>MU270021.1:49362-435963 GCA_021432635.1 Thozetella sp. PMI_491 | reverse complement strand
CTCTCTTGCATTGATAGGGCCCCTCCAAACACCCGTCACGGTCCCGATGAGAGCCTGGCTTATCCCCCGCCTCGTAAGTGCGACCGCCTCTGCCCCTCTGCCCCCAAGCCCGACCACCACCACCGCCGCCACCAACAGACCACCACCTCCTCCAAACTCGCACTGCCTACCGCCGCAGCTGCTGCTATTACTGCACGCCCGACCGCCCTCCCACCCCCCCCATTCCTGTTTATTACGAACCTGACGTCTAAGAGCCCGGGCTCCCGAGCGGCCAAGTCCCTCCCGATTCTGCAAGTGCCCTTAAATCGCCTCCAACCCGGGGCACCCTAGGCGGGTGCTGCTGCGTCTCCGTCCCCGTCCAGTCCTTCTCGTATGTGACGTTGCGCCCTGCCCACCCCCCTCAGGTATTCGCGCGTTGCAGCCCAGAGCTCCGGACATCGCCAAAGCGCCCTTCATCGCGGTTGCTACCAACAACGGGCCTTTTCTAGCTTTCCCCCTTTTGTGCCTGTTTTCCCATCTCCTGCTCGCCTCGCCTCGCTTCGCCTGCGCGTCTGCGTGCGTGCGTGCTAGCTCTCCACCCTCCTTTCCTCTTTTCTCCCGGTCCCCCTACCACCCCCCGGACCGAGCTCGACAGCAGCAATGGCGTCGGTCTTCTTCGCCAGCGGCACAAACGGCTCGGGTGTGGGTGGTGGTGTTCACCACGGCGTGAACGGGCATGGACATCCCCACCAGCACGCTCCCAACGGCTTCTACAGGCATCCTGGGAACTTGAACGGTGTGAACGGGGCCAACGGCCATCACAGCAGCAGCGGTCATCACTACAACGCCGGGCTCGGGGGTGCCAATGGCGTTTCCACTAATGGTCCGGCCACCAGCGGCGCCCATAGGCACCCGTCCTCGCCGGTTAGCGCATTTACAAATGGAAATCACGACAGCTCCAACCCCTTTGCTCCCAGAAACCACTCGCCCCCAGGCGGCTTTCCGCCCCCGGGCGGCAGTCATTCACCGCCGCTAGGCTTCCCCGGCGGGATGCGGCAGCCCATGAGCAATGGCTTCGGCAGCGGGAACCGGTCGCCCTCGAACCTCGGCTTTGGCAACGTCAGCCTGCCGCCGCTGCACAGCTTCTTCCAGGGCACGAACGGGCACGGCGTCCAGGGGGTGCGCGGCATGGACGCCGTCAAGCCATTCCCGGACACGGAGCCGACTGGCACTGGCAGTATCAACCGGCTCAAGTTCCTCGTCGACGAGGTCAGCAAGGGGGTCGAAACGTTGGGCTCCGGCAACCCCAGGCCGATCGAGGACGTCGCGAAGCTGAAGCTTGTGACGGCCACGCAGGAGCTGCTGGGCACGGTGCGCCCGCCGCAGGATGCCATCATGGGGTGGTTCGCGTACATGGGCATCGTGTCGGCCGTCCATGTGTTCCAGGACTGGCTGGTGTTCGACGCCATCCCGCCCACCGGCATGATCTCGTATGCGGAGCTGGCCGAGAAGGTCAACGCCGAGGAAGCAGTTCTATGTAAGTGGAGTTACCGCCCCCCCCCCCCCCCCCCCCCCCCCCCCCCCCCGGGTTAGAAACCCTCCTACCCTCTTGCCTTGGAGGTATGTCCTTGAAGCTGACCACGAGCAGTGCGGATATCATGGATGTTAACATCGACAAGTATCCTGAGGCACCATGCCTCCGGCCACATCTCTCACACCCAGGTGTCATTACTCCTGCGCGAATCGGAGCCCATGGGCAGCATGTTCAAGGTCATGTAAGAGATCCAGTCTCGCCCCATACGCCA
Organism: Thozetella sp. PMI_491; assembly: GCA_021432635.1. Classification (NCBI taxonomy): domain Eukaryota; kingdom Fungi; phylum Ascomycota; class Sordariomycetes; order Chaetosphaeriales; family Chaetosphaeriaceae; genus Thozetella; species Thozetella sp. PMI_491. The sequence continues at coordinate 434,179 of MU270021.1, read as the reverse complement.
CACTTCACCTCTGACACAGGAAATAGGTACAAGAACGTTGTCGAGGTGTCCGTCGCGCTTCCGGCCTACTTCAACACCTACGGCCGTAAAGAGCCCACCGGCCCGAACCACCTCCCTTCCTCCTTCCTCGAGGGCCAGCCCGAGCTGCAGTACTCTCAGGTCCTGAACCAGGACCCTGCCCGCCGCCAAGTCTTCATGCACGCCATGTCTCTCAACCACCGCCGCGTGCCTACCACCGGCATGTACGACATTACGTGGGTGATAGAAAAGGCACGCCAGGACCATACACGGCCGGTTTGGGTCGACGTCGGCGGCGGCACCGGCTTCACCGTCAAGGTCTTCCGTGACGTGTACCCGGACCTGCCCGCGGCTCAGTGCGTTGTACAGGACCTTCCTGAGGTGATCGAGGAGGCGATCAAGAATCCCGACCCGGAGTTGAAGGACGTCCAGTTTGTCGCTTTCGACTTCCACAAAGACGCGCCGGTGCAGGGTAAGTTCTCCTTTGGTTCCGAATCTAGCTACTTCCCATGCTTCTGAGCCCCTCGGCTGGCTGACCCCAACACTGACGTCATGATAGGAGCTCTCGTGTACTACCTCCGACACGTCTTGCGCGAGTCTGGGGATCTCGTGTGTATCAACATCCTTAGGAACATCGCCTCCGCCATGGTCGACGACAGCCGGGTCCTCATCTCGGAGCAGATTACCGAGAACCCGCCACCAGTCTTTTCTGCCTTCAAGGACTACACGATGCTATCTCTGGGAGGAAAGGAACGGACGTTGGAAAATTTCAACCAGGTGGCGGAGGCCGCCGGTCTGAGGATCTCAGGGGTGTTCCCAGACAGAGGGACGCCGCATGCGGTCATCGAACTGGCTCTGGCAAACGCCCGGTAAGGAGGACACAAAAAAGGAGCCCACGGTGGGGATTTACGACAGAGGTGGAATGAGTTCCTTTTGTCAGGGCTGGCTTATTGTTGGGGAGTTGGGGCTGTTCGACACAAACCAAAGGTGGGAAATGGGCCAACCGGCGGAGGCAAAGGCGGGATCGGGGTGGTGCAGGGCTTAGGGGGGAGGGGGGGGAGAGCAGGCCGGACTCATGACAACCTTTCTATCAGAGCTACGGAAAGCATGGTGCTGGATCAAGAATCGTCATGAGAAGAACGATATCGGGACGTTAAGAGGAGGCAAGGGCCACGGGAGTGTCCGCAGACAGACATTATCCAGGGGCGAACCCGTGTTCGTGGTTTACAGAAACGCGTTGGTTGCACTGTTTATATACTTACACATATATACAAAATACCATGATAGTATGACCAAGTTTTGCTTGACCCCGTGAAGGGAGAGAAGTGGGAGAGACAGCAGCCGCCGACGTATTTGATCGACTTTGTGCAGGGTCCTGCAAGCCAGGGGCGTGGCCACGTCCATGCAATGCCACTGCAGCTGCGAAACATATTTTCTCTGTCCGTGGTTGACCGCTGGTCCGTGTTTAGGGCTGAAGCTACCATAAGACAAGCCAACGCGCTCGACGAGATTGACGTGAGAGTTCAAGCCCGGAAACTTCTGGGTGGCTGTGGCGACAATAACCTTCAGCACTGTAACCTTGATCGAGTGACTGAGCGTCTGATGGAGTTGACGTATATCTTGTTTACTGTTCCCTGGTTACTACGATGGCGCCATGCCAGCGGTCTAATTTTTCCGGCTCTGGCCCCCAACGACCCATCTCTTCTACAGCTGACTGCTACCGTACCTGCCCGGCATGAGTATAGGCTCGGCAACCAACCCGACACTAACGATAGTGACCATCTCGCTGGCCGTTTGTCTCTGCTGGATTCCCATATTTGCGATCCTGAGCCTCTGCAAACATGGCCGCCGACGCTTCCACAGCTACCAGGAGAAGAAGGGCTGGATCGCACCCGACCCGGAGATGCAGCACCATCGCCCTCAGCCCATGATGCCACAGCTGCGCATCCCTGAGCGCGTTGCGGCCCGGCTCAGAGGGAGAGAGCCCCCGTCCGGGTTTGGCGGCCCGGGCTCCGGTTCGGTGGCTGGCCTCGGCTGCGGTTCGCGGTCGACCATGAGCGCCTCAACAGGCATCAGGAGCGGAGACCCCAAGGTTTACGACTCGAATTCGCATTCCTCTAGGCACAGCCGTGGCAGCCGAGGCAGTTGCACCAGGTCAAACGCGATTACGCGAGGCCGACGTGGCATTGCGCAGCGGCCACCCATTTTGGCCGCGCTTGCGGGAGGGGAGGATTGGAAGCCGATAGCAACCACAGGAGAGTTTTCTAGCGAGGAGAGGATGAAGATGCCGCCGGAGTGGAAGGGCAAGATGCCCGAGAGAACGACTGATCCGCTCCCTGTCTGGCATTACCCTACATCCGAGGACTGGAAAGAGCTGCACAGCGCGGCTCGAAGCAGCACAAGCGAAAAACGCTAGCGCGGGGCTCTGCGCGCCCGACCAAGTTTGTTTAGTGTGAAAAGGGGCTGTGCTTGGCAGTCAAGGGGTGGATTGGATAGTACTAGTAATTCGGAAGATCTACAGATCAAGATGCTGACAGCCGGCAACTACGTGAGCCTAGCTAATAACCGCCTGCCTTGAAAAAAGAGCCCCAAGCGGCTCCCCAGACGGCCCCTGGCGAAATGGGCACATGATGTTTTGCCTGTTGCTGTATGTAGAAAATGTTGGAACGGGTTTCGGGATTAATTTGCGCGCGTGCGCGAGTTGAACGCGTATTCCCAGCCGTCCGTCCCGCCCTACTTTATCAGATCTCACCTCGCCAAGAAGCTGCAGAGCCTGCTGGACGGGGATATTGGAATAAGCCTTTTTCGCCTGCTGCCGGTGCCAAGGATTGCGTCCTCGTACAAGACTGCATAGGACCACGCCGGCGGGGCTTGTTGCGTTAAGGCCAGATTGATATGTCTTGGCCTTCCCCGCGCCAATGCTCCCAAGAGATCCAGCCGCTGCTTGTCGACGTAGCGTCCCTTCCACTCTGTCCGCTTTGGGGGTGGTGGGGTCCCTTGACTTGGCGCGGAGACTGCCTAAAGGCCAAAAGCCTGGGACAAGTGCGCAGAGCTCTTGGGGGTGTCACCCGAGATAGGTCAACCGAGATAGGCTTGTGGGCTGCTCCGATCCGAAAGGGTGCTTGCAGCTCGTAGTACCCCGCAGCCACAAGCGAGCCTGGGCGCTGCTCCCGCTTCGCTGCCGCCCGCTGCAATCTAAAATAGCATCACAAGGCGTTCGCGAAGGCGAGAGGCAAGGGACTAGGAACGATAGATGAAGCAGACTATGATTCAGCGAGAAAGGCGGCTGGGACGTCATCGAGTCCCCTGCGACGTAACTACGCAGTAGGCTCGGCACAAGCTTGGAGCTCACTTGCACCTCGCAGACTGTCATAGAACACGCGTATACTAGTTCCTTTCGGCGCCAATATCTTCCCTTCGTTCTCTGTGGCTCGTCTAAAGTGCTTCTTCGCAGAGCTTGTCAAATCGAGCACTGGCCGGGGCCACAGTGGGCGACGGCACTTCATAGCAGCCGGTTCTTCGACCGGTGGAGCATGGAATTATCAAGCTCAGTTTTTAGATACGGACCATACGAGGCCTAGGTCACACGATCGGAAAACCTATGGGCGCCAGCGAGTCCTTTACCAGCTCGGTTGGAGCAGCTCGGACAGAAGTAGCCCGGAGGGCAAGGGCGACGACGAAAGCGACCTTCATGTTGACGAGAGTGCGAGACGTAATATTTGATTGGGGAGAGAGGCGGGTGGTACGAGTTGGGTACCAGCAGCAGCTGGGCATACGAAGAAGGCTCGAAGGCTGTAGAAACGAATATTCATACTTCTAAAAAGAGCAGCGGGTTCCTCTTTCACCCGGTTGTCGTGAGTCCTGCGAGTGTATACATCCCTCCACTCCTGATATCCGTGACAGAAGTAGCAGGTACCCAGTATCCTTGTCTTTTCAGCGAGGTTCCCAAGTGACGGAGCCATCCTATGGAAACATAGGTAAAACGCATATCTCTGCTTAGGGATCAACGAATGAGGTCGCGCACCGCATCTGGAAACGAGCCAAGCATTTCAGCGTCGTGCTGGGGTACAATCACCTGCTCTAAGCGGTAAGCCTGAGCTAGTTAGGATGTCCCCGATTGGACCCCCTATTCTCCTAGCAGCATGTCCTTGATGTGCAATGCCGACGTGACGCCCGTTACCTTCGTCTACGACGCAACCAGGCCTTGGCACAAGCTTCCTCTACCCAACTTCTCGACCAAGCACATATGCCGCGACTCTCATGCTATTGTAGAATGGAGCCGTGAAACCCCTAGGGCGGTTCTGTGGGAAGACATCGGAGTCACCGCTACCATACACTGGTGCGAAGATTCCTGAGGAAAAGCACCTAGTGTGAGAATTGAAAGGCAACCATGCACACATCATATTGACAGATTCCAAGGGCAATCAAGTTACCTGAATGGTTGGCAAGCCAGAGCCTTCAACGTAGACCAGCTGCTTGCAAGATAGGGTCAATTTTCAGACCGCAGCGGGAGACAAGTTTCAAGAAAGCCGAGGCACCAAGAGACCGCATATCTGAACTCATCTCTATTCCTATTCTCTAATCTAGTTGGGACCACTTCGTGTGAGACCTAGAGTGATCGAGAAATTTCATATTAGAGATAGAGAGGGAGAGAGCTTCAGTTGGAGAATGTGAGTACTGGGGAAAAAACGGTGCAGGGAGACAAGCGAATAAGGAGGAGATGGAGAAGAAGGAGAGTGAGACAAGAATGATTGACCTTGTTGCCTCCGTCGAATAGCCACCACCATTCTGTCTCTCCCACGAAGGGGATGCATCATTCCGGGCACTTCCTTGGAGGCCACTCCAGATCATGCGCCGAATGTCTCGGTTAAGGCTGGTTGCAAGGAAAGGGAGCGCGGTAGAGGTAAATGCTCGGACCGTAGTTGTCAGGATCGTCACTGCCAAAGCGTTAGCGCACAAGGCAGCCAAAGCACTGGTGCATAAGGCAGTCCGCAGCCTCTCGCGGTGAAGGCAGGGATAACTCACTAGATCCTATGGCAAAGAAGGTTAGCAACCTAACCTGAGTGATTGGCGGTGAATGTAGAGGACTTACCAGGACCAACGGTTGCACCAGCGACCGCAACTGAAGCCGGCATACTCAAAGTACGGACTGAGAGACAAAGAGTTTCAGTACCAAGAATCCAGGTCAATATTGCCGACAAATGGACCTACTAGGAGTTTACGTTGTCGTGCACGTTGACAGCGTACTTGAGCTCCGAGTAAATCGACCACCAGACGCTGGGACCACGCACGTTGTTGAGCTTGCATCCGATGATACGCTCACAGCGCTGAGTGCTGTAGACGACCAAACGTTAGCGTCCAGTGAATGGAGGTGACCCATCTCGCTCGAGACTTGGCGATGAAGGACCGAAAGGCACTTACTAGAGCCAACCGCTGGACTGAGCCTTGTGGGGGGTCTACCGCAAGAGAATGATCAGCAAGATTCAAGTCAGTTCCGAAGTGACAGCAACTCACTGGCATGGCAGGGATGCGGATGGCGATATTGCACTCTCCCTCAGTCTCGGTGCCGACGCAGTAGCCGCGGACATCACCTGTGGTACAGTCATCCTGAGCGGCACGGCGAGTGAACTCGCTGTCGTCGTAGTCGGGCTTGAGGTCGTCCTCACCAAGCTCGACGACGCGGTAGAGGGCCGGGTTATAGTCCGAGATGTTGAAGTGCTCAACGGTCGAGTGCTCGGTTAGTGGAAAGACCTCGTAACGGCGAGGAATCGCTGAGGCCACGGCGACAGTGAACGTGAAGAACGCGAGGAGGAAAAGAGTGAGTTTAGGCGCCATCGTGAATGTTGCTGAGTAAAACTCCTTTGGCTGGGTTATCTGGTGGTTTGGATGAGGAAAGGTCGGCCTAGAAAAGGGAGTCGGGGGATGTGAGACTTGAAAGGGATAATAAAGGGTTTTGAGGTTAAGAAAGATCTAACCTGACGAAAATGAAGGTAGGGATGAGGGAGGAGTGTTGGCTGGAAGCTGAAAGGGATGTCAGGCTGGCTGTGAGAAGATAACGAAGTCCAGGGACCTAAGCTTTTTTTGGGCTTCTTTGTTGTTAGATCAGATCTAGGTAGTCAATTCACTTATTGGGATATTAAATCCCTGCCTATATGTTCTTAAATAAAAAAAGACATCTGTGAAAATTTCTACCAGAAAGCCAATTGCTCTGATGATTGGCACGGTGTTGAGAGCCGATGGGTAGAGGGGCACATGACATTGTTTACTTTATCCCCCCATTGAACGACACCAGTACGTACCTTCTTCCGCCTAGAACGTGACTTTGCTACATGTTTAAATCACCTCACATTAAGCGGATATGGAAAGAATCCAGCAAGATTCACCGCAAGGCAAGTTGATTCATTGGTATCTCATTCCGCTAAATAGGGATGGCACTGTGCCCATGATTCTGGAGATTACAACTAGATACTTTCCCGCCATCCTGTACAAGCGTGCCGACCAAAGGCAACAAAACCAGACTGGGCGTGCCTTTGCTTCAATTTCAAAAGCACTTCGACCTCTCCCATTAAACCCTCTCGATAGCGTCGGCCTGGCTCTTGGCTTCGTGCCCGCTCACGGCGTGGCTCTCTGCCTCGCCGAGCATCTGGGCTCCCTTGTCGACGTGGTTCGCACCGCCGAAGAGGACATCGATCTCCTCGAGCGGGATCTGCTTGGTCTCGGGGACGAAGAACCAGACGAAGATGAAGAGGACGACGTTCATGGCCATGAAGAAGAACAGGCACCGGAGGCCGACGTTGTTGAGGAAGGTGGGGAAGAACTGGTTGAAGATGGTGTTGGCAACGTTCTGCGACTGCGAGCACATGCCGACAGCCTGGGCGCGGACGTTCATGCTGGAGAACGGGTTAGCACTAGTTTCACGTTGAGGGTGTTGGGGAGGGAGGAGTTGGCATACGAGAAGACCTCAGAAGTCCAGATCCAGGTGGTTGCTCCCCAAGTGGGCTTGTAGAAGAAGATGAAGAAGAACAGCAGGAAGACAATGGCGATGCCAACGGGCTGCGACTTTCCACCATTGGGCAGGTCAGGGGTGCTGAGACCGACAACACTAACGCACAGCATGCACAGGCCCATGCCCGCGGCTCCAACGAGGAACAGCCAGCGACGACCGAAGCGATCGGCAGTCCATACCTGGTTTCTTCATGTCAGTTAAAGTCGCAAGAAATAGTGAGCGGGGCCGGTCACGTACAGCGTTCAGGGTGAACAGGATACCGCAGGTGGCGTTCAAGGCGTTGATGAGGTTGATGGTGTTGGTGTCGGACCAGACCTTCTTGTAGATGGCGGTCGAGTAGCTGTTCAGAGAGCCCTGGCCGGTGAGCTGCTGGCCGACGTTGATGAGCATAGCAATGAACAGACGCTTCCGGACCGAGGGGTCGATCCACAGGGCGCGGTAACCGGAGGAGATGGCCTCTTTCTCGTAGCCAAGGGCCTCGCGGATGACCAGGATCTCCTCCTCAACCTCCTGCTCGGTGTCGCGGATGCGGCGCAGAGCCGCGCGCGCAGCATCGATGTTGTTGTTCTTCTGGATGTGCCAACGCGGGGACTCGGGCTGGAACGGGAGCAAGATGATGATGAGAGCGGGCACCATGAGCTGGAAAATGACCACCATCTTCCAGTCCCACTCGCCGAGCTTGGTCCGGTTCAGCGAGCAGGCATAGTTGATCCAGTAGGCGAGGAAGGAGCCGACTGAGTAGAACAACTGCCAGAAGGCCATGATGTAGCCACGGATGTGAGGCGGCGCCATCTCGCCAATGTAGACAGGACCGGCGGTGAGCGCGATACCCTGGCCGAGACCGATGATGACACGACCGGCGATGAAGGCGCCGAGCTGGTGGAACGGAGCGAAGGTCTGGACGAACGTGGCGATGATAGTCACGAAGCAGCCGATGGCCATACCCCATCGTCGACCGAGGAAGTCGGCCTGGGGAGCGTGTCAGCCATCTTTTCTTCTGCAGGGCCGGCGGTGCGCCGGCTCAAACAACGTGGGGACTTACGATCGGACCGCCGAAGAAGAAACCGGCGACGATAGCTCCTATCGTGTATGCGGTATTGATCAGACCGATCAAGTACGTGTCCTTCTTCTATTTCGGGGAGACGCCAGTCAGCACTCAGTCACAGACACGCAAAAAACAAACATATCGGAGCTGGAGGCGTAAAGTAGGGGTCTATCTCTGCTCCAGCCCATTGGCACGTACAGAGTCGAGGTTGAACCAGTCGAGCCAGTTCTGGGAAGCTTGCACGGAGTTGAAGACGGAAGCATCGTAACCGTACAACACCATGCACATGGCCGCAACCATGGAGATGTACCTGCATGCCGTGGTTAGTTCCCAAGCCGGCTCGGCGGCGGGGGGGTAAGCTGCGAGGCTCACCAGTTGTAAAGCCGCTTGGAAGACACCATCTTGACGGTGATGCAGACGGTCGGCCCGGTCTGCTACGGTAAGATTCCTCGGGAGGGGGAGGCTTTTCTGTCTGGATTGCCTGGCACTGAAGGGAGTGAAACCTGCGCGGGACAAGAATCACTTTGCTTTGCGGTTGCGGCAGCGGCGTCCGGACCAGAGGGGATAGAAAGGAGCAGCCTCGCACATGGTGTTGCCAGACGAGGGGAGGAGATGGGCCCTTTTAAGAGCAGATCGCGCGAGGGGGCCCCCATCCAGGCGTCCAGGGATACTCCGCGAGACTAAGGTGCCGGCGGGTCGATGTGTGCACCAATGAGTGGTAGCCGCTGCAGGACCTCGACCAGACGACACGAAATCGACTTGCCCCTTTCGACCGCCTACCGCCTGCCGCCTGCCGCCTGGGCCTGGCCCACTGCCACATGCTAGGCCTTTTTGCCTTTCTCGCGGCCTGTATCTTTCTGGGTGGCCCCCGGTCGTCTGCTAGCTCGGGGGTCCGGTTCGTGAGCTCTTTCCCCAGAAATCCGCTCTGCTCGCGCCACTGGGTGGCCTGCCCCATGTTTTCTGGCCGGGGAATCTGGAGTCGCGAGCTGGGGATGGTGGAGAAACTGGAGTTGTGTTGTTCCACCAATTAGAGTTTGGCCGTCTGGGGATCCTCTCCCTGGCCCAGCGCCGCACGAGGCTGTCACTGCTAGCCTCTTTTGGTGATAAACTGGCTGGACTTTGCTGGACTGACTGGACCGGGAAGCCTCTGGGGGCGGCCTTCTTCGGCTCGCAGACCCCGTACATCGCCTGCAGAGTCATCCCCCCAACCTCCAAGGATCGCAGCCGTCAGGACGTCGCTTGTGGCTTACTACGGAGCACGCAAGAGATTGGCCAGCACCTGCATCACGAGCCCGGCGACAAGCTCTCGATAGCGTGCGTCGCGCCTCTCGACCCTCCCCCTCCGGAGGCCGGGGTTCTCTCGCCTCGCCATCCATGGACCCTGTTTCTGGGTAGCACAGCATATACGTACGAGACGTAGAGAGCTTGCGCACCGGGAAGCTGCCCGGGGGGGTGCCACACTCGAATGTTGGGGCCGCGTCGGTGCGGTACGCGAAGCGCTGTGCCACTTGACAGCGGATGATCGGCTCAGGAAAACCAGGCGACGAAGCTTTGTTCTCTATTCCCACTATGTAGATCTCGTCGAAGCAATACTAGTTGGGGGGTGCTGCCAAGGGCCCTGGTCTCCGTTGGATCGGAACCGAGGCGGGCGTTTGCAGGTGCGGGACGGACGGCACGACCAGAGCCTCCATCATCAGCCAAGACGGGACAAGACGACGCACCTCGGGAAGACGCAGCAGCCACACGCGCAAAGCATTGTGGTGAGTGCTCTTCCCAGGGCAAATGGAAACGTAAACTTCCTGAGCAATGGAAACCTGGATAACCTGGATCTCGTCCCTGGACAGTGGATCGAAGCTTTCAATAAGGAACATCCAACGACCTGCGTCGCCCCGCATCATCTCCCCTCGGCCCCACGGCCCTGGGGGGGCTTGATGACGGCCACTGGTCCCAGCAGAGCAAGGCGCCGTCGCATCCCGCCCAGACACGACTCAGGCCCGGACGCGGGTTGCGACGACGGTCCCAGCGCCGTGGTGCTCGGGCACGCGGCTGGCTATCATATTGGTCATGGGCTTCAATAAGAAGGACCTGGAAAAACTGCAAACTCGCTCGCTTTTTTGCTAGCGGCTGCATGGTCGAGGCCCCGGAGCTGCGGGAGTGGGACAGCAGGTCTGGCCAGGCTCGCAGGGGTGTTTCCATAGTGATCCCTGTGCAATTTTCCGTCAATCATAGAGTGGAGCACCGAATAGTTCGACGGGGCAGGGATGGGCAAAGTCGACGCCGGGGTGTGCCCAGTATTCAGGAACACATCCTCTTTATCGTCTTGGGGTTGGTGCTGTGAAGGGTCAACTATTCCAAGGGGTTTTGTAATAATATCCGATTGAAATTATCCGTCCGATTTCTCTCTCCCGCCCCCACGCCTGGATGTGATCGAGTTCGAGGTTCGGCCCACAGCGGCAGCACCTGAGGAAGTCTGCCGCTCCCCAGACTTCCATTTACACAAGACATCACTTGCAACAGCTACCCGCGTGAAACATCCCGCCAGCACTGTACCACCACAAACTTATTTGCCTCCTCTTCCTGCATACGGCAACTATCTAGGTGCGCAAGCTCTTGTCGACGAAGAGGACCTCACGCATGTGGATGCACGCAAACACCGTGACGCTATGGGGCGACGACATGAATCCGTGGTGGTGGTAGTATCGGAAAAGACTTTCAATAGTTCATCCTAGGCAGCTTGGCGTGCACCGTACATCATATTTCTCGTCGACCAAACGGACCCCATCATCTCCTATCGTCGCGTAACAATCTGTTCGTACATGGGGCAGCGTCCCAGCCCAGCTCATATCACCAGTGTGGCTTCTCTCGCTGTTGTTCAAGGGTCAGGCAAAGCGCCGGCGGCCGGCCTGGCTGAAGCATCCGAGTATCCCCTCGGACTGCGTGATGACCATATCTAGGAAGCCGTTAGCCATGCTGAGACCCAATCACTCGGCCTGGTCTAGGGGCTTACCCAGGTCAATCTTGGTGCTCTCAGACCCACCAAACCCCCGGCAGTTGCACACGAGGAGCGTGTTCCCAAGGCTACAGTTCGTACAGGACTGGTGGAAGTTGCCCCTGTTCCGTCCGACGTTAGAAATTTGCATCAAGCTTGCAATCGGATGAGCACGATGGGCTCTGGGCTTACTGGTACGAAGGGACGAGCACGCCGTTTGTATTCAGCAGACAGAAGTCGAGATCCAAGGAGCTGGAGACCTTTGCCCAGTGGCGTTGGTCTTCCTTGTTCCAGCATTCGCCGTTGATGGTGTATCCGTCGGGGTCCAGCGACCAGTTAATGCAGTTATTGGAGAAGCAGCAGCCCGTAGGGGGCATGGACACCTTGACAGTTTCATGGAAGTGACTGCGGCCGGGATCTGGAGCTGCATTGAGAGCACTTTCAGGTTCTACCCGCGGGGCACGACGCCCGGAAGCGGTGCCGGCCATGACAGCCGCTGCTGCAGACTCAAGCGGGCCAAGCACGAGAAACAGAGCCAGGGCGAATATGGCCAAGATTCTGAGGAGACGGAAACCCTCCATCCTTGATGTCTTGGGTTAGGTGGATAGTGCTTGGATAGGGTGCAAAAATTCCGAGCGGGTGCGACAGGCTTAAGTAAAAGAGTTTGTGAGAGCCAAGAGGATGGCTCTGAGTTAGATTTCGATTTTGTGACTAAAGGGGAAGTGAAAATAGACTGCCTCAGTAAAATCTCGACTAGGAGGCTGTAGGCGCCGCTTGTGGGTGAGTGTGGACGAAGACACAACGTCAATGCCGTGCAACGATAGCTCCATCGACATGGTCCATTGATATCTAGGCAACTCCTTGGGGAAACTGCGTGTTTGGAAGCTGTTCTAATGCATTCGAACCTCTTTTGAGAACCTCGATGGTTATTTCGATCATGGACTCTAGAATTGCCTGATCATGCCGATGCGTACGACGAGGGAAAGAGCAACTTACAATTCGCCATCCTGCTCAGCTCGAGCTCACTAGCTCCAACGGCTATCAGCCGGAAAGTGGTTCGGCTAGCTGTGACGTGCCAAATATTTCTCTGATCAACGCTTGCGTTGATGCCAATCATCACTGCGGCTGCCACCCGCGCTCTCTTCCATATTCAGATCATCATTAGGTTAGTCGGTGAATTATTTTTCCGTCCGTGGATATATCACTCTCGAATAACTAGCTACATGGTAAGGACATGATCCAGTCCTCTGTGATGTCCCATATCTCAACTTAGCCTGTCTGAACAACAGACAGCTATTGTGCCGCCCTTGCCGTGTCCAAGCGCCATTGCTGGAGACACCGTCCTATGCGATTCACAAATGATAATCGCGTTATCAGACGCGCCCAACTGACCCTCCTCGAGGCAACCCACGATGACAAGCCTGCAGCCTAGCCAATCAAGGGTCAACAAGGCGGAGGTCCGAGCCGCTCTGCATCCTCGCCTAGACTTGACTGGGCCAGGGTGTCTCGGCTATACTAGCCACTGTACGACATCGGCATCTTGCAGGAGACTCTTGAACTTCTCCACAAGCCTCTTGCGGAATGTCAATATTGTTGAGGTGGGAATACCAGCAAGCGAGACGGCATCGGGAGATATCCCACGGCCTAATCCCGGCCGTGCCCGTGGCTAATATCCTCTGCCGTCTGGAGCTCTTGGCTTCAGCGGGCCCTCCCGAGCCCCGTTTGTAAGTGTCCTTCAACCAGGTTTTGTGTATTTAGTCTCTCATGGCTGCCTCGGCGCCTATGTTACGGTACCATCCAGCCCTCCCAGTAGCGCCAAGCCTGTCTACTCATAGCACAAGCTGACCGCCATGGGGCTCGGCATCTTGGAAGATACGAAGCTCGAGCATGTTCCCGGGACGTCTCCCTTGACCGAGCTGGGGAGGGACGAGGTCGACGTCCAAGGCATTGACCACAGGCTCCTGAAGCACGACGCCAGCGGAGAGATTGTCCTCATTCCTCAGCCATCGGATTCGCCCAATGATCCTTACAACTGGCCAAGATGGAAGAAAGAGGCGTTCACGGTCGCCATCGCGTACGGCTGCGGCTGTGTAGGAGGTATATCTTTTCCCTCCCTCGCGGGCCTGGTCTAGCGTCGCTCACAGTCACCAGCTGTTGGACCTCTCCTTACCTCCGCGCTCGTCGGCCTGGCCGAAGACTTTGACGTCCCACTACAAACTTTCACCACCGGTTTCCACGGCCCCTGCATCGGATCGATTGCCATTAGCAGCTTAATATGTAACACCCTAGCTGTCAAAATCGGCAAGCGGCCAGTATATATAGCGACCTCAGTCGGGCTCATCGCCAGCTGCTTCTGGGGGGCGGAGGCAACCAGCTTCGGCTCCCTCTCTGCCTCTCGCGCCCTACAGGGGTTTTGTATGGCCCCGATGGAAGCACTGGTACCTGCGAGCATTGCGGATATCTGGTTCGTTCATGAGCGCGGCTTCCGCACGGCTGTGTTCAACTTAGGTGTGCTCGGAGGAATCAACCTCGCTTCCCCAATCGGTAAGGCTCAGGCTGCCACCCATAGATGATCTTGGAACTAACTGATGTTCCTAAGCTGGCGCCATTATTCAGTACGGTTCGCACCGGATATGTCTACATGCCATGGGCGGAGCGTTCGTCATCCAGCTGATCTTGACCGTGCTGTTCATGCCAGAGTCAGCTTATCACCGCTCCGGCGTGATTGATATCGACACTAGCAGGAAGGCCATGGTCAAGGTCGAGGACGAGAAACTTGTTGGCCAGCATGTTGAGACCTCCGAGACACCAGAATCCATGCCACCGGAGGCCAGACGGACCTTTACGCGCGAGCTTCTCCCGTACGACGGATACTATGATCACTCATCGTTCTGGAGGACGCTGATTCGGCCGTTCGGCATGCTCTCGTCACCGATAGTCTGTTGGGCAACGCTGTTGTTCACGACATGCATCTCCTGGCTCGTCCTGATATCCATTACCTTGTCACAAATATTTTCGGCGCCTCCGTACAACTTTTCCGTCAGCGCAGTTGGAGCTACTAATATGAGCAGCTTTGTCGCCTCAGCTATCGGGACGCTGGTAGCTGGACCAGCTGTCGACGGGCTGGTGAAGATCATGGCCAAGCGGAACCGAGGGATATTCGGTTCGTTGCGAGAGAACCCCGATGTAAACAAACATTTGGCTAACTTGGTCGTCTCAACAGAGCCCGAATTCCGCCTTCCCATCATGGCAACCTATCTGCTTTTCACAGCTACCGGCTTCTTTGCTTGGGGGGAGTCTCTATACCAGCAAGAGCCGTGGGAGATTGCCGTCATCGTTTGCATGGGGCTGATTAACCTTGGGGTTCAGCTCGGCACGACAGGCATCATCACCTATGTCTGTGACAGCCATCGCCAGCACGCGGCCGAAGCATTCGCCGTCATGAACTTCCTGAAAAACTTGTTCGCCTTTGGGCTGACCTTTTATGCTAATGATTGGATTGTGACCCAGGGTGTTCGGAACTGCTTCTTTGTTATCGGGGCTATCACCATCGGAGTGACGTTGTTGACGATCCCTATGTACGTCTGGGGAAAGAAGGCTAGGAGTTTTGCCGCTAGGAACAGGTTGGGGCAGATCTGAGTCCTTTTAGAATCCATGATATACAGGGAATCCTCAGTTGGTTCCTAATGGTGTAGTTGGCTCTGACTGAAGTGTATGGCACCGACCTCTTAAGGGAGGAGAGGGACAAAGTTTGCGGCCTTCATGTCTCTGTCACGCTAACACAGGTGGGAAAGAAATCAGTCATTAGTATCTATCTAGTCATCACCGGCTCTGCGCCCATGCCGCCACGTGCCTATAATACGCCAATCATACCTGACCGCCGCGCTGGATCATCTGGGAGACATCCAAATCCACCCACCGGACCTCCTGCTGCGGCTGCTGAGGAGACACGTGCTGGGCCATGGGGTGCTGCGGCATTCCGTGCATCACCTGGGGCTGTGGGATCTGCGGGTGGATCTGCGGGCGCTGCTGCGCCATCTGCCGAGCTGCCGAGTCCCGCATGGCCTTGCGCGCGCCCAGACCCTCCATCACGTCGGCTGAGATCATCTGGAAGTTTTCCATGAGTGCAAACGCGTTGTCCCACCGCTCGCTGTAGATGCGGAGCGTCAGGCCGACGCGCTCCAGCGACCGCAGGCTCCGGTCGAGGTTGTCGCCGCTCGTGTCATGGTCGAACCGCTCCGGCAGCGGTGGCGGTGGCGCCTTTCCTGGGAGCGGAAGCGGCACGGGCACGTCGGCGCCCGACAGCAGGGAGTCGCCGGCATCGCGCAGGATTGTCACGAACTGCACGCCCATGAAGTATACTCTGAGGGCATCGTGGTAGGTGTAAAAAGCCGTGTTCAGCGAGCTGGCGACCTCGTAGATGCGGTCTAGATACGCAATGGCGTGCTCGAATATGAGGAGCTTCCCGTATGGCGTCATCTGTGGCGCCCTGGCGCTCGGGGCGATGCAGTAGCAGTAGCTGTAGCGCAGCTCGAGATCGAACATCTCGCGGATGCCCACCGGAAGGCCGTCCGGCAGCGCCTCGGCCCAGGTCCTCATGTTGAGGCAGGACTTCCAGACGAAGTCCTGGGCGTCCGGTAGGGGATCGTTCGGGTCGGACTCGAGCAAGGTCTGATACCAGTTGGACTGGATCTGGCGGAGCTTGAAGAGGAGCAGAGCTGGGTCCGCTGTCGGGGATGCTACGGGAGCGGGTCCGGCTATGGACCCGTTCCGAGAGAAGCGCGTGCCGGGGAGCGAGACGTTGATGGAGTCGTCTTGGAAAGAGAATGCACGGGCGTGTACCATGCTAATTGCTCTGCGAGAAGAAATCAGGAATCACATTCACATGAGGATGAAGGAGTGGAGGTGGCTTACCGGTCTAAGGCGTAGACGCAGTAAAATGTTCTGCGCTTGGCATCCTGAGAGGCCTTGTCCGGGGATTGTCCCTGGGGAGGGTCTTGGTGGTATCCAAGATCGGTGATGGCGCGGCACGTGAATCCCATCAAATGCCAGGTATCGAAGTGGGCAGGGTCGAGCATGGCGTATTGCGTGAGGAGCAACAAGGACTGGATCTGGTGCGCATAGCCAGGCATTAATGCTCGGTCGGCGTAAGGCAGGGCGCGTGCAACGAACTCGACACCGTTGGTGTAGTGCTCGTCCCCGCTCCGGCGGCTCTGCGCAGTCGAGCCGATGGCGAGCACCATCCACACCAGCCAGTAGTCAGAGCTTCTGGTGGGTCGCCTATCCTCGTTGTACATGTCATCTAGAAGAGCATACAACAAGGCATCGGAGAAGGCCGGGAAGAGTATATAAATGTTGTTCATGTAGTAAGTCATGAGCGCGTGCGCGGTTTGCCTCGAGGGCAACCTTGTGTCCTGGGAGTCCGGGATGGGGTCGTTTGTCGAAGCCGCGAGCACGAGACGGGCGAACGTCATGTTAGTGACGGAAGGCTCGAAGTCCCGCGTCGTTGCATTAACAGACCTCGATGTCACAGTCAGCATTGGGGGAAAGGGAGCGGTAGTAGCAGCGCAGAAAGGGACCTACAGATAACCGAAATCCGACACTAGGGAGTTGATGTCTGAGTTCTCGCGCGTCCGCGCAGCCTTCCGGTGAATGGCTGCCCGGATCGTTGCTAAAGAGTCCTTGCGCTCTCCCTCGCTGCCCGAGCTCTGTGCGGTATCGGGATCGTGCAACGAGACAGAATCCTTCCGCGACTGCGCATATGCCAGGCGCCTCTCTAGCTTTTCTATCCTGAGCTCCAGAGCGGCGACATAGCTGGGTCCCCGGTCAGCGGCCTCATGGCGACGGCACCGCGGAGCGGCTTACCTTCTCTCCTTGCCACGGGCGAACTGATCGTTCGCCGCCGAGCACTCGTTCTCGCGACCGGCCTTCTCACACGCTGTGCAGGCCGGAAGCTTTCCATCGCACTGATGGTGCGTGAGTCAGTATGCGCCAGCTTGCAGGCTCTGACAGGCTAACAGGCGGATCGTACCTTGACCTTGGCAGAACGGCCTGCAGAGTGTTAGCGGGCAGCCAGCAGGGAGGAGACCGGGGAGCGCGCGACGCACATCTTGAACAGGCCGACACAGGCCTGGACACCCTGAGCAAAGGGTTTTCTGAGAAGCTCGACCGAGGCATGATGCCTCTAAGCGTTGCAGGAGCGAATCCCGCTAGCGCTTTAGCTGTGGCTACAAAGCATTAGCTTCCCTGCAGGCAGAGCAGCTCGAGAGCGACCGTGTGTGTGCTCGGGATGGATGGCCGAGGCAGCGTCGAGTACCTTTCGGCGCGGCAAAGCAAGATGGTTCCCCTTAACCGGATCTCCTCACATCCAGAAAGGTCAGTCGAGCGCTGGTTCGGCTGAGCGTGAGCAAAGGGTGAGTTTCTGCGGCTCTGGGCTGCGCGTCTGGCCTTGCGCCGGTATCTGGCCTGGGATTGCGATCGCCTGTGTGGGCGCCGATCGACGGATTCCTCGACTTGGCGTGGTCAAGTGGCAGCGGTGGTCGATGCAGAGAGACGTCGCGCCGGCTAGGTCGTGTATGGAAACAGAATGCGACACACGAGCGGTCGGGAAAGCACAATCGTGACAATCCACGGAATGTTGGCCAAGCTCGAAGTGGGGTAAGGCAGCCGACCCCGAGCGAGGGCTGCTGCATGAGGTGGAAAAGGTGGGGGAGCCTTTCGGCAGCCCTGCCGGGGGGAAGGAGGTTTTGGGTCCCTTGGTGTGGTGCTCTACTACGGTAGCAGTCTCGCCTCGCCTCGCCCGCCTCAAACCTAAGCGCAGCTCCCTACCTACCTAACCTTGCGTTCCCTCTACGGACAACCAGCTCCCTGCCGCCAGCAGGCCAAGAAGCGGGCGACCAACACAGGGCTGGCGGGATGGCAGCTAGCATTGCGACGTACCCAGGCTCCAGGCGCGGGATCTAGACCTAAAAAACCAAGATCGGTTCTCGGAGAGGGCCGATGTGTATTCCAATATTCCAATTCCAGAGATCCCTGGGCGGAAGAGGCTGAAGTTAGTCTAGAGAAGGTCGAAGGAACAATCCGCCAGGAAGCGCCCCTGACATAGTTACTGTCACATTTCTGGGGATGCCGGCGTGGAGGAGCCGCAAAAAACCCCCGGCGATCTCTGCCCTAAGTGGTGCTAGGCGAACAATTGGACAGTCCCCTGTGCCGTTCTTTGACGTGTTTCCAACCTTCCGCCACTCATCTGAGATGGGCAGATGGGGATGCCGTAGATGAGCCCGGCCTTTGGGCTTGGACTTGCGTCACCCATCTTATCAGCCGCTTGCTCCTAGCGGGCAGGCACGCATCCACCCGAGCCCCCCCCTCCTTCCAAGTCCCGGCCATCGCCAGAGAAAGACCAGATGGCAGCTTGGCGCCGGTCGAAGGAGGGCATGTAAAAAAAAAAAAAAAAAGCCCCAGAGAACCAGGAGCCGGCTGCAGTGCCCTTTGGCAATCGCGCCGCTCCTAGAAGGATTTGCGGGTGATGCGACCCTCTGCAGCGCCACGCGCCAGCTTACCCGGCCTGCCTTCGCGCTTGCGACCCAGAAGCGCGGAATGAGTGCGGAAGGAAGAGAAGCTCCCGACGTCGCGCTGCTCCCCCTGCCCGGGGGAGCCGTACCAGTTGCGTGTCATTTTCCCGCCGGCTACGAGTACGAGGGCGGACGCGGAAGGGGCACCCCACGAACAAGAAAACACCAAACCAAACCGAACAATGCTGACAGGGACGCAGGTTGAAACATCGAATCATGGCGCAAACCTCACAGGCCGTGGCGGGAAGGCCTTCTGCACTCCAATAAAACCACGAGCAGCCCAATGGCAGCCCGAGGACCGGTCGCTGGCCGAGAGGGGTTGAGCGCCTCGGGGCGGCGCGCGCGCAAGAGACGGCATTGTCAGACTTGCCGGTGGGCGCCTAGGGGAGGCCCGATCGGCTTATCTGACCCCTGCGACTCCAAGGAAGAACGATGCTCACCGTCAGGTAAGGGGGATTCCTGCCCCAGGAGGCGCATCGCGCTGCCCGACGAGCAGCCGCCGGGGCTGTTAGTCGGCCCTTGGGTTGCAAATTTTTTTTTTACTTTATTTTCCTTCTTCTCCCTGCGGCTGGATGGCTCCATCCTCGCGCGTATTGTCCTGCACGCGCGTTCTGGGTAGGAAGAAGTGTCTGGGAGGGGGGTAGGGGAGGAGGGGAGAGAGGGGGGTTGGTGTTACCTCTGCACCCTGGATGCAGACGAAGGAGCACCCGGCATTTGAAGCCACGCGACAAGAGTTGCACAACAACCGCTAAAGACAAAGGGGATCAGAGAGAAGGAGACTAGAAGGAGGCTAAGAAACTCCAGGGTCCGGAGGACCAGGTCGAAAAGGGCATCCATGATGTCTGCCTTGGGGTATCGCATTTCGCTTTTCTGCGCTAGAAGGGCGCCGGAAGCAGCCAGCGATGCGGTTTGCCTGCGCGCACCTGCAGCGCTAGGTAGGGGTTTGCTGGGTTGCTGGGTTCCGGTGGACCTTGTGTACCGCCCATCAAACGAAGGCAACGCATGATGAGTAGGGTCAGGTAAGGAAGGTATGCATTCCTTGTACGTACTGTCACTGGAGGTGCTTGCGCACAGTACAGTGGGATAGAGCACAGTACGGTGGAATAGAGCACAGTACAGGACGGTGCTGGCTCCTCCACCGCCACGTCTCGGCGACTTCTGCTGAGCAGCAACCGGACTGCTTACTCGAGCGTTCTTACCTATGTTGGCGAGGATAGAGAGAAGAGGGGTGCTGCACGTGCCGCTGCAGCATCGTTACACGGGCATGCTGGGTGCAGACGACGGGGGGGGAGGTTGGCTCCATTGGGTGTTTCGTTTACCTACAAACTCTCGGTCTAGCACCAGCGGTAGCGAATGGGCGGTAGGGCAGGCAAGGCAGGCCTTACTCCAGTAGGTACCTAGGTACTGGTTGGTAGCTTGGCCCGCAGGCAAATCGGCGGGCCTATAATCCTATTATGTGCCCCACCCCACCGAGTCCACCGAAGCGCACGGCGAATGTACGGCGTACCGAGTGCCACTGGGCCGAGTAGAGCGTGCTATGTACTTGTACTCTCTCAGCCTGGCGTCGCCCTGGGCACTGCTCCACCTTGCGCTTCCACCTGCACTTTGCACTTTCGAGACCCTCTCCGCCGCCGTGCCCTCACCAGAACGCCGACGACCATCTTGCAAATGAACCTTGATCCCACGACGATGCGCGCACGAACGTAGCACCTCCTCGTGCCTGCCGACCTTGCTGCCTCTTGTGCTCTTTTTTCCCTTCTTTTTGGGCCCTGCGACGCCTCTGAGACCATCCGAGTCTCTCCCCCTCCCTTCCCCCCCATCGCTTTCTCCCTTCGCCCCTCCCTCCAATTCGCAACGACCAACCGTCGGCGCCAGCGAAGCCAGACCCTCCCTTGCTCCACTCGTCGCCTAGAGCTTTCTTTGACCACGGCACCCGCACTCGCAACGGCCGCGTGATCAACCGTTCAGCTCGTCCCGCCTGAGCGACACACCAGAGAACGCGCATCGCGGCCGTCCCCGGCCACAGCCCGCACGCGCGCCTCCCATGGATGCTGCCGATGTCTTTCGTCAAGTGGGTGTCGTGATACCGAGGCCGCCGCCACAGCAGTTCTACCCGAGGAAGCTCCCGCACGCCCCCGTGGCCCATCCCCGCCTTCCGCACCCTCATGGCCTGCCGCTGCCGCAGTCAAAGGCCCAGGACGATGGTGGCGATGGCGATTCGGGGCGAATCGCACACACGCTGACGGCCTGCTGCCGGTGCCGCCAGGTGAGCCCACCTCATCCCCCTCCCCTTTTTTTGTTGGGTTCCTTGTTCCCGCTGCACGGATTCCAGGGCCCCCTTGCCACCGAGGTACGCACCGGCCCAGGGAGACGAGTGCTGACCGCCACACAGAGGAAAACGAGATGCGACCCGACTTTGCCTCGCTGTCTTCCCTGCGAGCGCTCCGGCTCGACGTGCGAATACTACGACACGACCAAGGGCAAGCGAATCAGCCGGTACTATGTCGTGAAGTTGCAGGAAAAGGTACGGCAGCTCGAGGCCGACCTGGCCCAGTACACGGAAGGGGATGAATACCCGCGAAATAACGAAGAGATCGTACGCCCCGGCGGCCTCGTCCGGCTCAGCGAGAGTGACGAGACGCCGCGGTACCTTGGCCCGAGCAGCGGCATTGCCATGGCCCGACTACTAATGGAGGAAGCCAAGCGCTATACTGATTCGAAGAGGATCTCTGAGCTGGTGCCCGAGGTGCGCGCGAGGAGGGCGGAACGCCTGAACCGCATGCAGAGCATCGTGAGCATGGGAGGGAGCATCAGCGGGCCGAGTATGAGGCGAAAGAGTTACCCGATGATCAGCGCGAAGCCCGCCGAAGGCATGCCAACGCGCCAAATTCTCGACAAACTCGTCGAGGTCTTTAACCAGAGAGGTAGGTGATCCCGAGATTCAGCCCCCACCTTTCGTCTGGCGGAGACCAGTGGCCGCATAGACAAAGATTCTGACCTGTGGAACAGTGCAAGTCTTCACGCCAACCCTCCACGAGCCGACCCTGGATAAGGATGTAAGCGCCGTGCTGGAAGGAGACAACGACCCGTACAAGAACTTCGTGGTGCGCATGGTCATGGCCATCAGCCTACAGAAGCTAGATACGCAGTACGCTGGCCTCGCGGACGGCTACTACCAGGCGGCGATGCAGTACTTTGAAGACGTCGTTCGACCCAAGGACCTGAAGACGCTCCAGTGCCTAGTCCTCGTTGAGCAGTACTCCCTGCTGACGCCAACGCGCACCGCCGTATACTACATCATTGGCCTTGCGACAAGGATTTGCCAGCAGCTCAACCTGACCGATGAGAAGCGCATCTCGATTGGAATCGAGGATCCAAGCACGCTCGACATGCGGAGGAGACTGGGCTGGATCGTGACGACCTGCGAGTTTGGCCTCGCCGCGAGCATGGGCAGGCCGAACGGCTTCTCGCGAGGCAGCGACTTCATGAACGTCGATTTCTTCGCGTCCGTCAGCGACGAGAACATTACGGAAGCCGGCATCCAGCCAGGCCCACCGAGCGAGAAGAAGTTAGTTGCGATTCACTACTGCAAGATGCACCAGCTACAGGCCGAAATTCGGCGGGCACTGTATGAAAAGAAGCGACCCGAGCCGCGCAGCGAAACCCACCCGTGGTTCGGCCATATCGAGACGAAGCTGGAGGAGTGGCGGGACTCAGCCCCCGAGAAGCCAGAATGGTGCAAGCCTTGGTGAGTGGCGGTCCTGCGGCACCACGTAGAACGCGGTACTGACGAATGCACAGGTTCACGGGCCAGCACTACGGCATGATTATCTTCCTTTACCGGCCCTCTCCCCAAGTCCCGAGACCATCTAGCCGCGCAGCTCTCAAGTGCTTCGAGGGCGCGGCCTATATAATCAATCTCTCTAGCCAGCAGGTGAAGAAGGCGGCCGTGGACATCACGTGGATCTTCCTCATTAATGTGTATATGGCGCTCAACACGTTGCTGTGGGCGCTTTCCTACCCGGAAGTTAGGGCAGAACATCCGCGCGAGGAGCTCGAGGAGCTAGTCAATGTGGCGCTCGACGTCATCGAGCAGTGTTCGGAGCGTTGGCCAGGGTCGACCTCGGCTTCGCAGATGTACGCCGTCTTTGCTAAGGCGTGCATGCAGAGCTACGATGTGAAGGAGGAATCGCCTGCCTCTGGACCGAATAGCGCTTTGACGACCCCGCCATCGCTCCCCGACACGAGCTCGCCAGCGGCGTCTGAGGCGTCATCCCTCCCCACCTCGGCAGGCTCGCAGAACCAGCAGTCGCAGCGGCAAGGCTTCAACGCGCCGCAGTTCGGCTACGTCTTCGATGCGACGCCGGATCAGATGGCGGTAAACATGGACGACCCCTACGCACAGAATCACCCGACCTTCCGCTCAAATTCGATCTTCCTCAACCCTGCATCAAATTCTGGCGAGAGGCGCGGCTCATACTTTGCTCCCGATTTTACTCAACCGAACGAGAATCCCGTACCCGAGCAGGTGGATGAGTCCACCCCACCGGCGACAACCACGCCACAGCTCACCCAAGCCACGCCGCCGCTCTACCACAATGGCCAGACCTCACCCCCCATGCCAACCCCTGGCCCCCACATGCTGCCCACGCCGCCGGAATCGCTGGCAGCGCCACCTTCCGCAAACCCCAGCAACACGAGCCTTTCACCAACCTTGCAGGGAACCGGGATCAAGACAGGGACGCCGACTCCCACGATGCAGCAAGCGAGCCCCGCGCTGCTCGACATGCAGGGGAGCCCCTTGCCGCCTGCGCCGCTCTCTCAGCTCAACCTCAAGTTCGGCCACGGTTTCAGCAAAGTGCCAGCCGTCATGAAGCAGGAATCCGGCATGCCACCTTCGAGGACACCAGCGTTCACGATCCCGCCTCATCCGCAGCAGAACGCACAGCAACGGCCCTTACCGGCCCCCACGACGGTCACGAACTGGTTCAACCCGCCTCCTCCATTCATCTCGCCGTATGCCGCCTTCTCGGGCGTCGCGGCTGGTGGCGGCAACTACTTTGGCGACGGAAACGGGGCGACGTCGTACACCGGCCTGGGCTTGACTACGGGGACCGGCGGCTATACGGTTGGCGGCGGCCGCAACGGAGTGGTCGCAGCCGCCCCTGGGGGCGGACCCAACGGCTTCAGCATGTATGGCCAAGGCATAGCGCAGTACTCGTTCCCGCCGGAGCGCCAGGGCAGCCTGAGCCAGGAGCAGCAGATGGAGCTGATGGATGTGCTCGAGAACCAGGGGATGCAAGACATCGACGCTTTCCTGAACATGGGAATGGGCCTCGGCGGGAGCGGGGTGGACGGGGCCGTCAGGTGGTGATCCGCAATGACATGTATCGTATCTTACCTAGCTCGCGATGCCCTATTCAACTGGGCCATTGGGTTGGTGCACATCTGGCTTTCTCGGAGTTGAGACATGGGTATATACCACTAGGGACGCCCCATCCCTCATGACATGATCTTGCTTTCTCTGCATCACAGCTCCACTTCTTTACTCTATGCCCCTGCTTGTGCATGCTGGTATATGTAACGACAATAGACGGCGAGTCTTCGCCGAAGGCAAGACTTTGTACTTTTTTTGCTGAGACTATACATGTACAAGTTCAGAAGACCTATGCAAAGCATCCCAGTCTACTTTGCGAAGATCTCTTAGCCGGACGATTTACCAAGGACAACCTGCGCAACCATTGCACAGAGCAGATTGCGCGCGCGTCAACGAGTCCGTCCTAAATTACGAGTTACGGTATTTCTTGTCCCTGCTACGCCTCAGCCTCATCCTCGCCGTCCACATCGTTCGGCTTGGTCCCACCCCCAGGGGCAGCGCCGGCGGCACTAGCGGCCCCAGCCTTCTTGGCCGGCTTCTTCTTCCGCTTCTTGCCGTCGGGGCCAGCGGAGCCAGCGTTCTCGGGCGCCTCGCACACCCAGCGCGCCACCGCCGCGGCCCGCTCCGTGATGATCAGGTACTCGTGGCCGTCGTCGACGGACCAGCGCTTGCCGCCCGGGGCCGCGGAGCGCCGCCGGGGCTTGCCTGCGCTGTGGACAGGCACGAGCGCGTTGACCGCGCCGTTGCTGGCGGCGGTGGCCGGCGTGCCGTTAGCGGCTGCGCCGTTCGTGAGCGCGAGCGGCTTGGCTTGGCTGCCTAGGCCGTCGCTGAGGTCCTGCAGTTTGTCCATCTCCATCTGCGAGAAGCGGGCGTCCATGCGCGCGACGGCGTTCTCGACCTGGTAATTGTGCGAGGCCATGTTCTGACGCGCGCGCACGGCCAAGCAGTACGACGGGCCTTCGCTGACGTGCTCCTCCTCGAGCGCCTCACCCGCGGGCTTGCGGCGCAGCACCTCAACGAGCTGCGGGTCTGTAGCCTCACTGTGCGACGCCATCGGGGACGCCGAAACGGGGTCAGCAAGGGGGGTTGGACCGCCGGCCTGGGAAAGCTGTGCCTCCGCCGCGACCGGGGAGTCGGGCTTCGGCAGCGCTTTGAGGCTGGCGCGCGGCGCCGCGGGGGGGGTGCCCGACACGGGCACTGGAGCCGTCCCGTTGCCGTACGACTGGAACAGGGGGAGGGGCGCGGGCGCGCAGAGGTTCTCCCACGACTCGGCCAGCTGGATCCAGTTTTCACCGCGCCGTATCACGTCCATCCAGTCGGCCCGGGCGGGCGACCGGCTCGCCTGAAACACGGGATAGCCGTCGGCGAGGCGTACCAGCCGCGCGACCATGTGGGCGTGCCGGAGCAGCTCCTTGGGCGACGTCTGGATCAGACAGTGACAGAGAAGTAGCGAATGGAGGGCATCCGTGAGGAGCGGGTGGTAGCTCAGCGTCTCGGTGGTGGTCTGCGGCATGCCCGGCGAGTCGGGCTGCTGCAGCCGCGCCACCGTGGTATCTGTGTTCGGGTAACGGGGGAGATCCGCTGGAGGGGTGGCAGCGAAGAGCTCCGAGAGGTTGTACACGCGATGTGGCTCCCGCGCGCTGGCGCCGCTCAGCTCGGGGGAGTTGGGGCCCTGGGATTGCGAGTGCGTGCGCGGGGCCCTACCGCCGTTCGAGACTAAGCTGACCTTGCGCGCGAAGTCTTCGGCGATCTCGATGGGGAGGTCGGGCGAGTATTCGAAGTTCGAAAGATACATGTTGTAGTCGCGCAGCGCTCGCTTGGCGTTGAGTCTTACTGTCTTGCGCGCCTCGAGAACCTTCTTATCAGGCTCTGCGACCGGAAGCGGACTCGTCGGCACAGCGGCGCCGTTTTGGACGGCTCTCCTGGAGAGCTGTCGAAGAGCAGCAGCCAACTCTTCGGTTTTGTCTTGGAGAAGCTGCCTGTCCGTCCCTGCCGCCCCCAGCGACAAGATCGCCTTCATGGCCTGAACTGCTTCCCGGCTAGCAGCTCCAAGTGCCTCGTCTATACTAGCCAGCAAGGTTTCAATGGAGCTAGCGAGCTCTAATAACCTGCTCTCAAGGCTAGCTGCCTCTTCGATAGTTGATAGATCAGCCTCTTCAAGCATCTTAGTGAGCTCGAGGGCCTTGCTCGGGAGATCTCCGGCCGGATCCCTGGCGGCTCTTGGGGATGTCTCGCGAGGGCTTGCGGCCGGCGTGGGCAGAGATTCGAAGACATGCTTGCAGGCAATGGCCAGATAGACCCCGGCCCGCTGGAAAAGGAGCTGGATTTCGAGGCTGCTTGGCTGGTCCTCCTCTTTCAAGACCACATCCTCTTGCTTGCGGCCATTGCGCTGCTGGAGCGCGCCCGCGTCCTTGCCTTTGGGTTTCGCATGCTGCTGTTGGTGAAACCTGTGGGCCTGCAGCGCGGCTGTCAGGTCCATCGCTGCTCCCTCGTAGTCGTCTTTGAACACGCGCACAGTCGCGCGTGTCCGGAGGGGCTCCCCGTCGTTCGGGCGGCCCACGATTATGTCATTCAGGGGTGCTAGGCTTGTGCACTCGGCCAAGCGACGGCTGGGTATCTTCTCGTGGAAGAAGTGGACGTATTTCGCGTCCGGGTCGTCGGGGTTGCGCTGGAGCACATGCGTCGCCACGTCTTCCAGCGTCGACGCGCCTTGCATGGTGGCGACGCTGCAGGCGATCTCGTCCAGGTGGTATGCCTGGGAGAGCTTTTGGGTCGCCTGCTCGCGCATCCTGAATTTGCGTTCCCGACTCAGCTTTGCCTGCCCGGCCCCTCCTTGCCCCAGACCCAGCATGGCAGCCGCATGTTGCGGCATGCTGCTGAGGTTGGACAGGGCGGAGGAGGCGACGCCGCTGGCGGCGCGCACGGCGAGGTTCGTGGCATCGTCGACGAGGCGGCGGATCTTGACGAGGTCGAAGAAGACGGCGGGGTCGATCGGGCGCGGTCGTGGCGTGTTGTAGTTGGTGTTGGCTAGGGTCTCGAGGATTTCGTGCGGGAGTTGCAGCCAGGGGCCGTGGAAGGACGAGATGTAGCGCCAATGCCTGCCAAGATCAGTCCCTGCTCCGGGGGGTACTAGACGGCGACGAGCAACCGCGGACGGTGCGGATTGCGCGCGCGAAATGGGGAAAGCAAGAAGAGGCGGGAGGGCCCGCTGCGAGCTGCCAAGCGGCGCCACGCGCACTGGCTCGGTCCGAGGGGAGGGGAGGGGTCCGTCACGTACTTGTTGCGGCAGATGATCAAGGCAGTCGAGGGAGGTGGCTGCGAGGGAGGGGCCCCCTGCGGCTTGGGGGATTTCTTGGTGGTGCTCAGAGCTGCGCTCGCGGAGTTGCGCGAAGGGGCGACAGGCTCGACCGCGACCGCGCCTAGCCTGTCGCCCTCGGTCTCCGCCTTGTTCTTCCTTGCCATCGCGCCGGGCAGGTACGCGCGCAGCAGCAGACGGCGGGTTTGTGCAGTGAACTCGAGACCGATCGAGTCCCGCACTTGCGGGTCGGCCCCCAAAAAACCTCCCGGCGGTTTGACGTCAACTCGGGCGGCTCCGTTGGCAAACCTACGGCTTGCCGGCGGCCGGGCTCACCCCGCAACCATGGATGAAAAGAGGCCGCACGTGGCTCGGAGAGACGGAGATCGGCTGGATCGCATCAATTGAGTAGAAAGCACTCTCTTCTCTCGCTTACAGCACGCCCTTGCCCGAACGCAAGCTCTGCATAGGAAGGTGCGCTTGCCTCAAGGTCACGTGGGAGGGTTAGGGTCTGGCAGCTACCATTGTTAGATAGTTGCCCTTTTACAGCCGAGCCTGTTGCCGTTTTCGGCCATGTCGACGTCAGTTCTCAGCTGCCCAGAGCGACGACGCCATGGCGGCAATTTGAGGAGTCATGTGCGCTTTTCTCTGCGGCAGCTTCCCAGAATCTCTCTACATAGTAATGGTTGCGAAGGCTCTCCTTCGTATTGTTTGCTGCAAGGAAAACCTCGGGAAGGTGGCCGAGGACGGCTTTCTCCGTCTGGTCTCATCCAAGTTTCCTCGCGGGCTGGGCCAAAGCCAATCCATCAGATAGCCTCCTTTCCCGCCACTGGTGAGCCGGAAAGAAACCTCCACTGTACCCGGTTGGCTGGGACGCTGCCCCCCTGACGCCCCCCTGACATCCCTGCAAGGGCATGGCGCCACCCTGCTGTCTTCCGCGCTGGCGCAAACAGGGGCAAAAGCAATGGGATGACATGCTTGAGTCATTCGATTCCACCTCAAACTTCAGCTCAGCCGGGTGTCCTAATTCTGGCTGCGCGTTCTCTGCAACCTTGTTCACTTTTATGGCTTTCAGCCCAACAGAATCGCGATCCAGGCGATCACGTCATGGCGGTACCGGTACGCTGGGACTGAGAGCCCAACGGGCGCCATGAGGTGGACTAGACTGGCCCTTTGGCTCCGTTACGTCGAGGTTGCCTATCCGCATAGCCATACTACTCCTAGTCAACAGCTTTACGCCTGGAGTGGGGGATGAGGGGCATGGCCTTGGTGTCAGCCGTGTCAAAAATTTCTCATTCTAAGGTTGACACTTCCCGCTCTGGTGCCTTGTAGCGTAGTAAAGAAACATTTCTTCTCCGGAATGATCGGGGTGCAGGGATTTCGAGAGCTGAGGCTGACGGAAGGGCGATTACGCCGTCCTTGTCTTCGGTGGAATGACAAGTCATTGTGATGACTGTCCCGGCCAGCCAGTCGTCGTATTCTTCTGAATACGGGGTGGTGGCTCAGGCCGTTGATCGCCACCGGCGCCTCTGTTCGGACCAGCAGCCGTCCCGACCGCACTGCACGGTTGGGGTATTTCGGGCACTACAAGTAGCCAATACAATCGCTAGCGGCTAGGGTAGCCGTCCGGGCAAGGATGTCTGCTGGATTTCCCCTGCGGGACGGTGATGGGCTATCAAGGTCGGAGCCTTGGAATCATGGCGGTTGAGGAGCAGGGGGACGCGTCAACAATACAACACCGAGTATAAGCTCATCAAGAGGCCTCCATGGAAGTGCCGAAAATATCACGGAAACTTCCTTCTTGGCAGTCGGGGTTTCCCCCGAGGCTGATGACAAGCAAGGCTGGCGGTGGGCACAACCACACCAAGGTTCACAACAACGGCTTGGTTTGGGTTGCCTGATTTTGCCTTGGCTCCCCTTCTTGTCTATCTGTCTTGAGAGTACATCAGACTTGAAAACGTTTGAGACGTAGAAATGCACATTGCCGAAGTGAGTATAAAAGGCAAACAGCATGCCAGCCGACTTAGCCTTCGTTCAGGATGGCAGAGCATTAGCAGTTCCGATTGTATCTGTCCTCTCCTTATTACCCTTACAACTTCTTTTGATAATAAAAAACATGACTCCAGTGGACAAAAAACGCTACCCCACGCCACAGACTAGCTCGGTTGCCTCTACCCAGGCGGCCGTAGCGACGGCGTTGCGCACTGGCCAGACCGTCACGAGCGAACCATTGCCTCCCGCAACCCAAGCACGACCAGCCCACCGCCCTAGACAGACCGCATGGTCTCGATTGCTCCACAAAATGCGTCCCATTATGGACCTCATCGGGATCACATGCCTTGTGAACCTACCATTTGCCGTGTTCTTCATCTGGTTCGTCATCTACGTGCTTATTCAAGGACACAACCAACTCGGAAGTCTGTACATCAATGCCTCCCACGCCAACTTGATTGCCTCTATCCTTTCCCAATTTACCGCCCTCATATGCGGTGTGAACATACGCAGCCTTCTTCGGGCTTTGCGTCTCGTTCTGGCAAGGCGCCCCCACGGCACACGGTTTGATACGTTTTTCGGCCTCGGCGCGGCGGCTAGCTGGCTGCTCGTGCTACAGCTATCGTGGGCTAATAGCTTTACTGACGTTTGGTGTAATTTCAGGTAAGTATACAGAGGACCAGCCGCGCACTGGGCAAAATGTAGTATGAGCTGACGACCCCCCAGACTTGTTGAGCCGCTGATAGGCCTTGCCCTTGGCTCCGCCTTGAAGGGTACTTCCGTCCTTTCTTCTACGCTCTACCGGGCTGTGCGGCTAATCCTTTGCGTCTATAGCTCAAACTAGCTTCGTGTATGACTTCAGGCCAGGGGCTTCGTCAGTACGCGTCTTTTCGGGTCTCATTCCCATAGACCCCCGGATACCTCATATCGTGCCCATCGCCGACCAGTGTCAATTCATCACCAGCTGGACCCCAAGCCTCTTAACCAGCAGCAAATATTCTCAGGAAATTACGATGGATGGCTGCGGCGACGGGTGCCATACGTTTCTGCTCCCCGGCGGCCTGGAAGAAACCCGACTCTTCGCACCATCGCTCAACCACTCTATGTATAGCAACGGCACTCTCGAAAATGCTGATGTCATACGGATGGCCCGCGCCCCGGGCACCCTCCTCTCATTCAGACCTCTTGAAAGCGGCTTTCAATTTGACTTGAACCATGACTGTGTGTTCGGTGGCAAGTTGATAAATGACTCTATCCAGATCTGTGTCCGCCAAATGAATGAGTCGATTGCTGTCGGTAAGACTGGTTGTAATTCTGGCTACAGAATGCTTCGCATCGCTAACTGGGATATAGGATGGGCCGCGTGCCCCCAGGACATATTTGACAGATCCGAGTGCAAAACGGACCTGTCATGGGTTTCGCGACCCATGAAATGGAACACCCAGATGAGCGTGTTCAGGCAGTACACCAGAACCACCTACAGCCGGCAAAATTACTCTATTGTCCATACAGAGCCCATCTCCGCGCCTGTTGCTCTCCCTATCAATGCGAGCGACTATCTGACCATCTTGGATAAGATTCTAGTGCCCCAGGACAACTCAAGCGAGATTGACATCACCGCAGTCAATGCGTTGACGTACGATTTGACTTGGATGCACAGGACCTTCTCTTATTCTTTCCCCGACGACACCCAAAGTCTCAAAAAGAACCTGTACAACTTTCTCGCCGTTCCGCAGCAGTTCATGATTACTGCCGTGCAGTGGGCCAATTATACGGTCGATGCCAAGGGCCTCACGTCGGCCGCGGGGATGTTTCCCATGTCGGACGATCTGGTCACCGTCGCAACTAGCGGGACCTCTGGTTCCAGACTCGTCATATTCAACCCTGCCGGCTACGCGTTCATTGCGGCCTATCTTGCAGTACTTGTCTCTGTCCTCACGGGTGTGATCTATATCATCTCTCTCTCCTTTACGCTTTCCATCTCGACTGGCGCCGAGGAGATGGACATCCTGAATACTGGAAGAGAGGCTCGTGTGAACATTCCCCATGCTAGAGCGAATAGACATCAGTCTGAGGCGGATAAAGCTACTGACGGTGAAACTTCCCCACTGCCGTCTACATTAGCTCAGCTTGCTTGGGACCACAAGCCTAACGTGGCGCCGACGCGAAAGACGTTTCAATCACTCCGTCGCGCAAGGGTTGTTATCGGCATAGAAGACGAGAACGGACAGGTGGGGTTAGATAGGTGAGAAATTGTGCTTAGGTTTCACGGATTCAGTTCTTATCAAAAGGAGGATGTAGGGTCCAGATTATATCGAGGTAGCTAGGTACGACTGCGTGAAGAATGAAGATGGAAAGTAATAAGACGGAGCTATAGATGGATTGCAATGGACATTTCTGCGCTAATACAAGCGCATGTTGGCCGCAAGGCAAGATACGTGCTAAAGAAATCTTATAGTCTACCTCGCTTACCGTGCTAGCTAAGTTCCGAGCAAATACCATATTGATTGATCATTTGCCCCACAACTATATAGCCACCAATAGCAGGTACACCGTAGACTAAGATATAACAGAATATGAATCCCCAGAAGAGACGGCTCCGGTGTATTGCCGTCATAGTGCCGATTAAGGGCCGCCCTTCTATGCGATCAGCGGCCGGAGGTTGACTATATCCCACGCAGATGCCAAAGATAAGCCAAACCATGGTCCATACTCGCTGATAGTAGGCGCTCTGGCCAGGATGAAAGCGTGTTACTCCCCCAACAATGGCAATCGGGATGCATGCGGCGATGAAGGTTATGCGGGGATGGTTGGACGATGCGTTCCTGGCCAAAGATCGGAGCACTTGCAGATGTTGCTTCTTCTTCTTTGCCTCCTCAGAAATTGGCCCCTTGGATCCTTTGGGGGTGGGTTCGAGTTGGTACTTGGCGGCTACTAAATCCTCCGATCTGGCAGTCAGACGTCCGACGGTACCGGACACTACAAAACGCTCCTGAACCTCGGGGGTCTCATTCTTTAGTCGCTCGCGAAGATCATCAAGCCCTCGTGATTCCACGATGAAAAGAGTATCGTATTGCGGACACACAGCGTTAGCGAGCAGGTTGATGAATGACATCCACAGGTACGGCACTACGGTGAGCCCGAACGCAGCGTAGCCAAACTGGTCGAGCTGGTCGCCTTGCGTGCGATAAAGAGTCGAAACGGCGAAAAGAAGTTGGACAATCGAGATGATGATTTTAACTATGTTGTAGCTGGAGGCAACAACCGTTCGTGGCGGCTGATGAGGTGGCTGGAACAGGCCCTTAACTCCTTGGGAGATCTTTCTGTACCAGGGTAGCGTTGATCTCGGAGGTTCGGGGTCGTCGACAAAATCCGCTGTTCGTGGGACTATCACCAAGTAGTACCCTTTGGGAAGTTGGCAGCGCCCGTTGATTTTTGTAGAGAGTATAGAAACGGTTTCTATGGCATTTATCATTAGGATTTCCATAGGAGAACAATATACCTTGGGTTGCATCTTTACCTTCTTTGGGCTGCAGTTCCAAATCGGCTTCATCTGTTGTTGGCGGTGGAGCCTCTAGATCCACGTCGGCTGAGGTCTTCTCTACCACAGCTTCCTCCGGGTTCTCTTGTGTGGATCCTTTTGATTCTATCACAGGCACGGGATCCTGAGGAACTCTCTGGGCCTTGACAAGTCGGATCACGGTGCACAGAGCGCCAGCACGCGCGGCGGCTTGGAGGTTGGTACGTCCACCATTCGCGAAGTTGGCAATGGTTTCGATTCCACTCCGAACGCCACCACCCGGGAAGAAAACAGCAGTAAGAATGGTCAGGAGGCTGCTGAGCGTGCTCTGGCCGGGCTGAGAAACGACCGTGGCTGCGTGCGCGGCATAGTTCCCGACATAGAAGACGATGATGTCGGTCCAGCCGGCGGAATGGCAGAGAAGATTGCAGTCGCCACGGTGGAAGTAGCCGGGAATGTTGTAAGGGCATTGTGCATCTGGTTCAGTGCCGTTGACTCCCTGGGTCTGTCCGACAGCGACAGACAAGGCCAGCAGACAGAGTATATACCAACACATCATCCACGCCACAAACCAAGTCTCAACGGTAATGAGGCGAGAGACATCGTAGGAAGACTGTGGAGAAATGGCGGCCGTTATGACTTTAACATCAGCGCGGAGTATTCTATCCGGGCTTCACCCCAACTGGGCAAGGCTTCGCTTTTTGGTGCCAGTGCTCCAATCACGGAGCCTGAGCGGGGCCATTTATTGGACACTCGAGAGCTGAGATCCAGGATTGTGCCCAATCTGGACGCGGCGAAATAGCGCCACATTTTTATTGAAATCACTAACTATCGGCAATGGATTCTATGCTCCACTCATCAAGAGACTATGTAAAAGTCATGACAACTCTCGTAAGTCTGCACGTTGCTAATTGCATACCAGAACCACTGCATCACACATTTTCCACCTTGGTCACAGCGCGACTCCAAGCCCTCCGGGACAGTGATGTTAAACTGGGTCTTCTCCTCAAATGTTGAGCCATCGGTCACATCTGGCCAATGATCCCATGTTTTGAGTGCTGTGATCACAGTGTTCGCGGCAGTATCAACGACTGACATGTTCGCATATCCAGGCTTGTGGCTGGCCACGAGGTTTATGTGAAAGTGCAATGTATCACCGGCCTTGACATCTATCACATTGTCCTTGTTGTCTCCGTACTGATAGCCTCGGCAGAGATAGGCGTTGCAGTTATAGTCGGCATCTGCATATTGCACAGCGTTTTCTATGGGCCCGGTAGGATCTATGGAGAGCTTGTTAATTCCGTACCATACGCTGTTGGGTGCTGAGATACACTGGGCCGACCTTGCTCGAGGTGCGCTGTTACTGCCGCCCCGCATGCTGCTAACTGAGCGTCACCACTCTGCAAAGATTCCATCAGCGACTTATACCTTTGGATAACAGCAATACTTGTAATGAGCACTTGCCCCTCGAGGAGTTGGGTCATCAATTCTCGCGTGTCCTCGCACTTGGATTGCAGCCGCTAGAAGCAGAATCTTGGTTGTTGAGGCTACCATCGTGGAGTGAGGTTCTTTGTCATGGACATTTTCGAGAAACAGATCATGTTACAAGCTAACGTGTAAATGTAGTGCCGCATTTTTATACCAACTCGGAGAGTGGAACTACTTTGTTATGAGCAAGCAATTTCTCCACCAACCGGTGGCTGGGTTCGCTCTTGGCACTTCCAGAGACCCGCAATCGTGAGTAGGTATCGAGGATGCCGTTTTAGATAGAATAGTACATTGATTATCCCAGCAGATCAACCCGTTGGTGGTATTGTATTGCTCCATTGTCGCCCTTGGCTAACTCCACGAATCAAGCTAGAGCGAGATGCGTTCCAATGTCGCGTTCGTGGGCAGACTTCTCGGCTTTGGGACAGCACCGCAACATCATTTTCGACTACATTGGGATACTAGATTAAAACTGCTATGACTCCAGCGTGGCAATGTCTGCAGACGAAGGGATAAGTATGAAGACCCAAGCATGTTAACATTCAATCATCTAAATATAGAAAAGAGTAGCTAAGGCGCGATCCAATGGTTTCTCATTGATCAATCTGAATAACAGTATCAACGCTGTCTAGTTTTGCACACCACGACAGTCGTGGCTGATATTATCTTCTGTAGCGTAAGATGTAGATGAGCTAACTCTCTTAGGTGTGTTGTGGCACCGATTTCTCCTGTCCGGGGTCAAGTCGACAAGAATATCCGCCGCGATACGATGAATATATTGGCGGGCGACAAAACTTCTCGTGTTACATCCGCCTACGAGGAGAATATAGTAATGATATTGACTCGAGGAAGGCTTGCCGAAGCCAGGGAAACGGCAAACGCAAAAATGGAAGCCGGCTATCAGGAGGCTCGAGATCGGACAAACTAGCTTGACATATTTGTCGCCTAAATAGGGAGAGTCTATGGGGTGGACAAGTGTGTGAAATACGCCTTGGTGAGGTGTGCAGCAGCTTTCGAGGGATACAAGCATTTGTCTGAGTCACCAGTCTATATGGTTAACCGGCTGGAGCATCTAGCTGAGAATGTTTGGGCACTTCGAATCCCCGCCGAAGCCGCGTACACGCGCAAGAGAGGGCCGAGAACTAAGATGAATTGAGGGACTTGTTCGAAGGATAGTCTATTATTAAGGCAAGGCATGGCGTCGAGCCACCGGACAAAGTCAGGAAGGCCGGGTGTTTGGGGAGGGGGGAAGGGGATAGCCAGATTGCAGCTCCTGGCATGCAACTATAGCATCCATCACACTGGTAGAGCCGAGCCAGGTTTTTTGACAACGCATCCTTCTGCGGCCTCAGCAGGTTCTCCCTCAACAAGGGGGCCCCACCGCGGTCCATCGCCGAATACACCAGCCCGGCCTGTCGGCACCCGTGCGGCTCCGCACACATCTTACTCGCTTGTCATGACAGGCGCGGTACTTGTATAACCGTGGTGTTCGGTGCCACAGCGCGCAAACTATTACCCCCATCCTGCAGCTGAGACTAAGGTACGTGGGTCCCACGTCACTTTCGGCTGGCTGGTAGGGCGGGAAGCAAGGGACTTTTCGAGTCGGCACGGCTCCAGTGCCGCACACCCCTTCAACGGCGATGCCAAATGGGGCTACGAAGATGACCTATACTTTCGCTTATCCGCCCGCTCGTAGGAGTGGAACAAAACCTTGGCTTTTCCGGGGTCCCTTGCGTCGGTGGCGAAGAGTTCAATGTCGAACGCGTCTCTATCGTCGTCCTGTCGTTCAAGCTATGCTGCTGAACCATGCCCGAACCATGCCCGACCACGTTTGATGTGTCCCTGCCTTGTCAGGCCAAGAGATTCAACCTGAACATGTCTTTATCGCCTTACTTGCGTTGCAGATATGCTAGTAAGTCTTGCAACAACCTTTTGTTTGTCCTATTAAGGGCTTACACTATGACGGATGTTACAAATGTGTCGCGAACTTGTACTTATCTACCATGCTCACGCTCCTTGCAGGCTCTCTCGCAGAAGGAGATGGGGGCGGCGCGGTAAGGTGCTTTCAATCATTTTGTTAAGGGCCTCGGCCCAAGTCTCCCCGCGGAAATTAGACAGCGACTTCGTAGCATTGCGGATACCAGCCAGGTTGAGTTGAGAGTGTGAGAATCAAGTTCTTTTAACTTCATTTCGGTACGCTTTTCGCTTCGGCTTGAATGCGGATTCGCATCTCCTGGTCTGCCAGACAAGCGACAGAAATATTCACAAACCTCTATCTGTTCTGCTCATCCAATCCATATGCTTCTCCATATCTTTTTGCATAGCGTGCGTCACCTCCTCCACCGATGGGAATAGGGTGTTTGTTGCTTTATCGCTCATGATCCTCAAGTATGGGATGCTAAACCAGTCATTCATATTACATTTAGCCATCCCTCCGTCAATAAACTTATGAAAGAATTCCTCGTCAAATCATGCCGTGTTCGCTCCACTTTTCGCTTTCTTTCTTTCTTTCTTTCTTTTTAGCTGTCCCCCCAATAGGATTGCTCATGTTTGGTCCAAGTCTGCTAAAGTTAGCCTCGTGACAGTTCGGATATATGCTGGTTTTTGGATGTGTAAAGTCCGAGTAACATAGGCAGCAAGCATCGCCACCCTAGTAATGGGGGGTAAGCAGGAGCTGAGGTTGGAAATTTGGTCGTGCCTAAGCCAATGGCATTGCCAACCGAGATGCATGGAGAGGGATGCCTAGCATCATACAGTCTGCCTTGAGGCAGTGCTGCGTAAGGCGACATGTCGGTATTTGAAGAAGATAATTATCTCAGCAGCAGTCAGACTTATCAACGGATTCGGTTACATACTACAATTTCATTTAAAACTATTACCACTGACATATTTGAAATATGTCTGGGTAGGTTACTTATGACACTAACTTACCTACCTGCGACAAGTCAAGGCCTGTGAAGCTATTATTTTCTCATTCACAAGACAGAAACACTCCAAAAGATTACCTTTGGTTATTCTTCAACGGCCTGAGAGCCATATGGAGCAACAAAAATTCCGACATGGCCTCGACACATCTGGACTCTGCAGCTTTTGCCGCCAAATTGATTTCCACGGACTTCTAGGCCTTGATCCCCATCACGTTCATTACAACAGAAATGATTCGCGGTATAATACTGGCAAGAAGTTCGATCCTCTTCATAATTACAGAGTT
The DNA here is from genome assembly GCA_021432635.1 of Thozetella sp. PMI_491. NCBI lineage: Eukaryota > Fungi > Ascomycota > Sordariomycetes > Chaetosphaeriales > Chaetosphaeriaceae > Thozetella > Thozetella sp. PMI_491. The sequence continues at coordinate 396,667 of MU270021.1, read as the reverse complement.
CTGGATCTTGAACGTCTGCGACGTGCTCCTCATCTAGTGTCCTACTGCGACTTCTGTCGTTTTCTCGAGGCTTTGAGGCCGCTAAACCACCGGAGTCCGGAGGTAGATGCTCTTAGTCCCCGCGCAACTGTCGCAAGGGATAGGAAAGCGAAGGCTTATTCGTTATATGCGTTATGTCCATGCGATGTTTACCGCCTCCCTGAGACCGTCTCGCACAGTCGCCTACTTGCAGTTTTGCCCACAAATGCCGAAAGAGTGCCAGAAAATGAGTTCAGTCCACCCGAAAAGGTTACGTACATCATGCCTGTCACGAAGGGGGCTTACGATTTCTCTGGGCGGCTGATTCGTGAGCGATTTGACATAACAATAGCCAGACGATGGCTTGAGTTTTGCGACAAGCATCACTCGGACCATTGTGTTCGCGGTCCTATACCCTTGATTCCAGATTTTCGCGTCATTGATTGCAAAGAGCGTCGCATTGTTCCATTAGAGTCAATAAACTCCACAGAGCCATTTGTTGCACTTAGTTACAAATGGGGCAGTACGGCCTCGGGGGCACCAACGACGCCACTCCCAGAGTTTCTCCCAGCAACAGTCACCGACGCAATATATGTCACAATGCAACTTGGATATAATTATCTTTGGGTCGATCGGTACTGCATCAGCCAGAATGATCAACATGCCAAGCACGTCCAGATCCAGAGTATGAATCTGGTTTATAAGCATGCAGCCTTAACCATCATCGCAGCCACCGGCGAGGACGCAACAGCAGGACTGTCTGGTGTGCGTCCAAGAAAGAAACCAATGCAGCTTTCCATTAAGCTTGGTCATATGCAGCTAGTGGCTACGATGGATCAAATAACAGATATCGCAACATCGCCCTGGAACTCGCGTGGTTGGACTTTTCAGGAGGGTCTATTGTCCAATAGACGATTATTATTTGGACCGCGACAAATTTCTTTCGAGTGCCAAGCCATGAATTGTTTGGAATCAATCAAGTTTCCTTTGGAGTTGATGCCAGTGTATAGCGATTCTGGACCACGGTTTGGCAAGTTCTTCCCCACCGTGGGGATTTATAATGGCATTGATGCGTTCAATGAACGATTAACGGACTATTTGACCAAGTCGCTTTCATATGAGTCAGATACTCTAAAAGCGTTCAGCGGTATCCTCAAAGAGTTCGAAATGGGACCCGATAGCACAAAGCTGTTCTCATTTGTTGGCTTACCAATAATTCCAAGACAGTGCCAAATGACGAAATGGCTCGTCCAAGTTATGTATACACCTGCGTCCTTGAAGGACATGTGGCGTCGCAAATCCTTTCCCAGTTGGTCATGGGCTGGGTGGACGAGATCAATGGACGCCAAGTTTCAGACTCGACCCAACATACGACTTGGTACTAACTGTGATCTGTGCTGCATACCCCTAGTGAACGTCACGGTTGACTTCGGCCGGTATGGGACATTCGACTGGGAGCAGTTTTGGTGGGAAATCATACAAGTTGCAAGCTACGAAAGTAGAAAGTTGCGTTTGATAGTCGAGGGATGGTTCCTAGACTTCAAAGTGCTAAACAAGAATGGTTCACTCATATGTGACGACTATTCGGAGCAGCCGCTTATTCAGACATTCTTATCGAGCATCTTGAGCGATCCTGCGACCATTAATAGTATGTTTCATAGGATTCAGATACCTACTCCGCCAGCTTGGGAAAGTCATGGGAAGCACTGCTTCAGTTGGATGCTCATGTTAGCCGACTTGACAGCAACCTTCGCGGAGACATTAATCCTCATTAAGTGTTGCGATGGCAGCCACGAATGTGTCGTCAGGCGCTTGGAAGCTTTTCCTGCGATCCGGCCTGTTATGGAGGGTCTCGAATTACCGCAGCCATTCCGGTACGGTGCAGTATGGCTTAGTTGATAAGGAGAAGCTTTGTTGTGCTAGTACTCATAATTATTGCGTGTTTAGAACCCGCTGCCGTTATGTGATTAGTTATAGGAATATAGTCTTGATATTCAGCCTAGAACGAGTAGCTAGTGTGAGGTTAGTGGAATGAAACTGTAATACCACGGTATCAAGTCCCCGGGAGGGGTCACTGGTGTAGGCAAGGAGTTGGGGAAAAGGCAACTGTATTCTCAACCGTAGCTGTGCTGCTAGACTGACGCTTGCAGGAGGGAAGTACCCCTGCAGCGCGGCGTACTCAGCCGGTCCGCTTATGGAGCTAACTCGGAACGCTACCGAATTAGGCACGGAACGCCCCCAGTTTCAACCTGTAGTACGGTAGTTGCCCCAACTGTAGTAGGCATCTTATTACACTTAGCTAACTTATTTATAGCAGCTAGTATATAAATAAGGGAGATATTTTAGTGAGTAGCTATATAGCTTTTTAAAATAAAGCAGTATATTGTCAAGGTAAAAAAAAGAGTTAAAGTAAGCGGGTAAACAAGTGTAAAGCATAATAATAAGGCTAAAGGCTGGCTGCTAACTTAGGGGTTACAATAAATCAAGACTATAAGTGTTAATAGAGAAAGGATCCACCGCTGTTTCATTGAGCTTGTGTGCGGCTGATGTAGATACTGTAGTAAGCTTGCGTGTAGGTGTACCGAATGGGTCCAAACGCAAGATATATCGGGTATTTTTGCTGGGTCGGATCTTCACCACAACATCCTGGAAATGCAGTGCAATAGTGATGAGTAAGGAAAGGAGTACTAAACTGTAACTCCTCGAAGTCCATTCCGACCTCTGCCGCCCGCCTATAACCAGATCCTAACTATAGACTCCCAGAAATAAGACACTGACTAACAGGGAAACTGTGGTATACTCTCCGAACTCCGAGATACGGGATCGATCAACGTAGCTTGTCTTCACGCGCCCATATGTCGTCCGAAACCCCCTTCACTTGGTCTAAATACTCGTTGAACCTGAGAACCGACTTGACCGCATCGTGCATGTGCTTGAATCGAAGTATCTCTTTTCGATACTTCGCTAAATGGCGAGACATGGTGATCACATTGCGGATCTGCCTTCCGTTCATCTCAAATCTGGCCAGCCTGTGCAGGTTCATTTCAAGGTCGTCAATGTCCATTCGCTCCTTACTCTTAGCCAACATCTGGACGAAATTGTGCCAGATCTTGAGCCTGTCTTCCTCTTCAAGCTTCGGGTACCATAGTGCAAGTTGTATCCGAGACTTGAAGGCCTCGTCGAAGCTACCCACACGGTTGGTCGTGAGTATGAGGATGCCGTCGTAGTATTCTAACACGCGAAGGAAGACTGTACAATTAGCTTCACTCGCGCCTAGGTGATTTTAAAATAATACTCACTCGAGATGATTGCGTTCCGTTTTTGATCGGTAAAAGAACGTTCCTCCAGAAATACATCGGCTTCGTCAAGAAGAACAACTATAAGGACTGGTCAGCAGTTTGCACAACCCTCGAACAGCATAATGCTTACCGCATCCCCACGCCTTCCCAATTTCCAAGACCGCACTTAGATACTGCCAAAAAGTTAGATTACTCAGATCATGAATGATATAATAAGGCGGTTAACACTCGCCGTTTCTACATCTGCCGGTTCGGTACCGATATCCCCACATGTAACACGGTACAGGGGGCGTTCTTGCTGGTCGGCGATACTCTCTGCTGTTAAGGTTTTCCCGGTTCCAGGGCCACCATGTAGAAGAATGAGAAGACCTTTGCCTTTGCCCTCGATAATGTCAGGGGCCGATATTAGTCGCTGCCCATGCGCGGTCACAACGGCTTGTATCAACTCTTTGGTATCGTCTGTGGCAACGAGTTGCCTGAAGGCATCTTTATTCCATATAACATCTGTTATCCGATCCACTCTCAGAACTCCTACCGAGGCTTGTTAGTTATTCATCCTCTATCTTCATCATGTCGCCGGCTGGTGCGGCACTTACTCCAGCTCTTAGAAGAGAAACTGAAACCATAGATCGTAGGCGGCAAACATGCTAATACGTCATCGGGGGGATCCTCCCTGTCCATTATCTCTTCATTCATGTTAATAAAACAGAGCGGGGAAAAAATATCCTTGTCGGGGTATAAACGACGATACATTGCATAGTCGATCATGTAGCGATCTTGTATCTACGACGCGGGGCCCGTTAGCAGCTTGGATGCAGGCGGGCGAAAAAAAAAGAGAGAGGCCAAGTGGGGGTGGTTACTTACCTCCCTGCCGAGACCATCATCTCCATCATAGTAGCACACCAGTTTCTTCTTTCTGCAGCTCCAAAACCTGCTTCCTCGAGCGACCAACTTGGCTTGGAGATCTGGAGCGGCAAATCGTATGGGATAAACCGGTAGTGAGCTAATATCGTATTCCAGGTTCCTCAAATTGACACCTATTTGTTGAATTCCTTTTGGCTCAGGTATGTATGTCGTAGATATCATCATCGGAGTTCTTCCAAAATCTCCGTTAAATAAAATGGTGAAAGCCTCCAACTCCTCGCTTATGCGCCATAGATACTCTTGGACCTTGGCTGCCATAAATAGACTGGTATTGGTAAAATGTTCTCTTTTCACGACGAGCTCGCTAGGTCGGAAGAGGAGGGGTAAGCTCTCTCGATTGACTTTGTTCCTAGAGAACAGCTCGTCGGCCTTATTCCAAGAACTCCTCCAGTTATTTTCCATCCAGTCAAACAAAAGTCGGAGGCTTTTTGAAGCCCCGGGGGACAGGAGCACCGTGCTGCTGAGCTCTAGGAGTGTTTCGTTATGCATGTAAAAAAAGAAGTATGGTTTCGGAAAGTGACCTTGAAGGTGGTTGACAGTATAGCCTTCAAATACTTTTGGATGGGCCTTCGTAATGTCTTCCAACGCTCTCTGTAGACCTTGACCAAGTACAATACTCTCTCTCGATGCAATGGCTGGAGGTGAGTCTTGCACTGATCTACCGTCCCGGTACCCAGTCTTGCTATAGATTTGTGCCACAGAAGTATCGGTGCAACTATAGGAAATTCTGATTGCGAACGCGGTTTTCGGGTGTGTTTTGAGATAGCTGGCGAGGTTCCCCAAGTTAGAAAGTCCCCTAATGTGGTCGCTACGCGAATCGCCTCTATACAGGCGCGGGATGTCTCGGTAGGTCCTTTCAGGGTCAATCGTTTCCTGGCCTCTATGACTACAATTCACGCAATGAAAAGTTTCAAATCTTGGCAAATCCTCGGAGTCTTGAAGTACTCCTGTTTCGAAGGTGTCAAGCTGGGACTTCGAATGTATTGGTATTGACCCAGTCTCCACGGCTTTGAGCTTGACTTCGTCCAGTTCCTTGGCTAGGAGGTCGTTTTGAATTTTCAGACGGGAAACTGTTGACACAAGATGGTCTATCAAGCGAGAGACGCGTGTGTCGATATGGGGGGCAAGACCTGGTAAGCTGTCGAGCCTCTCATGAAGCAGCTTCTCGAATTCCTCAGCATCGGGGTTGCTGGGAAGGTCATGTTCTACACAAAAGTAATGTTAATCCTTCGAAATGTGCTGAATATCCAGGTTAGATTATCTGGGAAGGGCCGCTTGCCTCTATCGGACTTCTCATCGTGATCTGGTTCCATTTTAGGCCTCGGGTGTTTAGACCCATGGCCATTGTCATGGCTGTCATCGGAGGAATCATCAGAAGACGAATGTTCAGTCTCCTCGCTGTTTTCCCGGATCGTCTCTGTATCATCTCTGAATGGAAAGTTGCTCCTTTTCCCTCCTAAGAATGCGCTGCCAGCCCTATCGGCGTTGTGGATCAAGCCGTCGTTGATTTCACGGAACGCTGTCGGCCGTATTAGCTTCAATTCATAGGCGTCAGGTGGCTCCAGTTGGTTTCTTCTTAGCTGTTGGAACTAAAGCGGGGATCTCACTGTGCACTATGCGGGTGGAAATAGTGGTCTGATCTTGCGATATGGTGGATTGAATGGCGGGCTGCGCCTCTGGAGTCGACTGGTGGTGCCGACTCGTCGATGAAGACATGATAACAAACTTGTGCTATCGCGTCCGATCTTACTCGTTCAGAACGCGCTGCTTCGGTCCCGAATTAGACGTGGTCGCTGCTGGGCAGAATAACCTGCGAGTGAGTGGTTGGGCTCAGGAGTTTGCAATAGCGGGGAAGTGCGAGGGAAAGTTCAGATTAAAAAGTACTGCCGGCACGTGAGCAGGATTCTCGCCCAATGAATAGGAGAAAATGGCTCAAATTCACTGCGTGGGGATCTCAGCCACAGCCTTGCGTCGAGTGACAAAGATATGCTGTGCCACTGATTTGTGGAGGGGAGGGTGCGGTTGAATTACTACTTCCATTTTAGCCTCGCTGAAAGGGAACGATGAAAATAGAGATCGAGAAAAGGCTCCGAGAGAGTCGGAGAGTATTAGCCGAATGATATATAGCTCTGACAAACTTCACTAGTCTATCCGCGTCCTGTAGCTGAGCTGGCTCGTTGCCAACTGGCGACTCTTTTCATGTTTAGATCACTGTTTCGAAGCTTTACGTTCAATGGTAGAACCATGTATTTCTTGCAGGAAACAGAGTGTCACGAGCGTAACTAGGCTCGCCTGTGTTTAATTGTCTGTAGAGGGATATCAGGATTAGGTGAGACTGAATCCCGCCGCTATTGCTAAACTCCAGAAGATCGACCTCCAGCCCTTCGCGGCGACAAGATACCTACTAATTATTGGGTCGAGAGTAGGCGCAAATAGTGTTCTGGAAGACAGACGATGTAGAGGTCAAGTTGCGGAAGGCCTGCCGCTTGGAGCAGACACTTCACGCCGAAATGCAACTTCTCGATTTCTACGACCACAACCCCGGTTTGGCGCCTCAGTTACGTTTAATGGGCACCAGTAAGAAGGCCTGCTATCCTTGTCACGAATTTCTACGTCGCCATCCACTTAAATTCCAGGTATCGGCTTGTCATCAGAAGGTCTACCCTACATGGATGCCGCCGTCTAGTCGTGATGTTCCCGGGATTCCCAGATATAAGATTTTCTGCAATTTCAGCAGGCATATTGAACAGGTGACTGTAAGAGAACTGCGGACGGGTCTATCGGATTCCCGGCGGCCGAAGAACATGGATTCAACTGCAGGTCCATCACTAACAGTGACAGCGACTGTCCCTACCTAGGCCTGGGTGGGCTACGTAGCACGACAACATCCGTCACTTAAAGGTGATATAATTTCGGGTGGAGGAGACTGAAGGCGGTTGAAGGGACCGTGACAGGGATGAATCATTGGACTACCAGTCTCGATGTAATGCCTATATCCGCATTGACCGATCTGGCACATCAGATAGAAAGTAATTCAAGGTTCCCGAACTTCTAGGGCTTGCTTAACACGTCCCATTGACTAATCCCGGCTTCAAGGTTCCGCTAAAACACTCAGTTGCAAGTGGCAATCACAGGTACGGCAACTTACAATGTTGCTTCGAGGTGGGGGCTCGATGAGCCACGGACGAACTAAATCGAGTGACCAGAGCTTGCTTACTTGATGATGAATTCAGGCTGTCTGTTACAACCTAACGTAGAAGAGCATCGCAATGCATCGCAGCCCAAACATGCGGGAGGACTTCCCTATACCTCTCAGCCTTGTTCTGCGGGAGGCCTTCCACATACCTCTCAGCCTTGTCCTGCGGGAGGCCTTCCACATACTTCTGAGCCTTGTCGTGGCCGGAGACCCCGCTGATTCCAAGTTGAAGTTTAAAAGAGAGAGTCTTGGCCAACTCTTGTTCCTACAATCTACCAGATACACCATCGCTCACACTCACCATCGCTCACACCATCGCTCACACCATGACTCAAACAATCGCTCACACCATCGCTCAAACCACCGCTCACACCATAAAAATGTCGGCCGTAGCCATCCCGACTGGGGACCATCGAAACCTCCTAGATATCATTGACCGCCTCCGCGCGCAGGGCTTCAGCCGGTATGTTGACCTTCCGGAGATCATAGTCTGTGGAGATCAGTCTGCGGGGAAAAGCTCCGTACTCGAGGCTATCTCTGGCATGCAATTCCCTACCAAAGACGGACTCTGTACTCGATTTGCAACAGAGCTAGTCCTTCGCCGAGGTCCGGAGAAGAGTACAAAGGTGTTCATTACACCAGGCGGGTGCCGATATGACATAGAGAAAGAGGCTCTCGAGCGTTGGCAGCCCCGAGCAAGCATAGATAAGGATGGTCTTGAAGCAGTGACCGAGGAAGCAATGTCAGTTATGCAGGTTCCGACTCCTCAAAGGTTTTACGATGACATCCTTCGCATCGAGCTCACTGGGCCGAGCCAGCCACATCTGACCATGGTGGACCTCCCTGGTCTCTTCAGGGCAGGCAACAAGGAGCAGTCTGACGACGATGTCGACACAGTTCGCAGCATGGTTGAGAAATATATGGCTCGGCCGAGGAGCATTATTCTAGCCGTCGTGTCGGCTAAGAACGAGTATGTCCTTCAAGAAGTAACATCAATGGCCAAACATGCCGACCCAGAGGGGTTACGCACCATGGGGCTCATCACGAAACCCGACACCCTGGATGTTGGCTCCGATTCCGAGGGGTATTGGGTGCGCCTCGCCCAAAACACCGAGGTTGAGCTCCGTCTCGGATGGCATGTTCTCAGGAACCGCAACTTCGAGCAGCGAGGCTCGACCTCAGCCGAACGGGACGCCATCGAGAAAGATTTCTTCTCCAAGGGCATTTGGAATGGCGTCAATTCTTCGCACCACGGGGTGGAAGCTCTAAGGATCAGACTCAGCTCTATCCTCAAGGACCAGATCCTGTCTCAGCTACCAAGCCTAGTACAAGACATAGATGCTGGCATCCTCGAATGCACAGAAGAGCTAGAACGGCTTGGGCCTGTCCGGAGAACTCACAATGAGCAGCTAAAATACCTGCTGACTTTGAGCGAGAATTATACGTCCCTAACGACGCAGGCGATCGACGGCGCGTACACGGACCGCTTCTTTGGCAGTAGGAAGAAGTTTGACGGGTATCCTATGAGGCTCAGGGCGGTGGTGCAGAATCGGCTGCTTGATTACAGACAGGAGATGCTCCTGAATGGACAGAGACAGAGAATCACCGACTCGGAGAGCGAGGACGAGGATGAAGACAAAATCAGCGAGTCGCCCCGTATCCCTAGGTCTCAATATGTTGAAGACGTCGCGCATCGCTTGAAGTTTAGCAGGGGGCGCGAGCTCCCGGGCCTCTTCAACCCCCTAATTGTTGGCGATCTCTTCGTCGAGCAATGCGAGCCGTGGCGAAAGATCACGAAAACTCTGGTCGGAGATATCCTGGAAGCTGCACAGTACACAACTCAGCTTGTGATTCAACACGTTGCTGCCAGTGATATCGCTGATGAGGTGCTCAGGTTTGTCCACGAAAAGATGGAAGAACTGAAGGTCAAACTGGACGCCAAGATCGATGAGTTGCTAGCCTCAGCCATGCAGCACCCCATTACATACAATCGCGAGCTCACTGAGAATGTTCAGAAGGTCCAACAGGCACGACACAAGCGCGCGATTAAGCAGCTAATTGGCAAAATGTTCGGCTCGCAACACTTCCAAGACGCGGACAGAAAGATGAATCTCAATCCGGTACAGCTAGTGAATATCCTAGCACAGGGCCTCGAGCCCGATATGGAACTATTCGGAAGCTCGACGGCGGTTGATTACATGGAAGCATATTACAAGGCAGGTCCCACTTGGACCAAAAACATGCCGTATGCTAATGATAGTCCTACGCTTCTAGGTGGCAATGAATAGATTTATCGACGATGTCAGCGTGTTGGCCATTGAAGACTGCCTTATCAGAGAGATTTCCAAGATCTTCAAGCCAAGCAAGGTCTCGAACATGAGCCCCGAGGACATATCTCGCCTTGCAGGTGAGAGTACAGAGTCTTCAGTCGAGAGGAAACACCTGAAGGGGAAGCGCGACATCTTAAATGCGGGGTTACGCGATCTCAAAGGTCTACAAAAGCAAGGAGAATTCGCCCGCCGCACTGAATGGAATCCTGCATCATCAGAAGATGTGAAGAGCAAGCCTGGTAAGACTACATACAGTTCAGAGAAAGCATCAAGCACCAGTTCCGCTAGGTGGGCATCTCCTATGATGAATTCTCAAGACCAGCCAGCCCTTCCGGCAGACGCAGACTTCGAGTTACGTGCCCCGGCACCAACTGACATGTGGAGGGAGCCGACGCGGGACGAGGAATGGGATTTTGCAGTCACGCCACCTCGAGTGCCCAAGAAGGAATAGGAGCTCAATAAGGATTATTTCGAAGAGCGTGCAGACGAGCTAATGCTATAGCGATATTAAATTGCACCAGTCGCACAGTACTTCATTCAACATGAAGTAAACAGGAAGCTATAATAGGACCGTCTCTTTTACTCTATAAATGTTGGACTATGCAGTATGAATCACAATATCTTGAGATAATCTCGAGAATATAAATTGGAAATAATTCCTGGACTTCTCAGGCGAAGCAGTATGAAAGAGAGCTGGTCTAAGTTAGAAGGTTCCTATCAATAGTCGATCAAAGTAATACCGCTGGCAGAGGCCTTGAAATCTCTGCCGTAGCAGAAGAGACGCCCAGACATGTTGCAATGGCATGACGCCTTCTGCTAGTAACAGGCTCGCTGCGTAGCTTGTGAACACGCGGCGCCACGAAATTTACGCACAGAGAAGGCGAGCGAGTGCGAAAGACGGCTTCAAATGTCTGTAAGAGGAGACACTTCATTGTAATATGCTTGAAGTACAGGTATTTAAGCTACGAACTTAGCATAATCTCACTACGTACCAGAAGTTAGCCCTAATGGTGGTTACATGATTGTTAACACTTCGCTTAAGGACGAAAGTGTAAGGCGTTGCCTCCTTTGCTATGTTTTTAATGACAGTTATTGTAGAAAAAAGAAGAGTAGGGCCGTTTGAGAGCTCAATATCTAAACCACTCTGACATGTCCTAAGGGTGACCAAGAGAGCCGCAGCCCAACACATCCTCATAGTTCTCGTCGAAGGCATTCTCATCAATAGTGATACGAAAGCCAAGCTCCTTTCCTGGACCAAGGCCAAGTGATCCAATATAGGACTGCAGTCCATCGCCTACAGTCGCCTGGTGAAGCCAATGACTGCCAACAGCATCTGTAAGCTCGCTTACGGTGTCCTTTGATATGCCGAGCTTCGCCCCGTCGTCTTGTATCACATTCCACGAGATTAGAAGGCCCGGAGTGCTGTGATGTGCTGCCGGCCCGTCTCGTGGCGTCGGCCGCAAAGTCATCATGCCAGTGCCGTCGTCTCGCACGTACAATAGGTGATCTACTGCCGCAGTTCCCAAGGTCGGGTCCCGGACACCTAGAAGACTGAAGCGTGTGCTGCCGAGGCCTTTATCATCGCTGCGCGCCGCAAGGACCGGTGTGTGGTTAATTGACTCGAACTCAAGACCGCGCTCCCGTAAAGATTTTTCCAACTGGCTCCGGAGCATTTTAGCACCGAGCTCACGTCTTTGGGGTAGCTCTTCTCCTCCGGCTATGGCTCCGGTAGGCAGCTGTCCATTCCGGACCATGTAAATGAACAAGCTGATGGTAGTCAGTGTCATGCTAATGCCATGCACGATAGCACTGCAATCAGTGCCGAACAAAGTACAAAGATACACTGATAATGCCGCGACTGGCCCCGCGAGGAAGGCGAAATAGGCGTAGATTCTTTCGCCCGACAGTGAGGTGACAAGGGCGTTCCTGGCTATGCATTGTGGTATCCTAGAAAGGAGGATATCTCCGCGTGGCCGCAGAGCCAGATCCACAGAGGTTACTAGTCCAGTCGGCGTAGTCGACACCAATAGCACCAGGGTAAGGGCGTACAGAGCCGTGGAGAAGACCTTCATTGTACCGTGCAACAAGGCGTAAGTTGGTGGACGTCTATAAGTATAAGCTTAGGGGGCTGCAGCAAATAGTATTGGAGATAGAAATTCCACTAGGGCTGAAGAGAATGGATGAGCTTTAACGGCAGACTGACTTGGCGTTTATTTAGATTTGGGGTTTGACCCTGTAAAAATTTCAAAGAAAGGGAAAGGCGTAGAATGTGACAGCCAGAGAGCCGATGGGTCAACTTGGTCGGATGGGTTGGTCACTGATAACAGACGATGGATGCCTTTAGACAACGGAAAATTTCAATTTCAAAGCGTTGTGAATGATTTTATATTCAAATTTGAGGGATGTAGCTCGTGTGTTAGATGTCAAAATGAGAACCGTGGCTCGTGTAGTGAATATCGTCCAGAGAATCCGACACTCTCCAACAGGCTGGTGAAGGGGATGGGCTGTGCGTTCTAGGATGCCAATTTTGCCTCCAGTGCTGCCTATGGGGTCACGCTTCCTTTGATCGGCGGATTAGGTACATGTTAATTGCTTTGTAGCAAAAGTTATCTATATGTGTCGTCCGTAGTTCTATGCTGTCGAACCGAATGCAAAATCCTACTACCACTGGGATTTCCTGAATATACGGCGAGAGGCGTCTCGCATCCCTTGTTGTTGAATATGTATATTATTTGCCACCTATTTCTTTGTCATGCTATAGAGGGCGATACACCGCCCACCAGTCCGATCCTAGAGGCACAGGCACAGTGTTTCCAAGACCCAGCCACAAGGCGCTTAAAGATCGACGACGCATAATGTAGGGTACTTGTGTTGATCCCAGCGCCAACATAAGTTCCCCTTCCCATTTTTGTCAGACCCATGAGTTGGCTCTGAAACACACCCTTCATTAATGCCAAGCTGTTTAGTCACCATGCTACCTTTGGAGACTCGATAGCAAAACCAATGTGTTAACCTAAACTGCCCATACTCTTCAATATCACCATATCCAGTAAGTCTAGCAAGACCATGTCAATGGCCGAAAACCGCGTACTCTCCAGTGCAAATTGATTTGCTCTCTCGGTTTCACTCAATGCAGTTGTGCATGTCGCTCTGCTGACGCTTTGCACGCTAAGCACCGAGCTTCCACCTGAGATACATTGTCTGTTCAACGGAAGCAATTCTGCGCCAGTCGAATATCTTGTGTCGACATGGCAGCTAGCCGTCGCTAAATTATCGTTCTTGTGTCTTCTGTTTTCCTTGGTTATGAGCAGCGAAGAAGCCGAGACCGACAGCTGTCACTTTGCAGCTTGTTGTGGGGGCCGAATTTGAGTCACCAAGTGAATGTAGTATAGTGCTATAACATTGCATCTGGGCGACCCGCGCCGCTCTTAGAGAAGAGCAGTTGAGTCCGGATTGGGCAACCACTATGTACACTTGGAAAATCGTAGTTACGCCTCGTCCGCAATACAATACTATCACACTGAATTCATGGTCCTAATGTTGAGGGATTCGTGAATATACGGCGCCTGAAGTTTCGCCTCACAGTGGCGAGGTTAAACGAGCGGTCGGCGGTTTCCACATCCACCATAACTCCGTGGTAAGGGCACATCGTTTCAAACTCAGTGATGGTTTGCAAGGGAAAGCAGATGGCCATGAATGCATCAGTTAATTGGATCATGGCACTTGCACCGACTAATTCTTGTGAAGCACTGCAGGCTCCAAGCCTCATGGTCACCTAGTAGGATTTTGATGATCGGCGCAAACGCAATAGGATCCATCCTCGGGGGCCTTTTGATTAAATGTGGAGAAATTAGTGTACGCGAGGTAGGAAAGAAAAGATGATTCTGAAAGTTTGGAATAGGCTGGAGTAGCTATATAAGTTCATAAAGCGAGCTCCTAGACAAATATCGATCACCTCGGCATGCAACCAAAAGCTAGTGACAGCCTTCTGCTAAAGCAATCTGTCCAAGTCTTCGAGATATACCGGAACAAAATAAAAGCCTCGTGAGTCTTAAACCCCAACCAAGAGCTCGGAAAGTCCAGCCATCTCGAGCGTGATTCTATAATAGCTTCCCGCTGACCTATTTTAGAACAACATGCGCTTTCATACATTTGTTGCCTTGGCCACATATGGTGCGGTCATATTGGCCTCGCCCATCGCGAACAACCCACAGGACGGCATTTATACAGTGGAAAACAAGCCTGATGGCACCACCGAGCTTCACTACAAAAAACCACTTGGCTCACGCCAGGCATTACCGGTTGACTTCAACAACACCGACTCTCCCGTGCTTTGGTCGCGGGGCAACTCGGTTGGATGTGATCCGATCTGGGGAGGCGGCGGCCTCGATGCATTCAGCGTTGATAGAGCAAACCAAGCCCTTAAAGATCATTGCGCCCACCCACTGACGCCAGACGAGGAGTGCACAACCCGGACGACATTGGCAGTGTATGGTAATGTCGTCGCATTTTTCTGTTATTGGCGCTCCCCAGCCAAGTATAACCAAGGATCCTTCGAGTGGGCTTTAGGCGAGATTACAAACTACTGTGGCGCGTACAATGCAGGATCTATATCGGATGCCACTTCTGATACGCGCACCTGGTCCTATGGCTTTACGGACTGGAACAAGCGCTTATACTGTAACATTCCTGCGGGCACCACGCCTCACACTTGAGTGGTTGACAAGCTTGATTCCCAGCTATCTTGAAGATGGCCGCCATGATGGGTTTTCCGGGGTGCGGGCTAGTGTCTCTATCAGCGTTGCCAGACTTGGAAAACCCGACTTTCTATTTTACGTGTATGGAAGGAGCCTTTAGCTCGGGCAGAAACAATGACTTAAGCTTAGGGTCAGGGGTCACTTTGTTGTGAACAAGGACTCATGAACGATTGTTAAAGAGGATTCATCCGTAACGCACACCGCTTTTACTCCGCAGCGTATACTTGCCTCTACATATATTTGCTACTAAGCCGTGCTAAATGCGCAAGCGCCACTTTAGCATCAAAATAGTGTTCTCCACACAGTAGAATCAGTCTTTCCATGCAGACGCGCTTCACTACCAACGCACTGTCTAGCTACGCAAAAGATATGGCCAAACGCTGACTGGCAGCATGGTTTCCATTGCATATATCTATACAACGAAAACACTACAACCACTACTACCCTTAACAACAACTACAACACCATGATTATAACTATAATAGACCCCCATAGCGTAGGGGTGCACGCTTAGCCGATAGATAAGCCACCTATACTGGATTCGAAGTCCAGTTGGCGACAAGTCTATAATTAGTTCAATCCAATCAGGGAGCCCCTCCTGAGCTGCGCAGTGCCACGAACCACATATTTAAAGTAGAGGCACTTAGTTGCCATTAAAACTAAGCACAACCTGCCTGGAAAAGTAGTATGATGCTAATTAGTGCAACAGAGCTGTGATAACTAATACCAGTAGACCCCCTCTTATATAATAGTAGAGTAACTCACACTTATTAAGGCTACTATTAACAATTGAAGCAGTTACTATAAGATACTTAAGGGTTCTAAACTGTCACAAATAAAACCACTACGCCAAAGTGGTAAAAGTGAAGCCTCACTATACTCCCCTGGTATAATGTAGTATTTATGCCGTATTTCTCTTGTGACATAAACAAAGCCTAGGTTTTGGTACCGGAGAAGCTTTCCTATTTAAGTTATTTGATAAGCCCTTAAAGAGGAACTACTGTGCAAAACCTATTGTGTTGCTTTGATTCCTACTGTTATCTGTGCGTGCATGGAAATGCTGCTACTTGAGGTAAGTGAAAGCCGCTAAAGTGGCGGCGTTTCTGCACTGTACTACACATTGATGCATAAGGCATCGCTGCTTTACAGCCTTCTACTATTATTATCTGCGTGTACACCAAGATGGCGCCACTTTTAGCAAGACATCTTCTCAATGCATCATTTTCTCATTTTTTTCTATGTGCACTGAAACGGTCCCGTTTTTGGCAGCTGCGCCCTCCTAATGCGGTAAGTAGTCCACACGAAATATCAATAGAATCGCCCAGTATTTTTCATTATCTTATGCCCCTTCGCACAGTGCTCGAGATACCGGAGGCTCATATCCGCGACCTTGGGGCTAAGAAGAAAGGCAACCCCCGGGGTGAGGCCTTCTTCAACTCCATCATCTTACCTATCACTTACCTTTATTACGTGTAACAATAGTAAACGTCGCCATCGCCCACTGCTCTGAGATTTCTGGATCTGGCTGCCGCAACTGTTTCTCATCATCATCCTCTGCCTCTGCCTCGCTAGAGCTGCCTCGCATCGCACTAGGCCGAGCTTTCTCGTCCTCCAAGTTCGCTTTGATTATGGCCAACTCAAGAGGCTCAAAAGAAGTATGGCTCGTGGTTAGGAAAACCTTGATCTCATCTTCGCACATATCCTTCCCATCAGGTACGGTCATGGGGAACCTTTTCGACATTCTCCCCGTGCGCTTGTATTTATTTTCCGGAGGAAACTTATCCGTTTTCCGTCCCAAGGGGAACAAAACCATGCTGCTACCGTGGAGCATGTTTTTGATGTTCCAGCGTGAACCGAAATTGTACATGTAAACGTAGAGT
Source organism: Thozetella sp. PMI_491 (assembly GCA_021432635.1). NCBI lineage: Eukaryota > Fungi > Ascomycota > Sordariomycetes > Chaetosphaeriales > Chaetosphaeriaceae > Thozetella > Thozetella sp. PMI_491. The sequence goes on along the minus strand of MU270021.1, from coordinate 380,263 downwards.
GTCTGGGGGCCTATATTATCGACCCTTACTTGAAGTGTTTCGTCATCGGTTATTTGTATCCGACTTCCAGACAAGTATGGGGACCTAGGTTCGCTGAGGTTGATAAGGGTGACACAGAAATTTTCTTGTGGAATGTTATCTGGTGCCAATGGACACGAAAGTTCTTTCCAAAGCTGGTATTCTGCTAACTGCTCAAGAGCCTGGATAGTTTTCTGCGTTGAGAGCGATATTGGCAAGGCCTGAAATGAACCGGCGCAGACCGGTTCAATGCTGTAGCCATCTCCAGAAGTTGATAAAGTAACCTTGAACGAGGCCCGAGTACATGCTTTATTGTCGATAAAGCGAAGCCATGGCCGTGTCAATTGTATCTCCGGCCATTCCGTCCCATCTAGTGAGTCTAGCCCCAGAAGAATAGGGAATTTGCGAAGAGAGAACCGTGAGTAGGCTCTGGCTGCAATTGAGATGCGACTTGACTCTACCATGAGCCCCGGGCTCGCAGCGACCAAGTCGCATGTGAGTGGCCTCAAGACTGACACTTTCGCCTTGACTTGCACCTCATCTGGCTTCCCAACGAGGAATAAGACAAACTCGTCATCATTATGGACTCCGTGCACCTTGCCGCATTCGACTCTAAATGTTTGATTTTTCTGGTGATACGCGATAAATGGGGTTGTCATACGAGTACCCAAGACTCCATCATCTGACTCTAGGAGCCGCGAGTTGTTTCCATACCAAGCTGGCGTTTGTTGTGGGTGTTCGGTTTTGAATCTGCCCCGAATGTATGAAAAGATCTGACCCCATGAGACGTTGGGAAAACTACCAAAATTGGGTTCTCGAAGTGCTTCCAGTAGGAAATAAGAGAGTCTCCCAAACGACTGTCCAAGTTCGTCTTTGTGCTCGAGGGCGATTTGGTGTGGCTGGCAAGCCGCGATGATGATGTAGCCATCCGGGTTAAGAAGCCAAGACCCATGCGTTGTGGCATCGCGGTATTCATTTCCAGGCATGATGGCGTCGACTTCCTTCGGGGAATAATCCGGGCCAAAGCCACTCATCCAACTTATATATCGGGCGGATTGGTTATCGTCGACAGCATGATCACTCCGCTCCTGGCCTCTCCTTCGTAGAACGGCACCGGAAAAGCAACAGTCTAGGACCAGGGTAACGTGAACACTGTTGCAGACCATCTCCTTCAAGAGGTGGGCAAGTTTTAGCCCGCGAAGGGGGTATACGTCGTCTTCGTCTCTTTTCAAGAGAACGAGTGCTAGATCCCCTATATTTTCGTTTGAAAAAACCTTCAAGTTCTCCTCAGGTGGAAGGACAGTACCGTGGCCAGAGAAATGGATAAAGACCGAATCACCTGGCGCTGCTGCTTTGGCGATGAGGCGAATGCTTTCGACAACATTGTCAAAGGTCGGGCGCTCTTCTGGCAGATCGTCAGAGCTAGTCGACGTATTGCCCGCTGCCAGAACCTTGACCGCAGCCTTCGTTTGTCTGAGGCATTTGGATATTTCACGAACGTCACGTACACAGCTGGTCAAGGGATGTACTTTGGTTGGGGGATACGCATCGATTCCTATAAGGAGTACATGTGAGCCAGAGGCTTTGTTCGTGATCGTATCCATTAGTATAACTGGTCGATCTCTTTATCGAAACAGTCATCGGATGAGGAATGAGGCCACATCGACGCTAGAAGGAAGTGTGCGACCTGGAACGATAAGAAAAAGTGCCACTTCTTAAGCCGTGGAACACAAATTACCCGTGAGAGATCCGGCGTACGTACCTTCAGCATCGTCCCAGCCTGAGTAAGAACCCCCAAATCTAATTCCCTCACAAATAAAAAAATCATGAACATCCTGCAGTGAGCTTCATGCGCATTGTTTGGACACGGAGGTGCTATTGGATCGTTGCCGGGGGTCTGCCTAAAACTAATCACGGCCAGCCAAAAGGTTAGGATAAAGGCGGCCAGATATTTTGTTCAAGCTTTCGCCAGGTGATCTTCTGCTATCTCTTCCCCATTCCAAGCCTCGTCCCCGTTCTCAAAGCAGAGTTTGTAGGCTCTAGCATGCAGAGTACCGGTAACCTCTGCTACCAGATAGGGTCCTGGGTCTCGGCCGTCGGTGAGTCTGACCCTTTGATCTCGACGAAACTTTGCCTTGGTCTGGTCCAAAGTTTCAGTTAGGTACGGGACTCGGGAGAAACAACTACAAACCTTGTATTTCACGACATAGTGACGCCCGGCTTCGTCGGGATTGTCGGCACTTGAGTCGTTGCCTTGTCTGTTATTTTCACTAATAGGCTTCGGTTAACGTGGTCTGTCCATGAACATTGGCATCTGAGGCGTGGAGTGGGGAATCTACCTCGGCTGCATTTCCTCGCTCGGCAGTAGCATTTTCACATTGAAGGCCGTGAATTTTCTTCGTTATCCTTGGAATGAAAAAGCCGACTTAGCGGTAATAAATACTACCCAACTAAGACAAACTCCCCCGGGAGGCTGGCCGGTCAGCGTCACATTTCCACGGGCAGACTGCAGTTTGCATGATATCTCTGGGTGTATTGGCAGTATCTATGACCAAAGGCAGCCTGCCGTGTCGACGAAGCAGCCACGAACTAAAGTGACCCAGCCATGTTGGCTTCTTGCGAAGTGTCCTTATTTCCACGATCAGTTCGTGGATTGGTGACTGTGAGCCTACAGCCCCGCCGAACTCAAGTACATAGCCTGGTCCAGCAGCTGAACTTCTGCTATAAGTAGAGTGTCAAAGGCCTCTCAAGTTGAACAGACAGTTCCAGTCCAGTCCAGAAGTCAACCCGCAGCCTTGAATACTACCAGAACTAGACCTGGCGAGGCTGGGCACTTTGCCATGGCTCGTTTCCCCTCTTTCCATATCTTAAGATTGTGCTTCGCCCACATCACGCCCAATATCAGCGGCTGGGCCACGACATTGCAGGAAATCCCGCCACCATCGGTTGAAACCGGCATCGGCGTAAGCATGCAGCCCGAGGAATTATGCATCCATCATAGTGAGCGGCGCCAATCATCCTTCTCTCTTCAGCTCCCGAGCACGGAGCCCGGAGGCTCGGTTCCGGGCTGAACTAAATGGGTCTGATTACTTAACCACGCAGAAATTGATGGTTTCAGAAGCGGATATCCCCAGTTCTCGGCCCTGACTAGCGCATATGACGGTTTCTTCGTTTGCCGCCGCTTCGCAAGATTAAGAGCTCGAGTTCTACTAGCCAAACAAGACAGACTCTCGCAGCTGGAACATGAATTGGATCAAGTTGACCAAGAGGAGTCTAGACCTCTTTTTCTGGGCAAGATGAGGGGGGATCTAAACACTAAGCGGACGGAATTACTCGGGCGAATAGAAGACTGTTTGGATAACTATGGTGAGACGCTTCATAACCATGCGAAATGACAGTTGTTACGTGATAGCTATGTTGCTCATTCTCTTAGTAGACTCGTTCTTGGAGAAGACTCAACGAGCCCTACGCATGCAATCGGCAAACCCAAAAGATGTCGAGAGTCTGAAGAACTGGATCGACGGAACGGGGTCTTTAAGCAGTGCCGAAACTTCATATTTGGGTCACGCACATGACTTGGTTTCACTAGCATCGTGCGATGACAAGGCAACACGACAAATAGAAAACTGGCTTGGGATGAAGTTCGTTAACTACTTCCCAAAGTTCCGAGAAGTACGCCATATCCAAAACTCTTTGGTTTTTAGAGTGTGGTTTGAAATTGACAGGCAAACTGCAGCATATTGGTAACAACACTTCAGATGACCCAAACGTTTTCCTGTATAATGGAACGCTCATTACAACCATCACCAAGATGTTGGTGGTCTGGTCTGTGGTGCGTCTTTTCCTTTTTCCAATCATCACCTGCATTCTAATATCAAGCCCATCACAACGCATTGGTGTTGCAGTTGCTTCAATCGTGGTGTTTATAGTCGCCTCAGCGAGCTTGGCGGAGTTGAGAACAACAGAATTAATCATCACAGGCGCAACGTAAGCCAGCCTACTGTGGAGTTGTGTAGTAATTATTATGCTGATACCGTATTCAGGTTCGCAACTGTCATGCTTGTATTTGTCTCAGGGAACACAGTAACGAACTAGCTGAGCTATTTTTTTTCTATTTTCCCAATCAGTATACAAGTTTGAACATGTTTCTCCCACGTGGACCGGCCCGACCCGCGAAAAAAATACCGCCAAACGCTTGGGGCTTGCGGTCAGCGTGATATTGTTACGATGAACGATACGCAGACACATCCACGAACAGCCACCTCCTGCACAGGTTAATTAATTGTGTGCGATCGGCTCGGTTTTACAGCAAGCTGTTTTCGATTTCCAAGTTACATGTATTTGTCGTACGGAGTGGTGCGTAACTGGTGCAAAATCTGCCCTGCAGCTATCAGACTGGCAAGAAGGAAATCTAATTGCACTCTTGTGTAATAGACTTATCTAACAGCAGATAGTTGTCGCTTAAAAGTAACTGCCTTGTGGATATCTTCAGCACATCTACTGTAGTTAATGGGGCTGTTTCGCAGCCAAACTAGCCCATTTTGATGGATGCCAAGCCGCCCTGTTTTGACCCAGGGTGCTGCACTAATAATTGCCACAAGTATCAGGACCACTGAGCCTTCATCTGAGAATATTCACCCTGCTGTATCTCACGTAGGTCATGTACCGTAAAACCGGATAGGGTCACCATACATGTTCTCAATCTCCCATTGTATATTAGTCTGAGGATGAATGGTCGTCCCTCGTAAATATTTTTTCCAAGTTGGGGAGTTCTCTTTAGTTCTAGTGACGGCCCGGGTAGGTCTTGTGACGTTAGTTCCGGCGTCATGTATAGCTGGATTTCCTCATTTTCTCTTGGCGGGAAGTAGGAATGCAAGCATCGCAACTCGCACTAATGCGAACTTCATCACATTTAGACCGACGAATTTACACCCTTTAATGCCATCACAGGTCTTCGCCCAATTTACTTGAACATGATCACAGCTCAGAACGCTACGTTTTGCTCTCTTTGCTTGTTCTCTGACGTGCAGGCAATTTCTTGTGGGGAAGCAGAGTACAGCACTATGGCAAATCGCAGGTCGGTGGTTCTTGGTGGATTTCTGGTAGGATCGCCTGCAACAGAGATTAGGCGTCTACTGCATGGTGGGGGTCTATGACCTGTCGAAAATCCCCAGCCAATGACTTTTTTTGTTCCCCCTGGTGGTTATTTAGCCTCCGGCCCCGCCCACTCAGCATCATTTGTCTTCGACCTGGAAGTCTTCGGGTTTTCCTCCCGTCGCAACCAAAATCACCACGCTCTGTCAAGACTGACACAACGCAATGGACGAAACATCACCCCGGCTTAAAGCCATCCTCGAGTACTACTTTGAGCCGCTTCCGGGCCAGGCAAACTATCATCCCGATCAAGTTCTTTTTGGCCACCGGATCAATGCTCTGCAGGATGAATGCGAAAATTTGAGCACCCTTGCAACGAGTGGCTCGAGCGAAAATGAAGTTCAATGCGATTCTTCACCAGGACTTGCCCACAGTTGGCTTGGTGTATGGCAAGCATGTTTGCGCTTGAGGGCCGCATCCGTAGAGGAGCTATGTAATATAACATGGACAACCCCGTGGTCGCCTCGCAAGACGGTCAACGGTATGTATGCCTTTCCTGACAAAATCGACGTAGAGAACATCACATCCAAACTTCTCCGGTGTCTACCCAAGGATTCACCGTCACGACCCTTCATCGTTTACACTACGACCGCACATCGCATGCAAGTCTTTCCGCGAAAGTATCGCAGGACGGAGGGTCCACAAGTCTCAAGTGTCGGTTCGGAGGATTCGCACGATCGAGGGGGAAGCTCGGACAGGGAGACACTAGAAGATGTGGAAAATCTATTTGCGATGGCAAGCGACATCGAACGAATGTTCGATCCTCAGATGGAACCAGCGGCGTCGCCGACTATGCCAGACGCAGTAGATCATCAGCGCATTCAAATGCTGAGTATTTTTGACCAAAGCTTCCTCCCGACCGATGGCGAAGCGGGCACGACCAAAGCGATGTCACGATTACAGGGACACGTCGCAACCGCACAGGCGAGTGCCTATGAGGCTGGAGTCAATCTTCACCCATTCCGAGGCGGTTCGGAAATCGTCTCTGAGAGCGTGGCTGAGATTTTACAGCATCTACCTCCAGGTTCCCAGCTGAGGGCGAAGCTCGACCAATGGCGTGATGAAATCCAAGAGTTGCCAGACAATCATCAAAATGAATATGTGTGGGCAGAATCTGTCAATGAAGTGTCGTATAGAATTGCACTGTTGGACTGGATGGCGGTTGCGGTTCATGAAACACGAGAAACGACGCAGTCCTGTTGGGAAAGTCAAAAGCCCTGGATTGAAAGGCTGCCAGCCGCCCTTGGTGCACAGAAGAAACTATGGGCTTCTCGGAAACAGTTGCGAGAAAGGTGCCTTCAATACATACATGCTATCATTAGCTCGGTCCTGTACCCTGCCGTCGTCAGCTCCGAGGACGAGGATGAAGAACGCTTCGTCCTGGACAATTTGCTAAGCAACATCCCAAGGATCTACACTGGACTGGATCCCTCGGATGATCCGTCTCTTGTCAACCAAATATTTGGTGTCATGAGTGCAGGAGTCCTCAACGCAATGTTCCCGGGCCAGAATATTCCAGGCGAATATATCGAAAATGACGTCGATAGGGCGTTCAAAATTTTCACCTATATAGTCAACAGGTCTTTGGATCTGTATGACTCGACGGGGCTAAGCATGCAAGAAGTCGACATCTTGGAGGACTGTTGGGTGACAGCATTGATCGGTTTCGGGGCCTATGATCAAAGTTGGAGGAATCACCTGCAGTATCGAGGTCGGTTCTTGAACAAGCTCATCGAGGTCCTTGAGAGGCGAGTAGCCTTGCTACTCGAGAGATGTGGCATGGAATTCTACAACAGCAACATTGACTTGCAGCTTTGGGGAAGGAGATCCTCCGACATTATTTATCGTCTAGTGTGGGCTCTGCTGGAGCGTGCGGGTCCGACGTTTGGCCAGGAGGATAGGGCGCGAGCTGTTGAACTCTTGTGGTTTTTATCTACCATGGATGGCTTGCCCCAGGTAAAACGGACCCATGCCAAGTACCAGCTCGCTGGGCAGCTTCTCATCCAAGCTGAGAAGTGTAAACATGCCGATCGAGAGGATCTCTTGGAGACCGCGCAAGACTTGTTTGAGTCGATCGGCAACCCTCACCTGTCCCTCAACATGAAAGTCCCGGAATTGAGCACCAAGACATTACACTCTTTAGTGGAATACCCAGATGCCATTGGCCTATCCAAGTTTCTTGAGGACTTAGCCAGGGCTGAAGGTGGGAAGTCGGCAGGGCAAGGTTGCCGTTTGCTACTAAGCGTTTCCCAAACAATCGCAGCAATGGCTTCGTTCAAAGCCGACTCGAGGAGATGGTTGTACAGCACGCTGAGAAGGGTCGCAATGCCTGGACGGCTGATTTGGGACAGTGACGAACCAAGCCTCATGTTTGACCTGGGCCCCTGGCAAACGATGGAGTACGAGGCTGTTTTGTTCGGAATGGGCCCCGCCAAAACTTATGATTATGACCTGAGATTCGACGGGAAAAAGATCCCAACCGGGGTGGAACTGGAATGTCCCGATCCAAGCCGACATAGCAGCGGTCTCACGTCAAGGGCGGAAACTGTCCTTTCACGAAGTTGGAGCTCTGCTGTCCAGCAGACAAGGGAAACTGTCATTTGTCCTGATCACGATTTGCATGATCCGGATGACTTTCCTGACGGCGGCTACAAGACAGTGCTTGGGACTCTACGTCGAAACCCTCGAGAAAACACCATCTATCCTGGCTCAGACGTACATAGTAGCGACCTCGAAACTACACCCGGCGGACGTCTTCACTATCCGACCCATTTCAGGATCCGCTTCGAAGGGGACTACAGGATTGTCCGTAGTCAGTTGGATAGCGAAAACGACATAATGACTCGATCGGCCACTTTAGATATTCGCCCTGCTAAACGTGGTGCTACCACAATTGCGCAGCTTTGGGTGGTCACAAGACCAGTCGTGGACGCTAGTTCACTGACGCGGTTAATTGACAATGCAGTGATCTTCCTGCGCCACTTAAAAGCCGAAGCGCAGGGCCATACTCACACGGACACACATCCAGAGATTGTCGAAGATTGTGAAAGTCTTTTTTTACGGGCTACCTTGTACACGGGTTTCATCGACGGTGACTTCCCCATACAGGACGGGGCTAGCCAGGACGGTGTCAGTCAAGATGGTATCGGCCAAGAAAGTACCAGCCAGGACGATGCTAATGACGCTAGCTACAGCGACGACAATTCTGAAGGAGACCAAAGTTGCGGCGAAGAGGATGACGATAGTGGCTGGTCTGACACCCCGCTCACGTCGCACGGCCAAGTGGCAAAACTCTATGCGGAAGCTCTAGTCAGCGGTGGTGACCCATTGTACGCCATTCACGCCGGACAACGACTGTTTGACTGGCTACTTAGGGACCTTCACATGAGTAGCGCTCTGATAGCCGTCAAGAGTACTGCTACACTCTACCACCGAGCATTGTTTCACGGAATTGCGAGCTCTGACAAACAATTTATGGTGAGAGAGCTAGCTGCGATCGAAGAGAAAACAATTGACTACTATGTGACTGGGGGGGCACTCCTGGCCTATCTCTTAGAAGAGAGTCCTATGGAGGGTTTGAAGCTACTCGAATTGGGTCGTGGCATAACCACAGCTTCGATTTTCGAAATCCGGCCAAAGGGCTTCGTGATGCGGAAGCTTCGAGAGGAACAGAGCGAGCTGGCTGAAAAACTGGAACAGTATCGGAACCTCGTCAAGGACAAGTCAATCAGCAGAACAGACAGGGATACTGCAGCTTCTGACCTGGTAAGCACGATGCGAAGTATCAGCGACGACCCTGGCTTCGAAGACCTCCTGGGATACCCGAGTCAGTCCGATATCACCACAATGTTAGCATCCGGAGCAGTGGTTATCCTCTTCGCTAGTCAGATTCTCAATCAGATTTGCCTTAGGGCAATCATCATTGATAACTCGGGCGACATGAGCTGGATGACCTTTGACGCAGCCAACACCGAGGAGGCGGAACGGCGGTCTCTCACTGAGTACCTGAAGCCGGGCATTGAGAAACTACCTCCTGAAGACATGCAAGACCTTCTAGAATGGCTTTGGGTATACATTGCCGATCCGATATTGCAAAAGCTCGGCTTCACCGAGACACCCGCGGAAGGTGGATGGGAACGACTTTGTTGGATTCCGATCGGCCGGCTGAGCAAACTTCCCTTGCACGCGGCCGGAATTCACAAGGGGCGAGGAGGTTACTCAGTACTTGACCGGGTGGTATCGTCATATGCTACATCTGTCAAGTCTCTGATCTCGATTCGAAAGGACAAACCCAGGGCCCGACAAAGTTCTGAGGTGGAAGTACTCTTGGTCTCGATGGAAAACACTCCAAGACTCGGACGCCTATACTACGCCGCTCAAGAGGTTGAAGCCGTGAGAGAGATCTGTACTCGACATGCGATAAGAACTAAGCAGCCTCCGTCGCTCAAAGAAGACGTTATGCGAAGTCTAGGGACATGTACGATTTTCCACTTTGCCGGTCACGGCGAAGTGGATGTCTGGGATCCTACAAAGAGCAGACTTCTCCTCTCGGACTGGGAAAAGCCGAACAAGTCATTCGACGTTGGGTCCCTTGTCGATGATGAGCTTGGCCTCCAGGAGAACCCACCGCATGTTGCATATCTTTCGGCGTGCAAGACCGCCCAAACAGATGACCAGATCTCGGACGAGGGTCTCCATCTCGTCGGCGCTTTCCAGTTAGCGGGATTTCGACACGTTATCGGGACTCTGTGGAGCGTTGCCGATGATACGTGTAAGGCTATGGCTGAGGTTATGTATGAGGAGCTGTTCGCGAAGGGGCTAAACGACGACAATGCTGTGGCCTGGGCACTGCATAAGGCAATGAGGACATGCCGAGACGCGTGGCGGAAAACCTCAACGATGAATACGACGAGGTCGGATGTAACAAAGGCGCCAGAGAAAGACCACAAGGGAAGACAGGGTATGAGGGAATCTCGAGAAGATACGAATATAAAAGTTTTGTCGGAAGCTATAGGTATCAAGGATTTTTCTTTAGGTGAAGAAAGAGGCAGAGATGTGGGCGACGGAGAGGATATGCCTCTGAATTGGGTTCCCTATGTTCACTATGGACCATGAGAATAGGCTATAGTTGTTCTACCAGTTGATTTCCAAATTCTCTATCGTTGCACGACCTTGAACTCGCCTGTCATAGTACTATGGGCCATTTAAAAACAAATTAGGTAGCTACTAGCCTACCACTAGATTAAGAGTAGATGTCCCTATTGATGTAAGGATATCCATATAGAGAAGCGTAAGACTTTTTATAGAGCTGAGATATAAATTATTTACTCTAGGAAATAATTATGATTCAGTGCAAAGTTGATATAAAAGTGCTATAGTCTAGTCAGGGCTCCTTGCATCGGTGATATACTGAATGTAATTATGTATCCCAATTGGCTGTAGTCGTGTATCATATCTTTGTAAGTTTATAATTAAAAGAAAAGTTATATTTCATTAAATATAAACACGCTGCTTAGGTTATAACTTTAAAGTATAAAGTTACAAAGAGCCTTGTAAAATGGAGCGAGGGTCAGAGTTTTATCATAATAGTTTACTCTATCTTTAAAGTACTGATTTAAACTATTAATTAGGCTCAGCGAGCAGGTAGATAAGGCGTCGCTTATAGGCAACCGCAATACAAGAACCCATTCTAGCTCCTTTCAGACTTACCAGGGGCTATAAGGAGCGACTTATCTAGGAAATTTAGGCTACTCCCTGCGACATCTCGGCTTTCAAGGGAACCGCCCTCAATTAGCTGTGACTACACTGTATTATCATTATATAATCTCTACTCTATTCACTTCATTACTTGAACCCCTTATAATATTAGTCAAAAAGTAGAAAGTATAAGATCTAGTAGAGATTAAAGCCTTAAATTTCCTGACGGGGAAGTTATTAAAAAGAGTTAAGTCAATGCTATACTTTTTTAAAGAGGAAGGGCTGTCTGATTCAATTACTAGATATTAACTTTGATATATATTATAAAGAGCAAAATCCCTCTATGAGGGAATTTAGACTGTGAATATTAATGTGATGGAAGTCGTTGACGGTGTGGGCACTTGAGCCTTGATTGTGTAGCTATCCTAAGGATCTAGCTTTAAGCTACTCTAGCGCTGGCTATTCTACACCTTGTTATAAATATTCTGGGACATTTGAACTAGACATCCTAACCACATGTTCTTCTCAGGCGAGGAAGTTGTTCGAGGTCCAAGATGGCTCGCACGGCAGCTGCTCTCTCATCTTCTTGGGCCTGGCCCATCGGAGAACGGTTGTGGCCGATTGAGTCATCTTACAGGGCCGCGATAACTTTTAATAGAGCTTCTATACCGTGGTACGGCCAGAGCTACCACGAGCTCGCCGTGGTGTGGCTGAACCTTACTGCGACCATCATGGTGGCTTTAGCAACTTTAATGGACGTTGCACGTGATGCTGATCGTGGCTCGCCTGCCCTGACAAGCTCCGCATGTGAAGGGAGCAGGTCGAGGATGAGGCTCTGCGAGCCTTGAGTGGCTGTATCTGTTAACATAGATCAATTGTGATCATTACTGGATTTTCGCTGTGCTTAGAGATACCGGGTATGGTATCTACTGTGTGGATTGACGGGTTTCATCTCTTCTGTGTGCGCCGCTCAACTTTTGAGGCTTGCTAAAGATAAATTACTTTGCATATATAATTTACATACTGCGAGTTATTAGTAACTGCAGCAAGTTTTACAGAACATTAATTATTTTGGGAAATTAAATAGAACGTAATTGTAAAAGGAAGCGGCAGAATATATAGGAGTTACGTCTTTGGGCATTAGTGTGGACTTTATAGGAGCCTGATGCGTTAAAATGGACCACTTCCCTAATAATCCTAATAAGGAAACCGCCTGAAAGAGCGGCATTTCCGCGGCAACATGGATTATTATCGATATCCGACGCCGCTCGGATATAGCTTCAAAACTGCGCAGACATCAAATGAGCAGGTTTAAAAATCTTTTGGTTGTTAGATTATTCATTAGGGGCGCCACCCGGATAGTTTTCGAGTCAGCAAATAAATCACCCCCTGTCTTGGATCGATGGAGCCAGAGTTACGAAGCTGTAGCAACCAACGAACGCCAATTATGCAATCACATGCTTGTAATGCGGATCAAATGAATAGTGCCTAGATTCTAATGTTCAGTCATTTCCGAAAAAGGAATAAACTGATCCACTGTTCGACCGAGTCAATGCTAGCGCAAGCGTCTCCACGCGGATATAGAGGGACCACGCACTGCTAAATTAGTCAACTCTTACAGCTGTCCGGATATAGAAGCGACCCAACATGAGCGCGCCTGTCGCTTCCGAATCTCGGCGCATCCGGATGTATGAATAGAACCCGAATCAGATATCAATAAGATGATTACAAATTGGAGCATATAAAAGTGCAGGCTAAGCGGCCCCCAAAGCATAATAATGACGGAGGTCTCTCGCCGGTAATAGGATTAAGACCGGCTGCTCTTTTACTACAAAGCCAAGATGCATGTGCTACACCTTTTGATCTTTGGTTGTGGTCCAGCTCTCTGTGCTGCTACCGAGAGCTTCTTGATCCCAAATGTCAATGCCACCTTCAGCAAGACACCCACGCCTTTCAAAATTTATGTCGATCGGAGCTTCATCGAGGACACTCGGCAGCGCGTCGCACACGCAAGAGCTCCGGTATTCCTGAACGCCACCGGTGACGGTCCGGGTGCTGTAGACTTCAATAATATTCGCAATTTTTGGACCAACGAGTATAGCTGGGACGCAGTAGAAGCATCTATCAATGCCAAGTAAGTGGCACATGCACAGACGATGCTGCTGTGTTTACTAACAGGCTTCCAGACTCAATCAATTCACAGCCATTGTCGAGCCGGTAATCCATAATGCTAGTTATTCAGTACCACTGCACTATGTTCACCACCGCTCACCCCGTGAGGATGCAATTCCACTGATGTTTATCCATGGGTGGCCGGGGTCATTTCTCGAAGTAAGCAATATCATCAGCAACCTGACAGATCCGCCCAACGAGTCCTTGCCGGCGTTCCACGTTGTTGCACCCTCTATTCCGGGTTTCGGATTCTCCCCTGCCCCGCAACATTCCGGTTTCGGTCCTGTCGAGACCTCGCACGCTTTCAACGAGCTGATGCGGCAGCTCGGTTACTCGAAATATGTCCTACAAGGCGGAGATTTTGGTGGTGTTATCCTTCGCTATCAGGCTCATCTGTTTCCGAACCAAGTGGTCTCAGCGCTAAGCAACTTCTGGATTATGCAGCCCGGGGAAGACGACATACGCCTGCTCGCAGAGGGGCAAGCAACCCCTGACGAGGTTGCGTACATTAACATCCTGGAAACCTATATCAACCAGGCATCTGGATACCGCCTGATGCAGTCGACAGAGCCACTTACGGTGGCATATGGCATGACAGACTCTCCGCTAGGCAACGCAATGTGGATATACTCTCTGATGGCTAAGGTCGTTGACCCGGCCATTAAAGTTTGGACACCTGAGGAGGTCATCACTTGGTCGATGATGTACTACATCCAGGGTCCGTACGGTGGCATGCGCTTCTACAAGGAGGTGCAAGGTGAAGGGGGTCTAGCGGTGCTCAGCTTTGGAACCCTACCGCTGGTAGAAATCCCAGTCGCTATTAGCCAGTTCCCCTACGATATCACATATCGTATGCCGCTGGAATGGGCGCAGCGTGGAGGAAATGTCCTGAGAAGGTCTGTGAACAACCACGGCGGTCATTTTGCTGCTTATGAAGTACCTGACCTACTACTCAATGATATATGGCTATGGTTTGGGGACAGAGAAGTTTCAGGAACAAAATCCTTTGTATAATAAGGTTACAAACAGACTACCTCAGCATAGGTTTGTGCTACATAGCAATCTAATCGGACAGGTCTCGGTATAAATACTTATTCTGGGTATCAAAAGTCGTAACTTTGTAGCAATTGAGCGGGGATTAATGCTGGCTTAGTGTGGTTGATCCGCATAGTGAGCTGTGCTTATCAATAGATTTGGTCAGTGTTACTCCTGGAAGTGAAGTGTGAATGATAAATTATGAAAGGAGGCTGCATCGCAAACAATCAATCGTTATCTAGGAAAGTTTCCTGTACTAAAATAGGCGTTTCCCGTAAGAATATATACGTGGTTTACCTCGTTGCGCTTTAACAGCCATTGATACAACTTGGTCAGTTCTGATTCATCTAAGTTGCATTTTCTTGGCTATTACTGTCTTTATATTGGATAAAAGCCCGTTGGAGAACCCGGATATTATATGTAGTATACAGTCTAGACGTATTGTGAATCTCTTCTACCCCACACTCAGCACTTCATAACTTCGCCTAAAAGAACACACATCCACAAGCCGCCGTTCGATCTTAGCCACTTCCCTCATATAGCGCCTTCGGAGTTCGTGCGTTGTGAGACATTTTAAAGACCGAATTTAATGCAATGATTGAATAGATGACGTAAGACAAGCATTGGTCGTTGCGAGTTCATGTTGCGAACTTGCTGAGACCTCGTAATTTGGCACCGTAGAAGAACAACATCCACATGCCCAAGATACCAATGACGCTCAAGCCACCGAGAAGAGTCGTGCCTCGAGAAAATCCAAGATCTTGGTATAGTGGATGAGCAAATAGAATGCTGCCGCTGGCTAAAGCGCTCCGGAAAAAGTCATTTGCGGCGAAAAGGGAAGCGGCATATTGAGGGTAGCTGAGGGGGATATAGAGGAATATACACTGTAGGACGGTGAACACCGAGCCAGCGTAAATTGTGACGCCAATGGTTGGGACTATCCAGTGAATAGAAGTTCTGGCCGTCCAAGCAAAGATGAAGAGGCCAATCGTAGGCCCAAAGGATGAGGGAAGCCCTGGTAAGAGTACATCCTCTTGTCGGCCGATGCCGGAATTTTTCATCCGGGGTATAAGCACATAGTAAAGATAGGAGCCGTAAGCGATGATAGCTAAAATGCATCCGATGGCAATACAGAGGAACACGAGGCCAACCTCGCCGAGATCCATACCGTAGGAAACGGGATAGACTAGTGGAAACACCTCGAAATCTGAAAGATTAGCTAGGTCCCTGAACCAAAGCGCGGGCTTGCTCACAAGAATAGTATATAGCGTAGATAATGGCCGCGTAGACCTGAACAAACAGGATGGCTGGGTCTTTGAGAGTGATTTCCAAGGGCTTAATCAGGGCATCTACAGCAATACCTGACACCGTGAGGTTTGCTTGATCGATCTCGCTCTGGGCCATCAGCCTACGGCTGCCGCAAAGTTTGCGTAAACGCTGAGCGCGTCTGAGCAAGATGTTGGGGGCACTTGTCTCTGGCATACAGACGAAAAGAAGAACAAGTACCGGCGCGGATACCCAAATCGACTCGTACATGGACCATCGCCAGTCTTTTGCTGACACAGCGTATCCACTGAGAAGAGGACCAAGAGAGGCTGCCACAAACTTTGAGTATCTAAATCCGTTATGCCAGAGGGACCAGAAACTTACGACCACATGACATCGCACCAACCCAGGCGATCATCGCAAAGGGCAAATGCACCACGCTATACATGTCGCTTAACGAAGCACCGCCAGACGCTAGGCAAGGCGACCCGAAGAAGCCCTGCAGGAACCGCAAGACAACGAGACCTGCAAAGTTATCCACGAAGGCGGTCGGAATCGAGATAATCACAAATAAAGCGAAAGTGATGATATAGACCAAATTGCGGCCGATTCGAGGGATTTCCCCAAGAGGTGAGAACAGCAACGGGCCGATCCCGTACCCAAGCACGTACATTGCAAGACCGAGCGTTGCCATGAGATTGCTAACATCAAATCTCTCCATAACGCCTTGCGTTGAGGGTGCGTAGATTGCAGAACTTAGATATACAACGAAGGTGTAGAGACAGATGAGCAAGGCGAGAATGGCACGACGAAGATTTGACCAGTTGTGCGGGTTGGCGGGATCTTGGTCGGAGTACCAGTCGACTAGAACAGTAACTTCATCAGTCATCTCGGTCGCTAGAGAGGTAGCCTTCCCTCCGCTAAAGCACTTGTCCGATATGTCTGGATTGGTGTTGCTGCTCGCATCGTCTTGCAAGCGTTGACGGTTGACAATTGTGGAGGGCGTGGCTGACCCAGTCCGCGGCCCATCAAGCTCCGCATGCCTGATCATATCCATCCACGCAGCAGGAAATTCGAAGTCCGGACGTTCCTCTGGGTATTGGAACAGGTGATTTCGAGTGACGAAGCGCATGAGCTGTCCCAATGGGGCGTCCCGGACGATGTCGTGGAGAGATTCGATGTAGGTCATGATCGCTCCGTGGCTGCTAGGCTAAGGCTTTTGAAGAAGTAAGAGCAATTCAATGTGATGAATTGGTCGGATATATGAGGCGGCTTCAATGTCGAGGCAGGCTTATATTATACGTTCGACAGCGTCCGCGAAGGAAGATAGTGCCAGATTCGCCTGAAACAGCATGATCATTGTTAGCCCCCAATAGGGTTAGTTTCTAGCATCGGGACATTGCTCAAAACAAGGGTCCGATATTCCTCAAGGGAGAAAAAAGCTACGCGAAGTCGGCATGATGGCTGAAGCGGCAATCGTCAAGCTAGGCCCGCTGGACAATGAGATCCACCGACTGGGTCTCTGGTGTCTGGGCTACATCCGGGTGGGGACCGGATGTTAGGCGGGAGTAAGAATTTAGCTCCTTTTTAGTTGCAACGACCCCAGTTGTCGGCGAAACCTAATTGCATCACTGCCCCTCGACGATGACCAATCAAGAAAAATCTCTTTAGTCATTTGTCCGCTTTGCTTGAACCTCACAACAGCTCAAGCTCTATATCCGATCGGCTTCACTATCAGGCAACAGCACTTGCACTCTATTGCCGCTCCGACGACAACAACGCCAAGCAACCTGAGCGCAACTCTCGCTAGAGTAGACCTCCTAGCTACTGATCCGGACCTAGCAGGAGGGTTGTAGATATGACTCTAGCGGCAGCAAGCGCGGCGCTGCGGAGCCGTCATTCGACACGCAACTCCACAGCATGTGAGCCTTGTCGTGCAGCCCGGAGCAGATGTCAGATCAGTGAGCAGCCAGGCGTGTGTACCAGGTAGTCGTGCTTTTGCCCAACTCCCACTTCTCTCACAACGCTATGCTTATCGTCCTTGCTAGATGCCTCGCCTTGAAAAGAGACTGTGTTATCCGTTCGAAGGCACGGCCTCGTCGACGGGGGCGTGTCTCAACGTAAGAGCCATGACTGCCTAATTTCTGGACCAATTCCCTGACACATCCATATATCAAGCTTGGTTAATTCCGAACTCGTGCGCCAGCCGCCAGGTTATCTCGGCACCTTCAGGATCAACTACGCAGTGCCAGTCAAAGTGGAGCTCGACGACGCCGTCGACGCTCTACGAGGCTTGCATGATCACACTTTTACTTCAATGCTCTTTGGGGATAACTCCGGCGATAGCTCCGAAAGGGCAGGCCAGTCAGGCAGCCTCCCAAAACTTGCACAGTTATCGAACCGATCTGATGTAGACCCCAGTAGCTGGCGTCAGCCCTTGTTTGATGTGGCATCCGCGGAAGCTCTGCTGCAAAGGTTCAGATCTTCAATTACCTACCTGCCTTTCATAAATCTCCCTGATGAGGTCACCGTCTCGCACCTCGCTGCAACCAAACCCTTTGTTCTTCTGGCCATCTTGTCTGCGGCATCGGGATCCACGACGGTGCAGAAACACGCGCTATATGATGATGAGTTTCGCAAGGCCCTTGGGCTGAAGTATGCTTCTTGTGGCGAAAGGAGTCTCGAGCTGCTACAGGGCTTACTTATATACTGTGCATGGTATGTCGCAATTCTGAACTGGTAGTCACGTGCGCATAACCAATGTCCAAAGGTATCCCTTCCAGTTGCGGCCGAAAGATGGACAACTAGCCCACTGCCTGCGGATTGCCTCTGATCTTGTCAACGATCTCCATCTGGACGACAATGTTCTCTCGATCTCCAATCCTATGTCTCGAGGAGTGACAGGTGACGAACTAGACAAGATCCGAGCATATCTTGCCTATCTATACCTTATTTCAACGTAAGACAAAATGTTTGCAAACCTCGCGCTTTCAACATATTCTCACTGTTCGATTATTCATAGATACGTGGTTGTCTGGAAAGGAGAAAGAGACCTACCCATCGGACGCCCGTCGTGCGCCAGTAACGCTATCGAAACCCTCGAACGTAACGCTCAGGTGGATGGCGACAGCACACTTGTAGCTCTTGTACGCATGACGAGTCTGTTTACTAGAATATCCGGGACGATCAAGGAGCGAGATATGCAAGCGGCTACGGATTGTCAACGGATTCTGAGTACGCTCAAGCAGGAGTATTTCGACTTGCAGCAGACCACAAACCACATGATCACGGGACTAGGTAGGTGAAATGCGCCGGAAGAAAGGTGCTGGAGAGACACTGAACCACGATCAAGGAGCGATGCGAATGCAAGCGATGTTTGTCGACATATTCCTTGATTGCGGAAGCTTGCTCGCCTTACCAGTCTCGAAGAGGTACTCGGACACCCCGGCTTTCGAATCTTGTCCGCCCTTATTCAGAGTCTACAGCGCTATCAAGAAGATCAGAGCATTTCTAGATTTCGTGGTCAATTTAGACGACCCTTCCCTTCTGTCATTCACGATCAACGACTGGACTCGACTAATCGTCATCCTAACATTATCATTCCGTTTATCGTTTCCTCTTGCAATATTACCCGATTTCGACTCAGCATATGCCCGGTCTCAGCTTCGCTTGGATCTGTTCCTAAGTGAAATGTCACGGGGTGTAGACATCACAGCTCAGATGGATCTCCTGTCGGCCAATCGCTCCATCCTAGGCCTTGCCAAATCGAGGTACGATCTTCGGCTGGCCTCTCTTGAAGATCCGCACATCGTCCTACCCGTCATACGGACCTTCGGGTGTCCTATGATGAATGGAAGCTTAGGAACATCCATAGAGCAGTGGGAGCCCACCTTAAGTGGATCATGTGAGACGGCCGTAATCAGCGAGAAGGGGAAACTCTCTTTTTTCCATGATGTATGGACCACAATGACGGGCTGTTGATATGACAGCGAGGTGCCATTGGTTTTAAAAGAAACTTCTGTACACGACGAGGCAGGTTAATAAGCTGGGTGTGACTGTAGAGGATAGTTTGCATAGACCTTATCAATTATTTATACACCGAGAAACTTTTGACTGCGCTTCTTTGCGCCATCTGGTACTGTGTCACGTCAAGGTATCCACTAGCTTGAAACTTGAATTCATCACTACTACAATGCCGTTTGAGGCAAGCGTAAAGCATACTCCAGAGCGTAAAGGCTAGGGATAAGACAATATCGGAAGAGAGGTATTTTCCAAAAATATATCCATATCACGCTAATTCGTTAGCTGTTAAGTCTAAAGTTACTAGTTGTCGGCATGCTCATTAAGAGAGAGATCAGTGCCTAAAGTGGACCAAGCGTTCTCATCGAGTACCTGCGGGGTCCGAGATTATAGCCGTGACAGATGCGGATATCCGGCGCCACGGCGCAATATTCCACCATTACCGGGGCTCCCACCTGAAGATACATGAATATGCTTTGCAATCCAGTTCTTTGATCACATAATCTTCTGATTTAATCTCTTCTATAAAAGTTCGTCGATGATACTTCCGCTTCTATTCAAAACTGAGTTATACCAACGTCTACGTTAGAATTCCTGCTTCTACGGAACAGCTTGTATACCTTGTCTGCCGCCTTCTAGCCTTATTACTTGCACTACTGTCATGGCGTCTATTCAATTCGGTATTCTGGCCTATGCTTACCAGGTCATTGACGCAATCGGACCACTGGATCTCCTCAGTTCCGCCAACAAGACATCCTTCCGGATCAATCGGGAATACGGACCTGTCAGTGACGATCTCATTTCGGAAGCTCCGCAATTCACGTTCCATCACATTGGCGTGACCCGAGATCCTGTTGAACTAGGCACAAGTCAGATGACTATAGTCCCTACAACAACTGTAGAGGAGTGTCCTGAGCTAGACATCTTGCTTGTCGCAGGGCCATACTTGGGCAACTTCGTCCTGCACCCTAAGCATGCCGACTTCATTCGGAGGCACGTCACTACTGGGAAGTTGCTGTTCACAACCTGCACTGGCGCCAGTATTGTTGCAGCGACTGGCGTTTTAGACGGCAAGACAGCGACGGTTAATAACATCGAGTTTGAGTGGGTTCGGAATCGCTGGCCAAAGGTCAATTGGACGCGGGAGAAGAAGTGGATCATCGATGGCAACATCTGGACGGGATCTGGAGCCATTGCTGCGACGGACATGGTTGCCCATTGGCTAAAGGAGAACTATGGCTTGCCAGTGCTTGTCCAGGCTGCCTCGACTTTGGATTACGAGCCTCGGAATCAGGATGGGGCATTTGATGTTCTACCTCAGAGGTTTGACTCAAACGGAGAGAGAATTTCTCCTCATGTATTTAAATATTACAAGGCGCAATAAGTTATTTATGCCAACGCCTTTGTCTTTGGCTGGGCTGAAGACCTACTCCCGACTCTCTCGCCCCTCGACTTGACCATGTAGGCGCTGAGAGGCATACGATGGAGGTAATCCGACGGAGCTGAAGAAAGACTGGTTTGTTCGTGCTGATTTTATCATGAGATGCTAGGCCTATTCACAAGCAACAGCGCCCGGCCGCCTGCTAGCCTGGAATCCTGTGGGAGGGGCGCAGTAGCCTGTCATGCATTCTGGGCGGAATGCCGGTTGGATTAAGAAGAAACGACAACTTTGTGGGCCAGTAATGCTCTATTGTAGTGTGTCATTAAGTCGAGGAGAACAAAAAATCATGACCGAGTTCAGTCATGCCGTCTGACGAGCCGAGCGGCGCTGTACAATTAAGTTGGGACGTCGAGGCTCGCTCCTACGGGCGTATCGTGCGTGCGCGCTTACCTCTAGCCAGCTCGATTCGGTTCTCCCATATAAGCCGCTGTCACCTCAATCGGCCTTTAGAATAGATGATAGCTCGGTTTTGGTTCCTACTTACGGCGTAAGACTCCCTTCTTGCAACAGGGCTAGTCCGACAATCACCACCTGTATTGGTCTCCTTTCCAGCCGTCGAGGAATATACTGTGAGAGCTTAGCTTAACGTAATCCACGGGTTGGGGGACCGCACGAGTGGGTGGATCACTTCAATACTCACATAAAAATTGAGAATTTCGTAGCCTAACGCCATCAATTCTTATTTAAAGTTTTTATAACTTCGATGAGCTAGTATGGGACCGACGAAGGTATGGTGAACGCGTAGGCTAGTATTTAGGTGTATAGCTATAAAGGCTTGTAAACGAGTAGTTGAAAGCGAGATGCTTGCTTGACCAGCTATTTATCCACGCACGGCGGACTGTTGATTGCTCCGTAAATTCTGTACAGCGGCCAGATCGTTGCTCCGTTGATCTGGATCTTTTATCTATATACAATATGGTCTAGTTGATAGACTGTTTCATGATCGTTGTAAAAGCAATGTACTGGTTGTATGGCCTAGATTATCCTAATTGGGAAATAAGATCGATATCCGGTTCAACATAACCCCCCAGTTTGACTGGCTTATGAAGCTAGTCAAGCTGGATCTGGCGGTGCTTTGTGGTGGTTTTTGTAGGTGGCTAGCAACGTGGTATAAGACCTAGATCTAATCCACTTTATATACCATCCTAGGATTAGTATATTGTATATGAGAACGAATCGTAGATGGCAGTATGTCCCAGTGGTGGATTATGGATCGTATGGATTGTATGGATCGTGGGTTCGATCCTCGTGTTGGTCGTCGTTTTTACGCTGGTTAGATACGGCTTGTCCAGCCTTACGCCGCCAGCCCCCAGCCTTGCGCCCTTGTCCCAAAGTAGTGCAATAAGAGGGAGACGCAAGAGTCAGCTGGCAGTTCTCCTAGCCATACCCCATAACCCTGTAGAGCTGAGGCGCAAAAAGAAACGTAGAAGGTAAAGGAAAAAGCAAGTGGCAGCATTTGCACTGGCAAGCGTGATTGGTGAACTCGTCCAAGAGGTCCGCAAACTTTACCAACTGGAAATAGAATGTACAACAAAACCAATCTTTTTTTTTTTTTTTTTTTTCGTTCTCTTGGACTTGAGTCTAATTCGAGCCTGGTATATTCGCATCGCATGCATTTCCAACTCGCCATAGCTCCGTAGCGAAAGTTTGTAACGGCCGGGTCCGTTATAGAGGCTGGACGGCTAGCTGAGCAGGCAGCCATTACAGACGCCCGTGGCGGTGGCGTCCTCTCATAGTCAGTCCACCCAGCACCAGAACTGCCGGGCGCTGGCAGATGCGTAGCTGTAATTGCCATGGATCACGCTATAGTACGTGCCGTGGCACCCGGTGTGGAGGTCTCATGCGTGACGAACAGAGGTTCAAAGATAGCCCTTCCAGCCCACCGGGGCAGCCACAAGACAGCCGAACACAGTGACCGTGTCCCGAATCCTTCCGGAAACTTATGCTCGGTCAGTCCGCTTGGCTGCGGAGACAGCCTAGCATTACACCGAGCCGCGGAGAAATTCGGCGCAGGTCACACTTGGGTGACAGCCCGGGATTGCAACCACAAGTTTTGGCGTCGTAGTCTGTTCCACGGTGGAGAGAACATGAGAGGATTCATGATGGCTGGCAAACCTTTTATGTCCCGTGGAAACGCCTCCTTGTTGATATACCTCAGCCTCCGGTCAAACATCACTCGAATGTCGCCACATAGTCGGCTGATGGGTTGTTGTCTTTTCTTTTTAAGGCGGCGAACATTATTCTAGCACAATGGCAGTGCAGCGCGCCACTGAGATTACTCTGCGTATTTAATTGACTCACTATCCTCTGTGCCCCGTAGTTGAACCCTATCCTCTTCCTCTATAGAAGATCTATGGCCTACGAAGAACGACTTCAACATTCACAAGTTAGTATTTCAACCATCACAACCACAAAGTTTCGCTCATAAGATCTATTTCAACAGAGTGACCAATATTGCTGTCAGTTATGCCCGGTGCCCGCCGGAACTCGAAGACAGAGGAATTCCGGCACTTGGTGACGAAAGTCTGGTCTGGCACCTATGAGACTTTTAAGTTGACGAAGGTACTTGTCGGTGCCATCTGGAAAAGAGACAAATCGTTGGGCTCACCCTTAGTCTTCTGGCTTTTTACGACCATATTCGGCGTCATTTACTCTCTAGGGGTGTATCGTGTTCTTCTGCAGGGGAAGCCCCAAATCGGAATCCTCACACTCACGGCGTCCGAAACAAACTATATAGTCGCCCTACTGTCGCAGATCTTCTCTCTAGTTACCGATTTTACGGCAAGATGTATTCTTAACTCTCTCCGGTGGGAGCTCGCCACTCGAAAGCAGGGAGTGTCGTTCCTAAGTTTCTTCCAGCTCAGCGCAGCGACCAACTTCCACACCCTAGCATTCTTTACAATTGCTGGCAGGTTTCGGAGTCTGTGGGGTGTTTTGAGGCATGTTCACTCGGGCTGCATCTCGCAAGCCAAGTCTCGTCTGTCCGATAAAGGCTAAATTGTCGCAGAATGCTGCTTCCAATCCTCAGCGTCTTCTTTGGTTCGATACTCAAGTGTAAGTAAATGGGACTTTACAGACCTCTGTGTGGCACATCGACATGTGGCCGGCTATGGCTAACTCGCCTCCACAGTTCAAGCTAAGTTCCAGTACTACTTTATCGCGGAACGGAAGGACACTCCAGTTTACGCGGGTTTAATGCCCATAGACACCCGAGTACTTGGAGTGGTTCCGACGTCTATCCTATGCCTCTACTTTGCGGGCTGGATCCCCTCTCTCTTGGGGATGCCAAAATATGCGACCTCGATGCCCGTTGACGGCTGCTCTGAGAATTGCTCTTCATTCTTCCTCCCGGGAGGACTCGAAATAGCACGGAAGGTACGACCTATTGTCAATGCTACAATCCTGGAAGGCAAAGTCTTTGAAAAGGTCGAGGCTATCAGGACCAACTGCGCGCCAGGTCTCCTGCTGAGATTTGATCGCCTAGGAGATGAGTTCCACTTTGATACGGAAAAGGATTGTTCTTATTACGGCGATGCCATAAACGATACCATTCAAATCTGTATATCCGAGGTTGGGCCGTCAGTAGCAGTTGGTGCGTCTTCACGAAGGCCATCGCATTGCACCTATCTCCTAAACCCTACAGCTGACTTCTGCCTTAGGGTGGCAGGCATGTCCTACTACGCTACACAATAAAGGTCTCTGCAACGACACGAAATGGAGAGCTGACATGACAAACAAGGTTCTCCTCACCGTACATCGACAAAGCGCGACCGCCGCCTACAACCGCCGGGATCTCACCATTCAGGACGTCGAGTTAACCTCCATAGCCGCCATCGAACCAGTTTACAAATCTCTTTTTCAACCAATCTGGGACAAGATCTTCGTACCGCCTCCAGAAGGGCCTTCCACAGCGGAAACGGACCAAGTCGAGGTACGGGCGCTGCTCTTCAGCCTGAGCTTCCTTTTGCGGCTCTATGACGATGTCTTTCCTGACGACCCCTTCACACCTCTCCGCTACCTGCAGAACTTCCTGGCCATTCCTCTCCAGTTCAATACTGTGTGCATCCAGTACGCAAACTACACTGTTGGCGTCGGTAACGCCTTCGCCATGTCTCCGGACATGTTCACGACCGCTACCGGCGGCCGCGTCTCGGATCGTCTCGTGAGCCTGCCATGGACCGCGTACACCTTCCTTGGCGCTAGCGCCGGCGTGGTACTACTGATGGGCGTGGCGCTTGCGTGGATGCTACATCAACCCAATAAGATCCCGGACTTTGCGGGGGTTCCGGAGGTGGACATACTTGCTGTGGCGAGCACCGACGACGAGCAAATGCTCAAGGACGGGAATATGAAGAGTTTGATGGAGATATCACAAGGTTTCGGGAATGACGTTCGCCGATCGACTTGGAAAATGGCACGTAAATACAAGGAGACGAGGCTGCACCTGAGTTCGCCTTGAGGGCTTGAGTTTTCTTTCCAGGTGCAGGCATCGTGAGGGAGGAGACTTCAGTAGCAAATCCTGTTTGAGGACCACGCAGTCGTACCTAGTGGGGTCCGTAGGACTGTATGGAAAAAGCACAAGCTTGGTAATCTGAGCCCGGCGTGTGGCGACGAAATATACGCAACGCCTTATATGGCTAACGAGTACCTCACGCCACGGGTCCGGCTCTCTAGCGGCGTACCGCCCGTCCATTATAATATAGGCCACTTAACTGAGAACATTGCTGCACGCAAGATATTCCTTCTTCTGGTACTTCTCTACTCAAGCCGCGCCAGAGCCCCCTAAGTTTGGGACTCATCTCTGCTCTCAAGTATTTGCAAGTGGTGGGACTATGACTCAGTCGCCTTTTCAACCATGTTATTTTAATGTAGCAACAGAAAGGCGAGGGAAACCATCGCAGGTTTAACGCACCAGCGTAAACGCTGCACTTGATAGGAGAAGCAAGACCACCGCTTGCCTGCGTTACCTTATCGTCTCTATAGCAACCCTCGCGTAGAGTCTCGGCCATAAAGACAGACATATCTAGGAGCAGGGGCTCGCTCATAGTCAAACTTGAATCCTCATTCGCTCAAGCCAACCTCTCTTCCTCCATACTTTGTCTTAATTGCTCCTCTCTGCTCAGAATATTAGCGAGTCAAGCTACCTATAACAGCATGTCTGATGAAGAGACCGTGAAAACGGGGGTGCTTACCGCTGCTTACTATACACACTGTACTAGGGGCTGATTTTCTCGGTGATCCACCATGTGACGACGGGGTTTATAGAATCCATCACCAAGTTATCTAGCCTCTCCTTGCTAAATACATGCTGTTCAGTTGAGTTGCTGAACTCACCCTATAGACTCCCTCTATGTCTTGCCGACAGCGATGCGTTCCTCAACGACAACCCGATCCCTATGATGCCGGCAATTATCTCGGCGTCGGCGTTACCATGGCCTAGTTCAATTTTTACTGGAAATTTTACCCAGGCCGGGGGATATTTTCTTTGTTAATACCGGGAGATGCGATGCTCTCTAACTCCAAGTGTTTAATTGCGACGAGATGTGTCCTGTAATGGGGAAAACTGTCAGGCCCGGCCGCAGGACCCAGAAGACCTTATCGCGGAGCCAGGCGGCACGGGACGGCAGAATCGCTACCGAAATGCCTCGGGCCCGCCTTCATGCGGCTGTGCCTTAATTGGGGGGGTTGTTGGTTTGGGGCTGAAGCATGCTCATAACAAAGATCTTACCTTTCACAACTACACTCTCCTCGATTGATTCTCTATCCATTAAAGCAATTTCCTTCTTTGTAGACACAACCAAGGCTGCCGAACATAATAATGCCGATATTAACTACCTTGCCAGTCCTAACGCCTGCCAAGGATAACGACGTCTTCTCGAGCCTCCCACTAGAGCTCAGGTATGCAATCCTCGATTGCCTCGACCCAGTCGGACCCCTAACCACGTATGAATCTGTCGCCGAGAGGCCTTGTGTCTGCCGTACCTATATCGACTCCCGGTCAAGCTTTGCTAGCCTCAGCCGTACATCCAAGGCTCTCTGCTCAATTGCCCGACGGTATCTATATAGAACCGTTGTCGTACAAGATCTAGCAGAATTGTTCCTTCTCTTCCGTACGCTCGCGACTTGCCCCGATCTCCGACCTCTGATACACTCCTTTGCCTGGCTCGGCGTCTTATCTACAGAGGGGACTGGACACGCTTCCCTGGCCCGGCAGGAGGAGAGCGCGGCCTCCATAGTCACGAGCTGCTGGGCGTCCATCAATTGGCCGTCGAGCCCCATGGACTCGCGCGTTGCCGAGCATATGGGTATTACCGATGCCAACACCTTACAGGGCTGGAGAGTGTTGGGCGCTGCGCTGGGCATGATCCCAGACCTTAGGTCGTTGTTCATGCTGCAAGGCAAGCTAGCCAGTCCACCTACTCCAGGACCAACCCCCGCCCTTCCCCCGGTGTGTCCAGAGCAAGATATCGTCTGGAATCTTATACGTCTTCAAAACCGAAGAGAACCCATCCCGGATGGATTTCTTCAGAAGATTAAGACTCTAGTACTCGAGCCTCACGAGCTGCTACAGCATTATGAGGATAGCAGCATTACAGACACAATCTTGATGTTCTTGCTTAACTCGTCTCTGCTACAGCGGATTGAGATCAAGGGCTATACATATTTCGCGAATCTCGCTAGCACGTTACAGGATATACTGCCTAGCGTCACGTCTTTTCTAAACGTAAAAGAACTTTTGCTTCTCCGCGCCATCACCCCCTTCTCCCAAACAACAAGCCTGGTGGCGCTCTTTCCAAGGCTTACATCACTCCAAGTTGAATATGCCGATGGCTCGCCCGATCCCTTTTCTTCCGCCCCTGGGATATTTCCGGCTCTCCTGGGCCTCTCTAAGACATTAAAGACCCTCTCCATCACTACGACCCGGCCAGCTTTCCAGTGGGCAAGTAGCAGACAAGTTTCTCCGGAGGGGTTCGATGTAACAGGTTGGAGGGACAGGAATATACCGGCTTCCTTGATTGGATTAGCCCAGATGACGGCGCTTACCCACATGACTACAGAGTCTATTTGGCTATTTGGCAGGAGGGATCTCACCGACGCCCCTCAGCTGCACTACATCTTACCGCCATCCCTCGTCCATCTCCGGCTCATCGACTATTGGGGTTCTCTTAGACGGCCCAGTGGCATACACGACCCGTTTTATCCCACCTTCCCTAATGACTGGTCCCCGTCCGAGTTTTACGATCAAGTCTTTTCTAGACTTTACGAAAATCATGCTCACAGTCTCCCCCGCCTCCGAGTAGTAGTGTTTGCTTCACAGCAGCTCCAGATCCCAGCTTTATCCGGCATTGATCCTATACCAGAATATACAGCTGAGTTCCGCCAACTGTTGCTTAGGTTTAAGGAGTTATTTGCTAGAGTAGGTGTTAAATTTCTGCCCTCAACTCTGGTGGCGGAAGAGGCTGTCCGTGGGTCTAATTGGGCGTGCATTAGCTAGATGTGCTGTGCTATAATAGCGCTCGAACAGTATATATTTAGTGGGATATAACAGTGAGAGTTAGGCATGTACCAGTGACTGAAGAAATGCATGACCCTAAACCCTTGCTTAAAGTATTAAACCCAGCATAAGCCAGTTTATGCCACTGTAAGCCTGTGTAATCATCGTAAGCTAGTCGAGGCTATGATAAGCCGAATGGCAACCAAAAGCCAACTAGAAAGTAAACATTGCAAGCCGATATAATAAGAGCAAACCAGCTAACTACAATATACTACCTAAACGACTAATTACTAATACAGCTATTACAGGGTCACCGAGCCACGATAAGATAGCAAAGTATCCCCACCAAGCCTATAACGAACTGTTAAAATAATATTAACAGCCTCCGAGTGTTAAGGGCCGAAGGGAGAGGAAACACCTTCAGCGCTGGTGCTATAAGCAGCCGAGAAGTTCAGCCGGAGCTCCTGAAGGGTAGCACTAAGCTGGGGGCCGCTAATATTACCAGAGGTCGCAAGGTTAAGTATATAATTACATATCTCCTCCTAATATTCCCGTATTAAGC
Organism: Thozetella sp. PMI_491; assembly: GCA_021432635.1. NCBI lineage: Eukaryota > Fungi > Ascomycota > Sordariomycetes > Chaetosphaeriales > Chaetosphaeriaceae > Thozetella > Thozetella sp. PMI_491. The sequence goes on along the minus strand of MU270021.1, from coordinate 351,403 downwards.
ACTAGAATGATCGCAGTAATAAACTGGGCCTGCAGCTGAGCCCCAAACCCTCCTCGTCCCACCACAGGTACCACAACCTCCTAAGTACAGGGAACCAGTCACGTTACATGTACCGCGTGGTCTAATACGGCCCGTTGGAAAGAAGCGACTCTAGCTAGTATCCACCCCGGTCCCCCCGCATCTGTTGCGTGAGGTTATGGACGCGGTACAGAATACACCCCCACCGTCCCTAGGGCGAAAAACTCCGCCCGATCCCGACTATAATTTGCCACAACGGCCACACGTCATGTCGGAGGACATATTCCTGAGCTAGAAAATACTATAGAATCTTTAGCATCTTATATTTAATTTTTTTAAGATATACTTACCGGAACGGTATTAAGTAGCTAGGCTTTGAAGGAGGCTTGGCCGAGATACAGGTTCGGAGAATTAAGTGACGTGTCTAGTATTGGGACTAGTGATGTCGAAAGGAGGAACGTTAAGTGTTTGGGACTCCAGGGTATTGAAGCGAAATATAAGGTTAAGAGGATGGGTATTGCTTAGTAGATGTAGGTATATCCTTATGAAGTAGCTCCTTAAGAGGGGAGAGGCTGTATATATATCTTTACTCCCTGTGTCGCTAGGTTATCTTACTATAATTAGACGCTATGCTTAGAACTTGGTTACTGTAGCCGCCCAATGCAGTCCGTTGGTAGGGCAGATGTGAAACAAACCCTCCCAGCCTACTCTCCCCAGGCCGAGAAGGTCAGTCGGAAGAACAAGGTCTACATCGCGCCTAGCCGAATTAATGGAAAAACCCGATGTATCAACAGTATATACAGCTATTAAGCTGCCTTGCAGACGCCCATGGAGACAGCGAGCGGGTACAACACCGCGACGCCCGGAAGAGGCCTTGCTAAGAATCCAGCTAAGACGGCAGATCTAAAGATCTATCTGTATGACGTAAGGCATGCTCACAACTGGTGCGAGCAGTTGGTACCGTTCCTTCTAGCAGTAGTTCGACGGCCTTGACTAGGCTCCTCCTAACCACCGAGCACCTATACGTTTTGCCGCAGTCACGGCTAATTATCTCGACCCAAGCGCCTGGCGTGGGCGGTACGGGTGTCTGCTGGAGCCATCCTTGACCATTCGTCTCTAAGCCAGCAGGGAAGCTTAAAAGGATGCGACCATGGGACTTGGCGGATTGGCAAGCGTCTCGCCGTTGATGGGGCTAAAGTAGCAATCTCGGCGGCCCATACCATCAGCCAGCTCGCCCCGGCTTGAAGAGCCTACCAGATATGAATGGCGTAGCGCCAAAAATAAGCTATCTCTACGTTCCTCGATTATCATCACACTAGGATGTCATTCTTCCCAGCCAATATGCTGAAGAGAATTCCTGGTCTCGGCCTAACAGCTAACAGCTGTAAATGGTCTGGCAAGGTTTGTTGGTGGTTGTTATTGTTATGCTAGAGCAGGGCCAGAGGTGGGCGCGTAGCTAGGCATTTCACAAGCAGATGGGACTTCAGCCACGCTAACGTAACGCGGTAGGATATCAGTATCCCACCTACGGTCGTCCTAATTGCGAAGGCGCGTATGGACGGAGTCGGAAGCTGCGCTAGCAACCAACGTCCGAGGCGCTCCATCCCAACGCTGAAGCCCGCCCGAGCCCCGGGCCAACATGCTGAACCTGAGGTGTTGCCCATGAGAGAACTAGCCAACATCAAGTCTGGCCCAGCAGTCCTGCCGTACTGTGGCGCTCGCTTGCCCCATCACTCACCTACCTGGGACTGGGTGGTGGTGCTCCGAGCCCATGGTCCGAGGTAGTAGTACCTGTGCAGCGCAGGGGTCGGGCTTGGGACATCTGGAAGAGAGAAAGGAGAGGCGCCTAGCTCCGGTTGGATTTTCCACAGGGGGGAACCCGAAGCATCGGAATATTTAAATTACTTTGACACGCTGACAGCCAACGTATGGTCGCGAGCAGGTGCGGTCGGCTTAGGCCAGCACCAACACGCCCGGAAACCACGCAGACACCAACACCAACGTCGTTCAGCACCAACATCGTTTAGCCATTGCACTCTTTCTGGCGTGCTGTCCCTTGCCCCCCGCGACAGCCCGGCAGGATGATTGGACAATCTCGCCATACTACCTTGGGTAGCGGCGTGATAGAGCTAGGTTCGGCGGCATACGGGGTTCTCGCCCGTCTGTGCCAGTCTTTAACCCTATCATGTCTTAACCCATAGGCGCCTAACAGTTGCAAGTCCAAAGTCATCAATTTGGCGCAGAAATACATGTCCAAAACGCATGCAAGCATCTCTTATCGTTGCCATTGCAATTTCTGTTCTGGGCACCTCGTAGTGCCACTGCTCTAGCAATAACAATGGCCACCCGGAAATGCGTAGTATTTTTGAGTGATCTGGCATGTTGTGTCTATAAATTTGTAGTCGTACATGACGGCACTTGCATGTACTAGATCTGCCGTGACGTTTAAACTTTCTTCCCTAGGGATGATAGTAGAGGATGAGGCGAGGGCGACAAAGCCCAAAATCGGGCAAGTTCTTAGAAGGTACATCTTAGTCCTTCGTTAACCTATAGTTACCCTAAGTTTAGCGTAGCCTCATACTCCAATTTCCAGTGACTACCTACTTATGCTTTTGAATGTATTGATGAAATACTGTGATTTTGAAGTGATTAGGTATGACCTCGAAAAGCAGTACCCGAATACGTCATGAAATTCAAGAGACAAGGAGCCTTATATAACTTCTTTTCCACACTCTGAGGAGACAGATATAGATTCACTTACAAGCTTTCTATTTAGAGCTCAAACCTTGAGCAAAATTTTATTGCATCTTTCCATCGTCTGTTTCCTCGCTGTCGACGTAGCTCTGTGCTTATCATTACCAGTTTCCGCCCATGCTCTGAGGGTGTTTGTATTGATCCGTGCCGGAATATAGCTCTACCGGCATACTCTGGTGCGCCACAGGCGAAGCAGGAATCTCCACGGGAGCCTTGGGCGGGACCTGGGTAAAGCCAAAACTTTGGGCCCCCGGATGGCCACGAGCGGAGCGACGCCTCAGCCACCAGACCAGAAAGACGATAAGTGCGGCCCCTACTACCGACCCAACAGCGGCACCAGCAATGCTACCGGAGCTCAGGGTGTTGCTTATGCCCTCACTAGAGCTCGGGGGCGAACTCTGGGAGGCGGGGCTCGACGTTGAGCTTGCTACCACGGAGCTCGTCGTGCTTGCTACCCCTGGGATGGCTTGATATACATTGACGAAATAAGACCCGCCGCACGGGTTGCTCTGAGCTCCCGGGCACGTGTCGCTACATGATAGTTCGCGGACGGTACTGGGGGGCGTGGATAGAGTGTTACCGCAGAAGCATTGCTGCCCAAATTCCAACCCAAAATACTGCGTGTAACCCGACGTCGAGCAGAGCGACTGACACGACTGCGCATTGTTGCTCGTTAGGGTGGTGGAGTAGGCATTGAGGATTCGGTTTGGGCCATCTTGGAGGCAGCCTAGATAAGAGAATCCAGACACGGAGGCCGGCTGGAATGCACTGGTGCCATGCTCAGTGAAGGCCGTCGTCGCAGAGTATATGTTGATGTAGCCGGCGGCACCGCACGCGTCGTCTAGGGCTGCTGGGCAAGGCGTAGTGCATGAGGAATAGGTACCATAGTAGGTAGAGGTAGAACCTTCCCCGAGCGTAGAGTCACAATAACATTCGCCTGCGTTCTCGACACCGAACATGGGCCAACCATTCTTGGAGCAGAACGACTGGCAATATTCAGGTCTATTACTAGAATAACCGGCGTACGATGTCCCTGCTAGAATACGAGGGGCCGCATTGTCCGTATAACACCCGAGGTAGGAGTACCCAGCCACCGAGGCGACGGATGTAGCATTTTGGCGTCGTCGTAACTCTGCCACCTCAGTAGAGTCTGCGACTGGCGGCGAGAGCGCGGTAGTAACTTGGTGTGGTGTAGTGATGGGAACTGTGGCAGCCGGGGGGCGGGGGTATTCTCCACGAGGAGCAGGAATGTTTCGAGAGCTGACCGGGAATTCCAAGCAAATCAAAAAGAAAAAAACAAGAGTGAAAAAAGACTGGCGAGGCGAGCCTGGTGCTTGCATATTGAAGCCCATGTTAGGTGTGGTGAATTAAGTGCCCGGCAATTTCTTGGGAGCTCTGAGAAACAGCCAAAAAACATCCAAACATTTTTAAATCCCGCAGCAATGGAAGAAAAGGGTTCCCTACTTATCCACGACCAGGTATGCCTGTATTTCGCCAGCCTTGTGCAATTCTAATATTGGATAAGCGCCCGAGGGGCTGAGGCGACGCCCACGAAGAGGTGCGCATAGTCAGCTCTTCATTCAAACCCGTGCTTGGCCAGACTAGTCGTGGGGCACATGAGGTGGCGTTTGCGGGCATGTTCTGCGCCAATGGCCACGATATGATATTAACCTCTTCAGTCGTGGCGTCCGTATTAAACCTGGAACCAGCATTGATCCTGCCTGTCTATCATACCGACCTACCTTCTCGGCACAGCGTGGCTGCTCGACCAGTTTCAGATGATGAAAAGTGGCGGGAGAAACTTTCCTGCCCGAGCCTACATGCAACGGCACGCGAGATGCATTCTAATGTACCTACACATTCAGCCACATAACTTCCTGAAATCGACAAGCCGCTAGATATTCACGCCCTGTTGGCGTTTGGCACAGCTCAACGCCGACGACCCCAAGGCTATTGTATCTGAATTGGACGCATTCAGGTTCCTATACACGATGGCTCGATTGAGTGTTATTTGCAAGTGCTATGAAGCTCCCTGGAGGGTTCCGAACAAGTTGAATTGCTTGGAATATATCTTACACCTCTCAGAAGAGCGTGGCCTCCTATCACCCAATCCCAGATAGATCTATATACCACTTGCCCAGATATTCCCTTGCTGCGATGGGCATGCATAATTCCGCTCCTCTGGCTTGCCAATATTTCTCTCGCAAATAGTGCACTTCTGAACAAGTCTTTTTGCGAGGCACATTGCCTATAACTGAATGGGCTTTTTCTGGCGTCAAGCACAATTCTCTGAGACAAGAATTCCTGTCGGCTAGCGACAATAATCCTGGGAAAGGAGCTCGGCAGACCAGATTCGATAATGATTTCGTTTATACCATCATATTCTAGGCAACTCTTACTAGGGGGCAGTTAGTTCCAGTTTACGGAGTAGGTCTTGAGGAGTGTAAGTAGCATTAACGCATTGATAGTGGCGTGTCGTTACCCGTTTCATTACAAAGTCTTTATAAGTATAGTAACTATAAAATTATATGAAAATGCCTCGATAAAAATAGGCAGTTACCTGCCTGGGCGGACCTCGGTCCCCAGCTAGCCTGATGTAAAAGAACCTTGCATCGTGGGCCACTGAAATATCGATATTAATGTTTCCCCCCCCCCCCCCCCCCCCTTGCCTAGCGATAATTCAACTAGCGCCTTCACCCAGGCAAACCTCGTACCTACAACCTCGCGACATGTCAAGCTGATCTCTACCAAGGCGTTCGCGGCAGGCCGAGCGGGTCTGCCAGACCAACCCCGATCCACTTGTTGAGGAGCGTTGCAGCAGGTGATCTCGGCCGCGGGAATTAAGGTAGGGCTTTGTCTGTGACCCCTCCTCTGTCGCGTTGCCCCGCACCCTATGACGGCATCGGCAGTGTGTCTGATGCTTTATGATGCCGCATTGCATCCGTCTTGACTGCCTTGTGCTTCAAACTCGACCCTGCCTCTAATATGTAGGGTTCCCTCCGCACTACGAGGGCGTGTCGAACGGCGGGCCCCTCATATGAAGCCATTGAAGTCAGACCGGTCTGCGATGGCAGGTCAGATTGAGCGCGTTCGCCAGGGAATGATCCGTCTTTTGGGTGTGGATTTAGCGGATTCCCTGACGAAGAAGAAAGTGGCGGGGTAGTTACCGAAGACTGTATTGAAGAGACCGTCTCAGTTGGTGCCTTCTGTACTCGGGACCTTCGCTCCTGTATGCTCTTACCGTGTCAGTTCGCTCGGACCAAAGTCGCCAACACTTGCCCATCTCCTCTGCAGGGGCAAACAGCACTTGGCTGCCTGTCGTCTGCTGGTCCCGAAAGGGCAAGTGAGCTCCGGAGCGTCTGCCTAACACAGGCCCAAGCCCTTTCAGCTGAGGGTGTCGACTGTCGATGTCCAAGGCATACGGAATGGGGCTCTCAATTGAATTGTTGACCGCAATGGGTCATACAAAACGATTGTGAGGAAGGGCGATATCACTACGGGCGTATAGTCGCTGTGGCAGGCTTCCTGAAACCGCGTGTAGTAGAGTGTACACAGCATAGGCAACAAGCACATTTGGCTGGCACAGCGGATGCTATACTAGGCATCTCAGGCGTCCGTGAATCGCAGAGCAAAAAGATTGATGGGATGAGTGCACGGAGGCGTACCGGCTTGGCCATCTTCTTTGGCTACGCCGACGAGCCTCTGCAGACCAAGAGGTTGCTCTGATCCCGGCCTCGCCCACGAGCAGCGCCGGAGAAACCGGCACCACAGCCAACCATACAGCACCGCGGGTTCCGGACGACCTAGCATCATCGACCGAGATGGTCAAATACTGGAGATCTCACATAGGGATACATCCAAGAGCTTGAAGAGATATTGTCAAAGCACACGCGAACGATTTCGTCTCCATGCGCATAGCTGCAGGCACATTTATGTGTTTTCTGTGTTGGGGTAGAGAGCCGGTTTTGTACTTGCGCATTTAGTGTCGGTCAAGTATGCATCGTGATGGTTGGAGGGCGACGTTTTCACTGTCAATTGCGGAGCGAATTCACGAAATGAGCCCAGATCATCTGTTGCACCAGGTTCAGTTTCAGGTGCTGGGAGCGACCATCCTCGGTGGAGAGAGCAGCCGTCGCGAGACAGGCTCTTCCGGGGCGTAGGAAAGTACGGCCAGCTAGTGGTAGCAGTACGTCTGGGCTCGGAGCTACCTACCTTACCTACCAAGCAAAAAGGGGGAGACAAAGCCGGAGGGTAGCCCGCCGCAGTGGAAGTTGGCACGGTCCGGCAGCGGTTGCTTTCTCACAGGACTTTCGTTTTCATGTTTAGCTTCCGGAGCAAGACCGAACCTTTCCTAGAGGCGGTAGGTAAAATGACAGTCTCAAAGAATGCTCTCCATCGCAGTCGAGGCTCTTCAAGGCCGCTCTCTTACATCGCACGAGAGGCAAAAGAGAAGCCATGGCCTACGAGATCTCGGCACTGTCTAGACAAGACCTTGTGAAATAGTGCTTTATTCTTTTCTGAAAGACGATGCATGTTAGGGCCGTCCATCCCGGATGTCTACTGTATTTCCTCGTGTCGAAGGTGCCATGGTGGGTGGTCCTTCCTCCCAACGACGCTTTGGTGTCTCTCTTTCCGCGAGATGACATGTTGATGGTTCTTGCTTGGGAAGGAGCATAGCTCCCAATGAATCTTCGACCACTTGCTAATACCATCGGCTCTCCCTCTTCTCCGAGATTCGAGTGAGCGCGCGCACACACACTAACACACACACACGCACACTGACCTTCTTTCAGAAGAAGAAGACGACGACGACGAAGACGAGGAAGACGACGACGACGATGATGACGACGACGACGATGACGACGACGACGGTGGCGTTGGGAGCGGCCGCCCCAGACGCGGCCGACCTGGCCTACAAGTGGGTCGGGATCGTGGGCGGCGCGTTGGGCAGCGTCGCCGCCGTCACTGCGATGGTGACGTTTTTCTGGGCGGTGCGCGACCGCCGCCGGGTCGCCAAGGCCGCCCAGGCCACCGACGAGGAGGCGGCGGTGGGCGGCACCACGGCCCTGGCGGCGGTCCCCCGTTTGCGGGTGGCCTCCAAGCAGGAGGCGGTGGCGGTGCCATCGCCGGCGGCGTTGGGAGAGGGGCGGGGGGCTCCGCAGTTGGACAACCTCTTGGAATCCGAGAGGCGGGTGTGGGGACGCTTCGCTTTTTGGTAGCTATTTTTATCCTAATCTGATGGCTGTGGGCCGCCATTCTTGTTGGTGGTATGAAAGACCCTATTCTTGGTAGTGATGGTATGTGTGATGTGCCTTGCCTTGATGCATTAATACACGCTGTGATGTTGAAGTGATGAAACAATATCTCTATAAGCACAGGCCAGGACTTGTAGGCTTCAGCAAGTCATTTTCCTCATCCCCACAATGCAAAATCTTGCTTGAATAGGTTAATCCTCTCTCTTGTAGACATGAGCAAGTGGACTTCACCAGAGCGGTGGGAATGAGCGTGTTTCACATTCTAGCACAGGATCGAAGTCTCAGACAAGAACACGTCAATTTGGGTATGTCAAAGGACTTTGATGCCGCGTTCAGCTATCTTCAGGCGCTTCGCCATCTTTCTCCCTGCCACATAGGGAAATCAGAGGGCCGAATAGCTAAATGTAATCTCCATGTGCACGCGCATTCACGTCTTCATTTGTTTGCCTGCCCACCATCGTGTGTCCTCGTCCCCAAGATCTGATCCGTGGCTCGGGGCCTTGGCCGCAGCATGATTTCATCGCCGAGGTTCGAGACATCAAATTGGGGGAAGGTGTCACTATGACTCGCGATCATTTTTGTACGCTCTTGTGGTTGAGAAGGTGGTCGGGTTCCGTTCCAATCAAAGAAACTGCCATTGTAAAGGTTAGAATGGACTCTAGCTCTTATGGTGAGTTACTGGCTAATTTTGTAGACCACAGCGATACCAGTGGACTTACCTTGAGCCAATATGCTTGAAGCCGGAAGAAGAATTGACTTCCGCAGGGGCCTCTAGTTGCAGGTGTGTTCGCATTCAGGGGAATGAACGGTGGCCGATGGATGAAGGCAACTCGAAGAGGAAGAAACGAAGACCAAAGCATGAAGCTTGGAAAGGAAGATATATTGGCAAAAAGCCGATGAAGAGCGCACACAGCTCGGGCACGGACACTGACACACACACGCACACTAGTAAGGGGGTGGGGGGGTGGACACACCGAAGTTGGACGACCGGAGACGACTGTAGATGACTGTGGTAGACGGCTGTGGATAGATGGACGACTGTGGACGGACGACTGTGGACGGACGACTGTGATGGACGACTGTAGACGGACGACTGTGGACGGACGACTGTGATGGACGACTGTGGATGGACGACTGTGATGGATGACTGTGATGGACGACTGTGGATGGACGACTGTGGACGGACGACTTTGATGGACAGACGACTGTGGATGGATGGACGACTGTGGTGGGTGGACGACTGTGGTGGGTGGACGATTGGTAGTGGACGATTGACCGGTCTTAGTTTCCGCTTGTACTGAGCTCAGAGATGAGTGAGCTTATTGCCCTGGGCGAAGTGCTGGCAAGCGGCTTGTGGGATCGGGTGAGATGGGATATAAAGCATGAACGAAGGCTGTGAGTCAGCCGTACTGAGGCACAGTCGATCGATTCGATGGGTAAATTATCGCGATGAGCCAGCGAGAAACCCGAGGATATTTGGAGGTGTTGACCAAGACTGGGATGGGTATACTTCTGGGCCCAAGGACGGCTAGGTCATTGTTTGGTCGAGAAATTTCAGAAATGATCTACGTACCTTTGATCTCACCACTCCGTCCAGAGCCATGACTCCTCCGCGTGTTTTACCTCGAAGTCCGAGGGGGTAGAGGTGGAGAGGTAGGTCGAATGGATCGAGAAAGGGTATCGAAGGCTGGGATAGTGCCTAGTTGGTCGGCGGTTGACGGGAATCGCGTGGCCGAAGTGAGTCTTCAACGATGCGTCCACTGAGCAGGAGGATTGGCCGGCCTGCTCAGGAGCAGGGGACGTTCGTGCAAGAGGTCAAATGAGAGGAACGCAACATAGCAACGAAGAGAAGGGGACTATCCCTAGAAGCGTAGACAAGATGACACAAAACTCGACAAGACCGAGAGCACGAAAGGTGGGCGGAAACATGTGTAAAGATTGCGTGGGAACGACGAGAATGCTATTTTTTGGGGGTCTTCTGTTCTTCTTTCACATTTGCACTGAGCCTTCCTCTAATTCTATCTGACGTGATTGACTGGTAGGCACCTTCCAGCCAGTTCAGCAGCTCCAGCAGCCACCGAGGGAGGAGCGACCAAGGCAACGCGAGGCGATGCAAGAAAGTCAGGACAGCGGCAGAAGTATGGCCCTCGGCGGAAAAGGGATATCGTGAAGAGGATTGTCGTTACCGTTGAGGATGCGTACACAGATGGTAGTAGCCACGCTCTGCGCAGTCGAGTGAAGCTGGGAGGTGGCAGTGAACGACAGCGGGTCCTTCCTGTGCTCCCCGACTCGGTCCGTGCTTCCTACGATGCAAGTGACGACAGTTTCGGCTACGCCCATCCTATTCCACATCGGTGCTGCAGCGGTAGCCCGGACCACTGCGTCGGCGACCTTGCGACAGCCTTCGTCCATGTCGTCGTTGAGCTGCCGGGCCGATCTCTGCTCAAAGGTCTTGCATACGGCAACAGCGGCGGAGATACAGCCTTCCCGAATCGCAAACGCGACCGCCATAGAGGAATATTGATCGTAGTCGCGCCGAGCTAGGCTGACATGCAGCGATTCCATGACCCACTCCACGACCCGCAGGACTCGGATCTCGTCTTCCCGTGGCAGTCCGACTTGGAGGTAGGGAATGTTCCTCTGGTCTTCATAAGCGGGCGGAAGATCCAGCAATGCTTCGGTTTGTCTCGTCAGTGTTGTGCGGTGACCAGGAGGAGCCGCTTGCGTGCTTGACTTGGTAGTCTTGGTGGCCGCGCCTCGGCCGCGCCGCAGCTGAGGCCACACATCGTGAAAGGGGAAATGAAAACGCATTGTTATTGTGCGATTCTGGGAGGGCTGCTTAGGATGGGAACTTGCTCTGCAATTGTCGAGGGGTTAGAGGAGAGACTAGCAATACAGCTTATATGTGCACATCGGCAAAGCAAACGGAGATGGGTCCAAAGGTTGCAGTCATTCCCACCCAAAAATTCCCACGCCACCCCAGCGAGGCTCTTTCCCTCAGCCAGCTTTGCCTTGAACACTCGGTTCCTATCGCAAAATTTAATCCGACTAGGCAACACCCCGGTGTCGTCCATGTTGCCCGTGGGGAGCCCGGACAAGAGACCGTAGCGCGCGTTTCGGCACGACGGTCTCCTAAAGATTGACCCACCTGCCGATGGTAATTGTGCCTGAGGTTTGAGCTTTTGCTTCCCGTTGGGTATGGATGTCTGCACTGGCAAAAAGCGCAACTGTCTCGCGCAGCGGGATACCATACCCGGCATCTTGGGCACAAGTAATGGATCAAGTAAATCGCACAGCACAAAGATTGATGGGGTATGTGCACGGAGGCGTACGGAGCCGGTCATCTGCTTCAGTCACGCCGGCCATACAATGTTGCCCGGACCGCCGGTTCGGCGCAAGACCTGCACCGGAAAACCAGCGCCATGGCAAACTTTACGGCCTTGTGAGCCACCGGCCAACTACGCCCTGGCCCGCATGACTGAACCGGTATCTGGCTTTTGGAGATATGCCTAGGGCTATAAGATGGTGTGCGTTAACTACGGGTGAATCCTCTTGTTAAACGGTATTACCTAAGGCGGGCAGGCAGGCTTCCAGTGGCCCCGCATGGTCTGTGCTCACTCCTGGCCGAATCTTAGGCAACTACACGCAAACCAAGCCTTTCCCGCATCAGAATCCATTGCTCGTGTAGTCATCTACTCTAGTTATCAAGTGGACGTCTAAATTTCTTATCGCCATAGTATCGGTATCGCAATTCCAGGAGAGTGGCTACGGATCACAGACCGAAATCCAGTCTCCTCAACCACGGACGCCCCGAAGCTCTTCCGACTCTGTCCAAAGAAGAGGCTGGACGGTCAGCACACGACAAGGCTGCCGGCGGCGTAGATTTATCGCACAACATAAACCCAGTTAAAATTTTGGCGCACTGGGAGATCATGGAAGTTTCTCTTACCTACGATGTGGCTCCTACTTCTAGGCAGAGGCCGGAGAGCCTGCTACAATCACCGAGAGTTGAATCTTCATCCGTCAACTATGAGACATCTGTGGCGACTCTACAACACAACGAGATGCAGAGATATAGTACCCCAGAAGAAATAACAGCCTGGTTCATGCCAAAGGAAGGGGATAGTGAATCCCAGTGACTTAGCCCTCCCACTCTGGTTACTATATAACGAGGCTTACATTATCAGATTAGCACCGATTGAAAGCCTGAGAGACACTTACTCACAAGCGCGCGAACTATATCTCAGCCAAAGTAGTGCTCGAAAGAAAGACACGCCGCCTTGGCTTGCCCAGGCTGATTCAATCGAGAGCGTGCTCGAGGCCGTCCGGTCTGCGGAGACCAAGTACACGGCAAAGCAGGACGGCCGTTCTAAGTTACATTCGACAGTTGGATCCTGGTGGACAAAGGCTGTCTCCAAGATTGTAAATTTTCAGGATATCGTGGACACCTTTGTCTCTTCAAATCCAGAATACGCTGCCTTGGTCTGGGGTTCCATGAAGTTTCTCTTTATGGTACGGCCCCTCCCTTAGATTCAAGCTGGGTTACTTCTAATGACTATTTTAGGTGACTTTGAACCATCGGGAACTCTCTAGCAATGTGGCGGAAGCATTTGCTAGCGTCGGTGATGCCTTGCCGGAGGCCAACTTTCTCGTCCAGCAGCTGTATCCTGTCGCACAGATGCAAAGGACACTACAGGTGCTGTACAAACACATCATTGACTTCTGCATTCGCGCCCTCAAGTGGTACCAGCGAGCCACCCGCGGCATCGTACAGCAGGCTGTGGTTGCGGTAAAGAACCCGTGGCCGCTCGAGTTCCAGGACGTTGCCCGCAAGATTCGGGAAACCATGGCGCGGCTCCGGGAGCAGTCGGCGATCGCACACCAGGCTGAGACTCGTCACATCGCAAACATGCTCTCTGAGATACGCATAGAGATTAGAGAGCTTCGGAGATTAAAGGATGAAATTTCCGCCCCGGCTGCTTATAATGCGTTCCGGCCGACATGTAAGTCGATACGCCTAACTACTTGTTAAGCCTTTTCTAACGCTTGTGGGCTTGACTAGATAATACGCACTTCTCAATTCCGCCGAATCTTCCGGCACCGAATCGGCTACCTTTCAACTACGAAAGAGTTTTAGCGTGTATAGCACCAACTGCGTTTGATCCTATACAGGTGCTGGCCCTTGGGGCTGCTGTTCGGGATCGTCGAAAGAGCCGAGGCGAAGGGACGGCAGCCGGACCCATCTGGGTCTCTACTCAACTTCGGGACTGGATATCCGATGCGAGACCCGCATTAGTCGAAGTAGCCGGCTCGAGGATATTGGTCGCCCACTCACGCGATTTCGCCTTGGATATGATCCAACTTGCACAGTCTACCAAACTGCCAGTTACTTGGCATCTTTGTTCCCTACGATCCACGAGAAGTGGTCATACGATCACGACTAGAGACATCCTGAGATCAATTGTTCGCCAAGTAATGACCTCTTACCACGAACTTTTGATAGATTCCGAGGTGGACGAAACCACGGTTGCGGCGTGCAAGACAGAAGAACACTGGTTCCGCCTTCTGATCCTGATTATCAGCTTTATCCCTCGAATAGTGTTTGTCATTGATACCCACGACAGCCCGGGCCAAGCCATGGACATGATTAGGGAGTTCTGGAATGCTGCGAAAAGTTTGGGGACCGACAGTGTCATCAAGATGCTTGTCCTAACGTATTCTGCCACCGGTCCACCCATGTCAAACTTGCTAGAAGGAGACGAGGTGGCCTACTATAAAGCCAACTTAAGCCAGGACAGAAAACCCGGAACCTCTAGAATCCTGCAATCACGTGGAATTAAGGCCGGTCGCAAGGTCTCTTCTAGGACGGAGTCCAATATTGAAAGGTTTAGGCCGCTGATGCTGAAGCAACTACCCTCAGGTGCGGAGCAAGGAATAGAAAATAGGATCCCAATTTAACAGCATTTGCACTCGGCTGTTTATATCTAGCATTCATGTCACGAAAGGTACGAGTCTAACGCGTTAATCTTTTCGTGCACAGGCTCCTCAGCGCCACGGATGGAATTCGGGAGCGAGATAGGATACAAGGCTTCTAAGCCCTGAACCTTATGGAGCTCCCGGATCTCCGACTCTTGCAAGTCCTGCTCACATGTCCTTTCCTCAAACTTATCGGTAGCGGTTATTCCAGACTTGAGGAGAGCTTTGAGACACCTAACAGCGCTGAGAACTTCAGATGGCGAGTCGGATTTCGACTTTGCTATTAGCATTGCGGCAGTGGCCCTCAGCAGGATTCCCCCATGCTGCCTCGCGATCGAGCTACCAGCGCCAAGTGCTTCCTCCAGGGACAGGTCGAAAGAGAACACGATTGCAATGAAGATCTTGGACAGGTCCACGTCGTCAACGGCCCGGACCGCTCGGACAAAGGCAAGCGGTACTGCCCACCTGATAATTTTCGATGTCATTATCCGGCGGGCAAAGCTTGCGTCGAATTGGCTTATGGCAGGTAACCGGTGCCGCGTTTCAATGACCATAATCTCTGGTGCATAGAAGGATCCGTCCAGGGCCCTCAACCACACCGTCGCTCGGATAAAGTAAATAAGACCTGTTTCAATCGGTCGATCCACTGCATCATCATATAGATCCCTGTATCCCTTATCGCAGAGAAAATACTCGTTGGTGGTCTGATGGATGAACTGCACAGATGTGCGCTCCTGGGCATCTTGAAGGACTTCGAGTAGCCCGGAGCTCCGGTCGTTTATACGCCGTCTCATCTGGGGCTCTGTGAACTGGCCATCGCGGAACTCGTCGCCCATAATGTTGTACTGGACTAGCTTGGTGAACTTGCCCATGCTCAGTCCTGGCGGGTTGTACTGGGCGATCTGGAACATGATGTACGCCTCGAGGCGGCCTTTTTGGACGGACCGCGTGTTCTGAAGGCGTCCTCGCTGCAAAGTCCGCTGGTAAAGATCCTGAAGTTCTTCTGGAATCTCTGATAATGTGTGCCGCAGCTCGTCAACGGTGTCGCCGCTGAGCCAATTCTCCACGAGCTCGGCAACCACCAGCTTCACCCACAGAAAGACGCCGCGAGCCTTCTCGAGTACATCTCGCACGAGCGAGTCAAAGCCGTCGGCAGCTTCTTCGGCGATATCGCTCAAACCTGCACTAGTGTACTTTTTGATATCCTCATGGGTGTACCTATGTATCGCAAAGCCTGGCATGTCTTTAAACTTTTGGTTAAATAGATTCTCAGGTCGACTGGCTAAGCATATCTTCAGCTTTAGCGCGCGCGCATCTGGCAAGTGCGACAGCTTCTGGATGAAGTTGACGAGAAGTTGGTGGTTGCCGTGGTGTTCGTCCAGCGCGTCGATAAAGAGACATAGGTTTAGCTTGTGGTTGGAGGCTAGGGATAGCAGTGCTAGCTCCAGTTCTTGTGGGTTCCAGTTTACGGAGAATGAGATGCCCTCCCCCTTTTCTTTGAACACCAAGCTGGAGGACTGGGATTCGAGAAGAAGGCGAACGTGCCGGGGTTGCTGCTGCAGGATCTGGTATAAAATTTCACGGAGAAGGCCTTCCAGGGACTTCTGGACCCCGGATCCTCGGTCGTGGAAAAAGAAGCCAGCAACGACCCATGGGTCGCTATGACATTCTCCTAGGAACTTTTGGGTCTCGAGGTGCCTCAAAGCCAATTTCATCATTGTGGACTTTCCAGATCCTGGCTTGCCGTTTATCCAGAATAAAGGGCCCGGGATCTTGTTTCGCAGCCAATCCTTGAATTGAACGCGCTCTTCAAAAAGCCAGTCATACGTACCTTCTAGTCGATCGTCAACGTTGTTTATCCTTTCGCGGGCCTCCGTCCGGTCCAGGTTAGCCAAACAGCCTGCGACGTGTCAGCATAGTCGACAGAGGAAACAGCGTGAGAAAGATACCGTCAATCAATTCCTCATCCGTAAGCATCGCAAGTCTTTGGCGATAGCCTGAATAACCCGAAGGGCCCAACGACTCAAGTTGACCTGATCGACGTTGTTAGACTGGATGGCAAATTTTGAGTGCATAGTATGGACAGACCAGATTCAGCCACGCTGATATCCTCTTGGACCCAGTTTGAGAAGACAGCAGTGATTCTCCTAAAGCCCACATCATCCATAGAGCCAAACCTCACAATGTCGCGGTGGTTAGCGTGGATGGAGCCTCTAGTCTCTGCGAAATGGTCTAACGTGGCCGAGACGGCGTCCACCACCAGCATGCCTTTAGTCTTCAGCTCCTCGCGGAACGAGTGGACTTTGAGCTTTCCCTGCCCTAAGATCTGGGCGAAGTTCCGCCCAATCCTCTCCAGAACATCGGACTGGACCTCCAGGGCGCGCAGGATCTTCAAATTCGGATCTTGCAGCGCAAGAGCCCTGGCCATGCTGAACGCGATCTTCCCTATAGAGGCAATCTTGGAGCCCTTGTGCGGCGTGCCGAGGAAGCAGACGCCGGTGGTGACTGGAAGAATGTCCTTGAGAAAAGTCGATTCGTTCTGGGAGACGCAGAGGGCTTCCTTCACCACGATGCCGCCGAGGCTGTGGGCCGCGAAGATGATGGGCCGGCTTCTCTCGCTCGGTGTGGTGCGGACGCTAGCGACATCCAACAGAAGGGTCTCTGCATGCTGGAAGACGGTGGCCTTTGAAGCGCTGGAGAAGAGGTTCTGTACCTGGACGTCGTAGCCCCAGGTGAAGATGCGGACGTGTGCGAGAATTTTTGGCAGGAGGTCGCGTGGCCAAAACACCTCTTGGTCCTCTGGGTGAATGATCCAGCGGTTCTTTTTCTTCGCCGGCGCATCCTCCAAAGCATCTTCCGCTTTCTCCGGCTTCACGTGGCATGTCCAGGTTTCTTTCGGATGGCCGAACAAGCCATGGACGAAGAATATGCTTGAAGCTCGTTAGCGACCGCCTTTGCCAATTGCCTCAGGCGAAATTGGGCTGGCATACTCCGCCTTACAAATGATTGACTCCGGAGGCCGATAGAGCTCCGTCAGGCCGAAGCGGTGCACAACTGGTGCCATTTCCTGATCTCCAAAGCTGCGAGGTCGTGGTGTTGGGTAAATCTAGTCCGGGGCAAGGCTGTAGGTATAATAAAGGCTTGAGCATGAGGGGGTAAGCGCCGAGCTGGGACCAGCCACATTGGGCTAGCTATGCATGCTTGATACGACATGGATGAGACCAGGGGTGCTCATGCGCCCCATAGGTAGGAGGCAACCAACTTAGGACCACCTGCCTTGGCTAAAGATAGGAAATCACATAGCGGGGATTTTCTAGAGCCTAGTCTCAATCTTCTCAATCTGCAACATCCGTTGCAGGTCAACTGTCGCCCCAAGAGCGCTACTCGAGACCCAAGGAAGGCCTATTATATTTTAGCCGTGTAGTCTTGCTGCTAGCATGGGACCAACTGAAATACGATAGGATAGCGAGTTGGTGAATATAAAGGTATAAATTATGCGACATGTTATCGGGCTAGCCGACGGTGTGAGCCTGGGGTCCATGCCGCGCTGGTGGTCTACCAGCTAGGCTCGTGATCAGCATCCGTCACATGAGTACCAGATACCTGCTTGGGGTCGCCTTGGGTGGCGGCGCGAAAGACAACTGCCGCACCGTCGCTGGCATCTCTGGCGCCCCGGCCGCCTGTGAGATTGGTGCGACAAAACCCGGGGCAAGCCACAACGACGGCGATGTTCTCGTCGGCGAGAGCTACCGAATGGGCGACAGAAAGCATGTTGAGGGCAGATTTGCTCATACGGTACTCGATGACGGGGAACTTCTTCGCATTCACTGGGTTCTCTTGCAGCTTCGCCCTCCCGATCAGCCCGAGGCCGGAGGTTACGTTGATAATGCGCCGGTCGTGGTAGGAGGATGCCCGAATCAATGGCAGAAAGCGGTCGATTGCCACCGCGGCTCCCGCCACGTTGGCATCCATGATGGCGTGAATGTTTTCGCGCAAGCTCAGGCCTGGCGCGCCAGCCGCGATGCCGGCGTTATTGATGAGAATGTCGAGCCGTCCAAACTTCTCACGTACCAGCTCTACAGCGTTCGCAATGGACTCATCGCTAGTTACGTCGATGGGAACCATGGTGAAGTTCGATTCTCCTATACCGATCTCCGATTGTAACTTTGAAATGGCTGCGTTACCCTTCGCAGGATCGCGCGCGCCGAGAAGGACATGGTAATTGCCCGTCTGGGCCAGCTGTGTCGCTAAAGCGAAGCCGATGCCCTGATTGGCACCGGTTATTAAGACCAGTCCTTTGAGCCGATCCATGGCCGCTTCTGAGTCGGTGCGATAGTCTGCTGTTAAACTAGCGTTGCTGCTTGGATGGATTGTCAAAGTAGCCGTCACGTACCAGAATGGATGTTGGGCATGAGCGTTGGCGCAATGTTACCAGGTGGTCTTTTTGTACATCGGTGGACAGGCTAGTGAAAATAAGAGAACGCTGGATCTTTTGCCCCATGCAAGGTAATATGTTGAGTAGTAGGTAATCATGTACAGGCTGAATGCTACTGGCGTCCCCCCGGCAGGTAGGTAATAGTCGACCACACTTCCTTATCTTGCGTCTACCTATCAGCTCGCCCGGTTGGCTTGCCATACCTAAACCAAGGTACCGTAATTTTTGCTGAGCATCCATGAAACCTTAAAATCGGGCATTTGCAACGACCCTCCACCATAATTATTACAGTCATGCTCAACTGCCTTTATGAAGGGATATCATGCCTCCTAAGACTCTTAACTTCTATAAAGCTGCCATATGCGAGTGAGGCATACTACTGCTCCCCTAACGGCCCTCCATCCAACCCCTGGACTGGCCCGAAGAGCTCGAAAAAGTCGAACGAGCCAACGCCCGTACCAGTCTCGCCAAAAGCACTCGTGTTCGCAGGACTGGCCCCTACGAGCTGCGGAGGGTGCTGCGACACGACCCACTGCCCAGCCCTTGTACTCTGTCAGTCACGAACCAAGTTGAAATTACAAGATATGGAACGCGAAACCTACTCGGACATGGCTAGCACGGGCAGCCTGGACACGATTCTCCACGTTGATGTAGAGATATGCTGAACTGACTTCCGGATGCACGGGACTTGGACGACACTCTATAGTCTGTGTAAGCGAGAACTTGGCCACGGAGGAGGGTAATTTCGCCCGGTGTCGAAGCGAAGGTTGTCAGGACTTACATCCTCCATCATACTCAGCCATATGCGCAGTCTGATAAGTGCAGCTAGTTGAACCTCGACGTTATCAGATTCCAGAAGGACGATATCGAAACTCCTAATGCGAAAAGCAAATGAGTCAATCATCCTCCAAAGTTCCTTGGCGCTAAGCAACTCACGCTGCTACAAAAGACGAGTATATGCCGCCGTATGTCAGTCGTTCACCAAAGGTGCGCGTAAAGGAGATCGCCATCTGATTGGCGGTGATGCTGTGCTCAAGACATGTTGCAACATAGCCGCCGCCGGTGGACAAGTCTGCCAGGTCGAGAATGAGGCGGTACAGCAGAATGCTCGTTGCGTGGTAAAGCATTCTGGGGACGCAGCGTTAATACTAAAATTTTGTTTACGTCTATATTTCTCAGAAAGGTACAGCTTACTGGAACATGAAGACCCATGGCGGTGGTGATGGCAGCGTGGGGTTGAACTTCATGGTGTCTGGGACCGACTTCCATAGGTGGTCTAGCTTTTGGCGCATCCTGGGGATGAAGGCGAGGCGTTGCCGCGAACTGAGTCGGCTTTCGGTGCTATAGAGCTCCATTATGATATCGTGTAGTATCTTTAAAACGAGACGTTAGTCTGAGTATCTATAGAGGCGCCGTGGGGCTTTCGGGTCACCATACTAGACATAAGCGGGCATGGAACCGAAACGTTGCTACCCTGCGTTTGGGCTGATATACATAGCTGATTAGAGCGTTCGGGCAGTGCAGCGGATTTATAAAGTATGCTGTCCACGGTGCGTCGTCGTCGTCAAAGTCTGCCATGCTGGATGGGTCCCGGCCTAGGCGTGGCGGGAACGTTGGCTCACGGCCGAGGGCAAGTGAGATAGTTCTAGGGTTGTAAGACGTGCCTCCAGCCTTAATTAGTGAGGGGGAATACTTACTTGTCCCATATAAAAGCAGTCCAAAATAGGCGGTCTCTGGTCGCTTGTTCCTCAAAGGAGAGACTTGAGGAGCCCGCCAGCTTCTCTGGGGCGAGGTGGATTCCTAGCTGCACAGTGGCGATTGGTGAGAATCAGCGAAGAGACACGAAGATAGGCGGGAAGCTCACGTCTTCTATCATTCTAAATGCCTGCATTATGTAAGAATTGTAGTCAAAGATGCAGACGGTGGACGTCGACATACCAACCCGGCGTGGTTCCATCCCTGGCTTACGTTACCTAGAGCACAAGCCCGCCCCGAGAGCAACAGTAAGCCCTGGACCGTCGTGATCTTGGATGGGCCCTCCATCTCCTGGGCTAAGTACTCTTTGGCGAGCCGCTCAAACAAGTTGCCCTGCGTCTGACGCTCCTCCATCGACATGCCGTCGATCATGCGGGTGGCAGACGAGTACATGCACATGAGCAAAAACTCAGAGAACATGGGCCCTTCGAGCGCCATGTCCCTCAGGAATGTGGACCGCTGGATGATATTGAAGACCTGGTAGCAGAAGTATGCCTCCAGCAGCGCGTCGCCGAGTTTCGGCGCCACGGAGATGTGCTTCGAAGTGGCAAGGGCCTGGAGGATGGGCGCCATGGCCGGGTCCGTCATGGAGTACGCCGGAAGGGCGAATAGAGGTGGCGCCGGGGGTGTCTCGCTCGCGACGTTCGGCCCTCTGCTCCAGCTCGTGAGGCCATGGTATGTAACCATTGGGGGTGTTAACTATTGGGCTTGGGCCGGCGCAGATGAACTGGGTTGTCACTCACATTCCCACTCCCGTCCACCGTCAGGCGGTACTTGGCGCTGTCATACTCGGGACCCCCGGGGCTCTGGCCGGGTTCGCTGATGGACCGTGCCTGGTATTTGGTTTCAGATCCTGCCGAAGGTTCTACGGAGCTCGGCAGGCTCAGGTCCGAGGCATGGGGGAGGTCCAAAGCGTCTTCCATCTGCTCCATCCTCTCCTCCATGCGCAGCATCCGCTCCATCAGCTGGGATACCGTTGGCTGGGGCCCCAGCGGGGACATAGCCCGCGCATGGGGGTTCTGGAGACGGCGTAGTGGCCGAGCAGAGGTCCTGTAGACGGGATCAGATTTGTCTGTCGTCGTTTGTAAGTTTGCAGCACAGCGAATCGGAGAAACTCACGGGATTCGGCATTCTTCCTGCGACTCTTTGCAGCCGCCACAGCGGGGACGCGCACCATCGCACGATATCTTTTTCTCCCGACATGCCTTGAACAGGGATGAGGTTAGACGTTTGCAGTGTGCCGTTGGCCGCTTTGGGGCAAGGGACGGTATGGCTTACGGTGCAGGACAGCCCGTATGTCCTCTTTCGCTTCTCTCCAGCCGCGCTTCCACCCGGCATACTTGGGCGACTGGCTCGGAGGAGACGTCGCCCACTTTCGTGCCACAGATAGAGTGGAGAGAACCACAGCCTAATTACTCTATGTGGGAGGCGACTGAGATTGCAGAGCAGCGCAGCGTCCACGAGGGCGCGTACACTCCCCGGACAGAACAGAGGCGCCGAGAGCTGGGGGCTCTTTGTTGTTGGTCGTGGATCCACAGGACCCTTTGAGCACGGCCTTACTGACAAGAGGAGCCTCCCACGTCTCGTGTGTAGGAGAGCCGAGAATCTGCAGTGCTTGCTTGTTTGGGTCGACACTCGCAGTTGGAGGGGGCTCCCGAGTCTCGGGTGCTTGGGTGGATCAATGTTAGAAGAAGCTCTGCTAGTGCCGGCCATTGCCCCTCTCCAGAGCAGAGACCCGAAAACCTGGACATTGCTCGGCTGCATGGAAATACTGGGGAATACCCTCCGCGCTACGATGCGCGCTAGAGGAGCCCGCCTTGCCCCCTATGGATTCTATCGCCTCCGGGGCTCTTTTATGTGGGGTGGGCTAAAATGGGCTGGGGAGACTGTGTCGAATCGGGGGCCGTCGATTTGGCAGCCACTTTGTGGGAGACAAGGGGGGCTTATGAGGTTACGCCTCACAGGGAGTCAAATTAGGCTGGTAGGGGGTTAAACTATCTAGTAGCTGGAAGCGGGCCAGATCTTTTAGGCTCTATCTGAGCCTTTCAGTCGACCTCTGCACAGTGAGCAGGATTTGGTTTAGGTCATACAGTAACTCGCAAGATCGCTTTGCATTTGTCCAGAGCATGCGCTGCAGTTTTAAAGGAGGGTACGTTATGGCTTTGTTAAATACTCCAAATATGGCTGACATGGTCCGTGCTCTAAACAACATGTTTTCTCAACTAACAGGAGGGACCGGTCCAGCTGCGCGGCCCGACAAAGGAAGCCTGGAGGAACTGTGCCTGCGATGTGTGCATGTAAAACCTTCTAGTTTTGGGTCTGCAGAATCTCACGGCTAGAGGCTAATGTGAGCGCATAGAGACTATCCACAGATGCTCTAATAGGCTGGGTTTCAAAGCCCGTAGTATAACTTGATCAAATATATGCCTACCACTCTAGTTGGCAACTGGGAGAACGAGGCTCTGGCGGTCCTTCGAGGCAATTCATGCGATTTAACCCGCTCGTGTGTCCGAAACATCGTGCTGCTGTATGTCTCGGCAGAAGAGCAGAAGACGCCCGGGCAGACTAGAAGCTCCAAGCATGCTTTCGACCTGCATGGGATCAGGCTGACAAGGGACACGGCGAAAACGACATCGATTCGCAAGTAGGTACTGTCATGGCGGTGCCGGCAATGCACTGCTGCCCAATTACAAATGGCGGTGCTGATGATGCATTGCTGCCCGATTAGAATTTCGGGCAACGAATATTTAATTATAAGATTGATAACTCCAGCCTTATATCCTTCAATTTGCACTGTTTCCAAATAAAACCTCCTAATGGCGGAATATAAGACTAAGACCTTCGGAGACGCGTCGTGGACTTGGTTGAAAGAACAATTTTACAAGACGCGTCTCTGGTGGAGTCTTTATCGCTGCAACCTGCCTCTCCTACTCTTCTTCGCTTGTGCGAAGACATGGTGTACAGTACATCAGCTTATAGATAGCTATGATGACACGTTATTCAAAGATTTCAGAGATTTACAGACATCTGAATGCAATGCAGTGGCAGTGGCGGTAAGTTATTCTTAAATTCTTAAAGATGAAATGTCAGTGTATTTTCTAATCTTTGTTTAGGGGACCCTTATCGCTACTATAGCTATAGGATCTATGGCATTGCCTTCTGCAGGACAGGTCCATTGGACTGCTCGCGCTTTCTGGTTTTTAAGTCTGGTCTCTGGTTTTGTGTCCGTGCTTCATGCCTGCAATCTTCAGACTATGCTAAGCAAGTACCTGAGGCCGAAATCCCTTTGGCCATGGATGAATGATAAACGACCCGGAAACAAGTGGAATCCATCGGGGGGTATCAATTGCAAATGGAAATGCAAGCTGTGTAGGAAGGATCAAAAAGAGAGCAACCCAAACAGCTGCCCAGAAAGTTGCCGAAACCGCTGCCGAAACAATTGCAGGTGCAAAAACAACTGCCCAAATAGCTGCCTAAACAACTGCTCCAACGACTGCCTAAACAACCGCCCAAAGGACTGCCGACTTTGGGAGATGACTCAGTGGAACAGCAATAATTACGAATGCAAATGCGAATGTGAATGCGAATGCGACCCTGCTAGTGGACATTATTTTGTTCCTGACGTCTGTGCCGTTCTTATCATTTCGGCTCCAAAAGTCATGCTTCACTATTCTCTTCTAGCATATACAACTGGTTTGGGCATATATCTGGGGTTCGTTTGGAAGCATCAACTAGTCGAGGAGGCTGTTGGAGGCGATAACCAGAATATCTTTATATTCTTCGTGGCTTCTGTTGGAATATGTTTTCCGATGTATTGGTTTTCCTATATTGCAGGTTCGTGCAAGAATGGGATTTACTCCAGGAATTGGAAGGATTATAAGTGTTCGCACGTTGTCGGTATAACGGAGTGCTTGCGGAATCAGATAATGTGCTTTCGGACTCAGATAAAGTGTTCAAGGGATCAAGGCAAAAAGAAAGCGGCTAGTTGTTGTTGTGAGAAAGCCCTGCCTGAATGCCGTTTTGAGGCTAAAGGACTTGATGGATGCAGCAGCGGTAAATAAGTGGATGAGGGAACGAGAATCCGTATGTGCCGAATAGAAAAGGGGAGGAGGATAGAAGTCGGACATGGAAAACATACGGACGCAAGGAGACTAGGAGCTAGTTTAAAAATTGTATAAGCAGACAAACAATAGGTACCCTCCAAATTAAGAGGCATATTCCTCCAGTCCAACAACTTCGCATGTCACAAGATACCCGGGCTCCCGCAGGGACGATCCTTATCAAGAGCAAACCGATAGTGGCCCCAGACCCTATGCGAGGTAGAGGTCGGAGGTCGAGAGGCAAGCCAAGGTTCCGGTAAGTGACCTATAGGATGGGGCTCCTATGCACCACGGCCTTCGCCATTACCGATCACAAGAGCCAGAGGAAGCAGTTCCTGACACCCTCCTTCATCTCATATTTCCTCCAGACAAAAGTGTCAGCGGCAGAGGCACGGCGACGCGGCCGAGCTTCGCGAGCGGAGAGCTGGGAAGGGCTGTACCTCCTCCGAGAGCCCGCGCGAGGCGATTTCCTGGGCAACATATTGAACAACGGGATGAGGGACGCGTTATACCGGCCTCAGAGGCTCCGCGTAGAGAAAATGGAGCGCTTCGAGCGAGACCATATGAACGAACGCCGATTTCAAGGCTGGAAATCCATCCCGGAATCTGCGCTGTCGACGGAGGCGGTTGACGACGTAGACTCCTCCGACCGACCGGGCGCAGCGGGCCCAGTTCTCCGAGGAGCAACCAGGAAGAAGCCGAATGAATATCCGTGCATCACAACCACACGCTGCTGATACCAGCTGCGAAGCGTCTGATACATCGTTCGGGGCAGCAAGTTTTCCTTATCTCGCCCAGCAAAAGCGCACGCGTCTGTCTCATCGCGTAGAGCCCGGCAAGATCACGAAATCACGGTGAGGCAGAGGAGAAAAGGGGAAGCGCCAGAAATGGCTTCAATGGAGCGTGCGTGCTGGGGGGGGGGCAGAGGTGGAGGCAAAGGAACCGTACGGAACTAACTTGTTAGTTCCTCCAGGCAAATGGAACCCGAGTTTGTAAATTACTGTATGGTATACTTTATAAGCTAACAGCTACTCGCTTTTACAACACTACCTGACAATTTTATAAATTTCCTCTTCTCGTATATAATTTTGCAATAAAGCCAAATTTTGCCGCCTACGCCGCTCAGTTCGAGAGATTCAAGCACCCCTTAGGCCCAACTGCTGTCCACTATTCACCTTCCACCTCCCGGTATTCGCTTGTTTCGCTTCGTGCTGCTGGTCGCCTCAAGCTGCCCTTATAAATAATGGCTACTGCTGCCAGACCCTCTTCTTGACTGCTAGCTATCGAGGATTCATGCTGTGTGGTTTCGCGAGTTGGTATTGCATCAAAAAAACACGAACCGTATTTACCAAATGTCCAATAGCAACCGAGAGCACTCCACCGACATACCAGGGTACATGTCAAAGGCATACGTCGCTAAGGCTGCACAGACCTAAAGAGTTCCGCTAGAGTTGTCAAGCGATAGCATATAGTGGCGATCGGAGTTGCAGTGGAAGCCCTGGGTTCCCTGTAGACTCGTCAGGGGCGTGTGGCATCTGGGCGAGCCGGGTAAGGTGGGCTAGTGGAAAGCGAACTGTAACAATTTAATTCAAATATTTCTGCAGCTTGCTTTGCCATTTGTATAGGTCACATACCTGCAATGTTGATTTTATACGTGCATAACCTATATCTACAGAAAACTGGATAACGTCATAAAAGTGATGGTATCATTATACGGGCGCCGCAGGATCTGCCACGACGAGAAGGAACAGTATTGACCGGCCGTGCTTCTAGCAGTTTGGACTGCAGCACCGCTACGCATACAGAATCAATATAAACTCCATTCGCCTCGCTATCCTTGCCTGTGCCTCAATTCCGGTCCTATATCGTTCCCAGACAGCCATTCTTTAAAATCATAGTGGCTCCGACAGTGCGTCCCTCTAAGACAGCATAGGTCGAAACCCTGGGTAGCTAGCGTCGCTTTCCACACAGGCACGCCCAGATTGTAGAACCAAGAGTCAGCAGGCTCCCTACGAACGGGATAAGCTGGCCTGTGCTATCGATCGGTGTGTCCTGGAAGGTGATGTTATTCAGGCGGAGAGTTTTCTCCGTCATGGCGATGGTGAGAACCCCAGCGGAGATCAGCAAGAAAATCCCGGAGACGCGCAGAACAATGCGACTCGTCTTGGGCGGCTGTGGAGGGGGCGGGTAGACGGGGTACACGAATTCCGGGTTGGGATACAGCCTCATCATCTCCTCGTCCCGAGCAGCTTGCGCTGGCTGGAGGCACTCTCGGGCGCTATTCCACGCGGCGATGACACCAAAGATTAGGAAGATGACGACCCCGGCAACGCACGATAGGATAGAGAAGACTTTGAAGAACATGGTCCACGTCGGCCCGAAGAAGTCACGCGTACCGAACAGCCAATATAAGGTGGGGCACGCCTCGTTGCGGCCCTGGTACATGCGCGTCCAGTACAGCCAGGGCTGGACAGCGGTGAGCAAGGTGAGGACGAAGCCAAAGCACAGTAGGGTGCCGCGATGCTCGTGGATGGGTAGCGCCGCCAATGTGCCAAAGAAGGTGATGAGAATGACAGGGTATGTCAGGAACCACTCGATGGCGACAAAGCTACCCTGCGTGGTGTTGCGGATCAGCACCACTAGGATGGAGAAGGTCAGGATGTTGACGGCCTTGGCGCAGTCGATGATAGGGCCCGTCTTGTGGGTCATGACGGCCAAGATCGCCGACGTCAGGAACAGATAGTAGCTGACCCGCACGCCGGGTCCATACAGATCCGAGTCGCCGACCAGCTCGCAGGTGCCGTTCACATAGCCGGTGAGCTGGTACGATGGCTGGACGAGGGAGAGCATGCACAGGCCTACTCCCAAAGGAACGGTGACAACCACTGTAGGCTCATTAGATAACGGGATCTCGAGTTTTGGACCAGGTCGAAGGAGTGGCGGGGGGGGAGAAACCTTAGCTTACTCTTTTTTCCGGCTACAATCTTCTTCTCTGGAGTATTGATTGGTGCAGATGGAGACGACGATTTGAAGCCGACCGTCCAGTGGTCTGTGGTGAAGATTTAACGAGAGTATATTAATCTCTTGGACGGTTTACTTTCAAGCACGGCCTGAAGTGGCATCGCCGAAAGTTTTTAAATATCTGCAACTTCCTTTTTTTATGGCGCTCATCGGTTACTTAGAATTCAGGCGTCGCCCTTTTCGGGACGCAATCGTTCATGGTGTGCACCGCAGGTCTGAGGCCGCCACTGCCTTAAGGGGAAGCCAGAGGGCCGTGCAGAAACAGAATCCCTGCCGTAGATGTCGCGCATACAATACAGCTCTTGATTGCCTTGCAGTGCGTGAAACTAGAAAAAAGCAAGGGCGAGAGGGCTGAAGGCTGCAAGGGGAGGCTGTGAGTCGTCCTGGCGGACCCCAGCCACCACTGAGAACCCCCTGGCTTCAACTTGATGAAATTACGGAGAAAACCCTCCTACGACAGCTATTTTGTGTTCGTTCTTAGTTCCTGGCTTCTATATCGCACTGAGCTGAAAAAGCAACCAGGGATCGCATTGTGCTCTTTTGCGCCATTTTTTTTATGTTCTCCCCTATCCTCCTGCCAAGAAGGCCCACCTGCGACACCGGTCTCTAAGCCTGCAGGCATAAATGTACCTAACGGCATGAAATGTATGCATTTGGGTAGGTAGTTCAGCCCGATGTAACGTAGGGAAGGCCATCTACCATCCCACCCGAGGTGCCAGGAACGCCTGGTCAGCTCCCCAAAAACCGCCATGTACCTGCAGCGAGCAAATGAGAAAGAAGCAAATCCGCCACCTCTCAGCTTCAGCACGGCACTAGTTTCAGACTTTCAGGTACAAGATGTCTACGATTCCGCCCCCGACGCTCACCTTCCGGCCGACCACACAACTATCATTTGTCTCCGCGGCCGCGGTGTCTCTAAGTTTACAGCAGTTTCCCCTTTCATTTTGATCAACGAATATATAAGGTACCTATATAATGGGATAATAGATAGAAAGGGGTTTAACTTTAGTTAGGTAAATTTACACTGTGAGACGTCTTTCTCAAGGTCTCAGCGCCCATTTCCTTAATACTGCCTTGTCACCGCCAAGCCATTCTTCCAGTCCATCAAGACCATTCTGCAATGCATAGATGATTATGCCCAGGTCTTCGACATCATCTTGTGTAGCCCCCACAATATCTTCAGTAAAGCTTGCAAGAGTGACAGGCAGCTCTGTAGACGTCGCCAATGCTGCCTTCCACTCTGCCGCCGATCTCGCCTCCCATAGCGCCGCTTGGGCCGTGAATCCGAGCAGCGCCATCCGTACATGGGTTCGGTCCCAGCCGAGCTTGAGGAATCGATATATAGCGGCAAGCAGCTCGGCAGTTACAACAGCTCGCCGGGCGCTTTCTTCGCGAATCCACTCTGCCCAGGTGCGGCCGTGGTCCGTGCAAATAGGTTGCAATTGCTTCTGTAGTCGGCGTGCCCACGTCAGAAGCGTCACCCCGTCGCGCTCCGCCTGCGCCTGCTGGGCCAAGTCATCTGAGGAGAAGAGCCGGATGCATTGGTAAATGAGCAGGGCCTGCACAGGAGGTAGCAAGTCGATCTCGATGGGCTGGGGGGTGTCTGCCGACGCGAGGATCAAGTCCACGGCTCGTATGAGCATCGAGGCTCGTCGGGCTATCTCTTGCCGTACCATTGCAGCGTTCGAAGCACCGCGTATGCAGTGCAAGGCGCTTGCCGCAAGCGCATCCTGCAGCGCAGCTGAGGCCCCGACCTGCGTGTGGTGGATGAAGGTCGTCAGTCCACGCTGGGCCAGAGCGCTTGGCTGTGCAGCAAGTCGCCTCCCTACATATTCCCCGCGCGGCTGGTACGCGTTACCCGGGATGATGGGTCCGGGGTCGTCGAGGGGATCAGCATCGGAGCCGGGCGGCAGCAGAATGCCCTGCTGTTGCGTGCTCACGGCGGCTGGAATGGAAAGAGCGAGGTCTAACGGTGTTGTTATCCCGCCGCGGCTGAGGAGATCATCGAGAAAGGAGGGGACAGGGGGGGACAGTGGCCGAGATATAGATGGTGCTGCAGTGGTGGGTAAGTTTAGGGACTGGGTTATCTCCCCGGAGCTTGCGTATCTAGTCGTGCCGTCCCATGCCGAAGGCAGATCCAGAGCCATTGGCTCGTATGGCGCATTGTCTTCGGATTTGTATACTACTGGGCCGGAAGCAGCTAGGCCGACAGTGTTGGGGCTGTGGGCGTTCTGGTACACGGCCCAAGGGTAGATACAAGCTACTCCTCTCGAGACGCAACGTCGACAAGCGGGAAAGTCTAGATCACAGCGCCGCTTGGCTCCCGCACAAGCGGCGCAGGATTTTCGCCGCGACAAGGCCATGCAGGGGTATGGGCGTACCGATAAAAGGCTGCAGTAGATGGCGTGAGAGCAATACTTTACCTGGTGACGCTGACAAACTACGATGGAGGTTTCTCAGGCCGTCGTACAGCTCCCGCAAAAGTGGGTTGCGGGTGGGGGTTCTGCGGCCACTAGCGGAATTCCGCAGAGCGGGTCCACGGCTACCGCCGCTGGTTGGTGGGAGTGCTTCCGCTTTGGGATACACGAAGCGGGACGGCTAAGCCATGCGGTGAGTATTGAGACAACTATATCGGGCCCCAGCTTCCAGACATCCAGACTGCTAACATTATTCATTCCCTGTCCAGTCAATTTGATACTTACCTACATCAACATAGGGGGTATCGCTGTAGGGCATTTTTAATACAGGATTATCAATCATGCACCTGATTGATAATACAGATAGAATCTCCTAAAATGCTTGTAGAGTCTCTATATAAATGCTATCTCTCGCACCCCTATGTCAGGTAAATATCAAACACCTACAACCAGTTCCATCACTTTATTCACTCTTCTACAGCTACTAGCAACTAAAACATCAACATAACAACCCGGTAGACCTCACAACTTCGACCATTTATCCTGTCTCAACATACCAAGTTCTTACCAGTTGAAAACATGTCTCGGCTGAGTGGAAAGACCGCTGTGATCACCGGTGGCGCTACTGGCATCGGCCTCGCGTCGGCGAAGCGTTTCATCGAGGAGGGCGCCTTTGTCTTCATCTTCGGCCGCAGACAGGAACAGCTTGACGCGGCTCTAGCTAGCCTCGGCCCCAATGCCCGCGCGGTGAAGGGATCGGTATCCGATCTGGCCGATCTCGACCGACTCTACGCGGAGGTGAAAGCCGAGCGCGGAACCCTCGACATCGTCTTCGCCAATGCCGGAGCGGGAAGCCAGCTTCCGCTCGGCGAGATCACCGTCGAGCACTGTGACGAAATCCTCAATACCAATATAAAGGGTACGGTCTTCACGGTCCAGAAGGCGCTGCCGCTGATGGGCCCGGGCGGCTCGATCATCCTGACCGGATCGAGTGCCGGCACCACGGGCGCTAAGGCGTTTAGCCTTTATGGCGCGAGCAAGGCGGGCGTGCGCAACCTCGCGAAGACCTGGACGGAGGACCTGAAGGGTAAGGGCATCCGGGTCAACGTGCTGTCGCCCGCGTCGACGGCGACCGAGCTCGCGAAGGAAGCGCTAGGCGAGGAGGGCATGAAGTTCTTCGCCTCGATCACTCCCCTCCAGCGTATGGCTGATCCGGCGGAAATTGGGGCGGTGGCTGCCTTTCTCGCGTCGTCGGACAGCAGCTTCATGACCGCCAGCGAGGTCGCCGTCGACGGCGGCCTTGCGCAACTCTGAAGCGCTACGCGCGGACGGTCATGGCAGACTTGGGCTGATGCTATGCATCAGAGAAGTTCGTCTCTCAATTATTGCGGGGCGACTTGGAAGCGATTAGCGATAGAATGACCGCTGTATCCATAAATTGACATTACGCGTGCTAGCTTGGTTTCACATAGATCCAGTGACAATCTACCGAGACGTGGTACAGCCACTTGAGATTGCGCCACATCGCGGTGATATTTTCATACAGAATGTGTCGCTTCTGACATACGCTAAAGCCGCTAGCGGTGTTGCTGCTAGCACTCGTCAAATTAGAGAGGCATATATTAAGTTCTATC
Source organism: Thozetella sp. PMI_491 (assembly GCA_021432635.1). Taxonomy (NCBI): domain Eukaryota; kingdom Fungi; phylum Ascomycota; class Sordariomycetes; order Chaetosphaeriales; family Chaetosphaeriaceae; genus Thozetella; species Thozetella sp. PMI_491. The sequence continues at coordinate 320,038 of MU270021.1, read as the reverse complement.
TTGCACAGGAACTTACTATGCGAGTGGAAGAAATCACAGAAATCACAAAGGAAACAAATCTAGATTAGAGCCAGTGGTGGGAAGCATGGAATGAGAAGATACTAGAAGAAACCAGTGCTCGCTAGGATTTTATAGAGGATCCGTGAATTGCTTTTGCTACCTTAACGGACAAGCTGCTCCTTCAGCCTCTGCTGCGTGGCCTCCTAAATTGTTCATATCCATCAAGTTCGGTATTCTGACTTATTGTCAATGAGAGATTTCGTTGTCTTTTTTCAATTGCTTAGAACGAGGTGATATTGACGGTATTGAACATTCGGTGGGCTCATTGGCCATATTGGATAGGAAGAACCAGGTCCTAGTGCATAACAACTCCAGTCCCAGCATATAAAACTCTCTAGTCCTATCTAATGACTACACAATGCCATTATGCCAAAGGAGCAAAAGACTAAGCATTAATCACATCAATTATACTTATGTATTCCTAACACTGCTTACATAACTGCAGCACCTCCCACGCAGTAGAGGCGTGACACATTGGCATACTCTTTGAGCTGAGTTTAGCTTTTCTTGTTATTGTAATAATGTCAGGTTTATGGTAGTTGGGAGGCAGAGTAAACAGATCGGCGTTAGAGTTTTTCACCGCTTTAGTGTCGTAGGGGGATAGGTTGCTTTAATATGACTAAAAGTATGTCGATCCCTTCAACACCGCTGTGGCTTTACAAGCTGGAGGTCAAAGTAGAAACCCTCGTCAGCAAACGCTGGCGGTAGCTCTCCAATTCGTTTCGTTGTGAGGGGTCAGTGGCAGATTCAATCTGCAACTGCAAGTCTTGAATATCCTTGTAGTACGATACAAGTCGCTGGAGCCTCTTTTTCAGTGCCGCGGTTATTTCTGAGTCTTCAGCCCTTCTGGCTGCCTGGAAAGCCTCATACAGACTGACGCCTAGCGTCAAAGCGCCTGCCCCGATAGCCACAGCCTGATCTAGATCAGAAATTGATGTCAAGCTTACGGGGATAAAGAAAGTTAGGCGCCTAGCAGGGGCAAGATAAGACTGATACCCCGTGGCCTCTAACGCTCCAACTCCACTAGCTGCTGAAAAGACAATCGAGAGTGGTGCCATGAACGCGCTGGTCATGAGTGAGAAGTGCATAGACTGCTTCTGTCGATGCAAGTATTTGTACCGCATTTTCAGATCTGCATTCTGCTCGATGCTGGGATCCTGAATCCTGGGTGCCGGACCGAAGGCCCAGATGCCGAGATATCCAGTGAGGGAGACGAAGAGGAAAGCAAGGACTAGTGCTATGCCCCATGCGAAGTTAAAGATGTAAGGGCGAGCGAGATTGCTGGCCGCGGCTGTCACGCCGAAGGCTTTGGCGAACAGGATGACCTCAGTTGAGAAGCTGAGCAGGCCGACAACCAGGACGCAGATGCACTGCTTGTAGTGGGAAGCATAGGCGGCTACGGGGAATAGGATAAGGGCGAAAGCCGAGAACGTCTCGCATACTGTCAACGGCGCCTCGATGGCCGCCACCGCTTGGACAACGCTCTCATCGCTACTAGTGAAGAAGTCGGTGGCGCTACCGGGGAGAGACTGGAGCTGGTAGATGAGATGGGCGGCGGCCACTGCGGGCAGCGTCAGCGCCGCGATCAAGTCGTTGGTGATGGCGTCTTGCTTGCGGCTCTCGACGTTGAGGATCCAGTTTGCCAGGACAGATGCGATGGTGAGAAGCCACGCTATTGTCGTGCCAGGCCCGTACAGAGACGACACGAGACTGCCACGCTCGATGGGATCCATACGTAGGAACTGTTTCACAGTGGGAGCCGCTCTTAGAATTTTCAATACGGCGATCCAAGGAGAGTCGGGGTCGGCCTTTGCTTACTGTCTAGATTTTGGTGACGTCCGGGAAACAGTATGAGCAGAATGAGGTCCTTTCTTGAGGCAGCCGACGCCGGGTTTGTGGCTTAGTTTTTGCTAGTCTTCTTAACCACGTGACGCGCCCTCTTCTCGAACCCAGGGTTTAAAATCTCGTCCGGCTAAGACAAAGAGGCTATCATCGTGTAATATTAGAATCATTCCTCTAGTTGTAAGCGTATAAGGGAGATCCGAGTCCTGATAGTGCAGGCAAGTGATGCTAGGTGCCTAGTATTACACTCTTCTAAGTTCTCAGGTAAATAGTATTAATTGGGGTCCATCAAAAAGCTCAAAGGGGCTAAAAGATCTCGCCCCGTGCTAGTTTTACTGGCTTGACCCCTACCAGTCTAATTTGACCCCCTGTGAGCTGGAACCCGCTTTGTAGTGGAGCAAAAGCACGGCCTAGAGCCTCTGGAATTCGTTCGGGTTTGCCGGATTTGAGTTCTGGGGCCCCCAGACGCCAAGCAACGCCCCCCAAAGGACTCCATAGTCTCCATACCTGGATCAATGACCGACCCCACGGGGCTTCCCTTGAGACTGCTATCTTTCCGAACGCGCTGCTCGTGTCCCTTGAGCCTACTTGCTGGATGATTGAGTCGTTGCGCGGCCGAGGTTGTTCATTACACCACTTGGCGAGCTAGCTCGGCTCAGTTGCCGGAACCATTTATTTAAACCTTGCGGCGTCCTGGCAACCATCTCGACACCCCTTGCTTTCCTATCCAGGGTCGAGAAGCCTCGTTTCTGTGCTCTAACACCGTCGTCCATCCCAGCAACTCAAAAATGTCCCCGACCGAGACTCAGGAAAAGGAGCCTGGTGCCTTGCACCACGAAGGCACCGCCGACGGCCAGCCCACTACCACCGCCGCGGAGGTGCAGGCCGACGACATGCTCCAAGTCGACGAGAAGAGAGCGGCCGAAATCCAGAACGAGCTCGCCGCAAGCAGGCCTAACGGCTGGCGGCCGATCACTAGCGAGGAAAAGCATCTTAACAGCCGCATCAACTGGAAGTTGGACTTGATGGTGTGTGCCCTCCCCGAGCGAGTTCAGGTCGAAGAGCAGGATGATGCTGACATACCATCTCCAGATTCTCCCTCTCCTCGCCATAGGATACATGTTTGCCCAGCTCGATCGATCCAATCTCGGCAACGCCCAGACAGCCGGCTTCTCGACCGACCTCGGCCTCAGATCGAACGATGTGAACACGGCCGCGAGCCTGTTCTATGCAACTTATGTCCCGGTCCAGCCCCTCGCCACTGCCTTCGGCCGTCGTATCGGTGCCGCCCGCTTCATGGGTGGATTGCTCTTCGTCTGGGGCGCCTTGACCATCGGCCATGCATTCATCAAGAACGACGCGCAGCTGATTGCCCTTCGCCTGCTGATGGGTCTGGCCGAGTGCGGCTTCTACCCTTCGGCCCTTGCTTACAGTATGTTGTGCACCGCGCCGAGTTCAAGTTTACAGTAGCTCATGCGTAACTCCTCCTAGTGTCCGAGATCTACCCCAGATACGAATTGGCCACACGGTACGCTGTCTTCTACGGCATGGCATCTCTGGCCGGAGCTTTCGGTGGCCTTATTGCCTATGGAATGTGAGCAGCTCAACTCCCTATGCTCGGTCGAGCAAGTACGCTGACAGGCTCGTTTTTACAGCCTCCAAGTAAACTCGTCCCTGAAGGGCTGGCAATACCTTTTCATCATTGAAGGCATTATTCCCATGATCCTGGGCCTCATAGTCCCTTTCTGGCTCGCCAGGGACGTCAGCACGGCGTGGTATCTTAAAGCCGAAGAACGCGCCTTTGCTCAGCACCGCCTGGTGATTGATTCGGCTTCCAACGCCAACAAGTCGCACAAAGTAAGCTTCCGCAACTTCAAGGAGGCTTTCGCCGACTGGCAGATCTGGGGAATCATGCTCTCCAACATGCTCGCCAGCATCTCGTCCCAAGGCTTCACCATCTTTATGCCGGTCGTCGTCAAAGGTATGGGTTACACCCAGGGCACGCTTGCAAACGCGATGACTGTCCCGCCCTACATCGCCGGTGCCATTGGTGTCTGGGCGATCGCTTGGTCTTCCGATCGGTTCCAGGAGAGAACCATACATCTTCTCACCGGCATGGGCATCGTAATTCTGGGTCTTATTTTGATGATCGTAATTCCGCTGGAGAACGTTGGCGGCAGATATGCTGGTCTCGTCGTCCTGATGTTTGGCACTTTTATGCATGGGCCAGGTAAGCTTCACTCCCCGAGCGGCGCGCTCTTGCATCCGCTGACAACATCTTTCCACAGTCGCGACTGCCTGGCTCTCAGGCAACATTCCAGACCCCGGCAAGCGCGTTGTTGCCTTTGGCATTTCTGGATGGGCGAATATTGCCGGCATCATCGGCTCTCAGCTCTTCCTTTCCCAATACGGACCGGGATATATCTTCCCCCTGCGCATTACTATCGGCCTCATGAGTGTCAGTTTTGCTGGATTTGCTACTGTGTCGGTCATCTACAGACTGATCAACCGCTCTCGAGCGAAGAAGATCGCGGCCATGTCTCCTGCCGAGATTGAGGAGGAGAACAGGTCGGAGACGAGGCGGGGCAACAAGAAGCACACGTTTGTGTACGGAGTCTAAAGGACCCGTAATCGCTCTGGTCCCCATCTTAGCTATTTTACTAGTGAGAAAATGGTATTCTAAGGACAAGGTGCTAGGGTTAGACATTAGGCCCTTCTATATCAACACCATGCAATATACACCGCAAGCATTGACTAAACGGGAAACTGCATTCTCCAGCGCTTAATGTCCCAAGTGCGCCTTACTATACCCTTGGAGTCGTATCGCGCAAGGTATCCTCCGGCGTTCCTTGGACTGAGGCTGGAGGCTTGCTTCGCTGCGCATGCCACTGGTTGCAGCACTAGCGTCTTGGATCACTGGAATAATTTCACAGTTGTTATGTGATTCCCAACCATGAACCTGGTATCAAAAGAAGTCTATAGTCATATCTATTCGCCTAGTGGTACAGCTCTACAGCATTGTCTCTCATTAGTCGGTCCCAAGTCTTCCCCCCAAGCTCATCACAAACCTGTTTGAGGCAGGAGAGATGATGGGGCAGGTTTACCTCCAGGAGCGCGATTGATCCCGGGTCGGAGTTCACGTGAGGCCAATCGCTTCCATAGACGACTCCTCTCCCCTCTCTCTTCCTCAAGACTTCCTTCACTAGAGGCATCATTGTCGCCGGCTCTCTCCCGTACCGAGTGAGGCCCGAGATCTTTACGTAAAGAATCCCCTCGTCCACCAACTCCAGGAGCTGTTTAAACTCGGGAGAGTCTGCCTGAGACGGATGTGCGGCAAAGACGTGGTCGGCTACAAAAACGGTGCCGTACTGCTTGTTCACAGCGCGCAGAGTTGGGATTAGGCTGTGCCAGAGGCCGATGTCGAAGATGGCTGCCTCGATGCTCCAGCGTACACCTGAATTATGTATCCTTTCGGCAGCTTCTTCATACAGCTTATCGAGCGAAGAGCCGTCGCGCCGGGTGTTGAATCGCACAGATCGAACCCCCGCATTGTCGAGAGCCTGGAGGGTCTCAGGAATCATCTGCTCAAGGTCGAGGACAACAACGCCTTTGGCCTCCCGCCCCGCTTGCCGCAGCTCGTTCATCGCCTCCACCGTGAGAGCCGTGTTGGTGCCTTCGGGCCCCGACATGACAATCACGAAGTTGGTGGTTGGTAACGAAGATGTAAGGTCTACTACACTACGGGCCGGGGGCGTGTAGCGGGTGTTGGGTATGTACGGGTGCCGTTTCGGGTCGAACACGTGGACATGCACGTCCCATGATGACGAAGGAATCTGATTCATAGAGGTAGTGGGGGAGTTGTGGTAGCCGAGCAGACGGTTATCTTGTCGTAGCTAAGCCTGTAGCTGCGGTGCAGAACGAGGGGAGAGAGCTATGATAAGTCGGCGCACAACCAATCTGTGGCACGCCAATGATTCCCTAGGTGAGCCATTTCCGGAGCCTCCGTCCAATCTAGGATCCGTAGTCGCGCGCGCTGGTCCCCTGGTCAGGTAACCGACTGACCGCGTGTAATTCCAGGACACGGAGAAGTGGGACCTCACCAGCCTCGAATACCGTGAAAGCCGGCATCGAAGTCCGTTGCTAGCGCAGGAGGTTGGTTGGGGTTCGGTGGGGGCTGTGGGGTGCGTGAGGGGTCTCGGCAACGTCCTGCCGTTGCCGTCGGGGCAGCTGCTGCCCCCTTTATCTACTCCGTAGACTGTATTGGAGTCAATTCCGGGGCTTACACGGATTTTACTCCAGGTTTCTACCCCGCGGGCTGGACACTGGGGTAGAGGCCACTGTGTATCCTTGACGAGCACCATCCAGTGGATTCCACGAGGGCCGGGAATAAGGGATTTCCTTAGAATTCCATCCAGATCGTCGCCTGTTACTGCGGGGACGGTGGTTCGATAGTCCAGTTACAGAGCTTCTAATCGGAAGCTTGCGACTTTGGGCTGCCATAGATAGATAAGCGTCATAGCCAATGTTGAGTGGTCGCGGTGGTAACTCTCATGGGAACAACAACCTAACAAAGCACAACTGCTCTAAGACGAAGCTACACAATATTTTTTCAGCAAATACACCTCCTGTCTGTTCATCACCTCGAACACAACTTTCCTCTGTTAGCTAACAACCACAGCAAACCCCTGCCTCTTGCATTTCCCGCCCCAACCCAAGCTTACAGCAACATGGCGGTTGGCTCCGGTCCACAGCCTTGGAAGGCTGAGGATGTGCGTCGTGACAGCTCTTGGATTCTACGCCTGACGCCGGAAGAGGCTGACGGCTTCTGCACCGCGCTCGAATACGCCAAGGCGCATCCCAAGGAGCTCTTGGACATGACCCAGGCCGACTACCCACTGCCAGAGGCGTCAAAGCAAGCACTCGAGCGGGCCATCGCCACAACCCAGGGCCGCTGGGGACTATGTCTCGTCAAGGGATTCCCGACCGATAAGTGGACCGAGGCCGACATGCGCGTCGCATACTGGGGTATGGGCCTCTATATGGGCGTCGGCCGGACCCAGAACCGCGCCAGCGAGGTCATCAACGATGTGCGTGATGCCGGTGGTGGTTACAAGGTCAAAGGAGGGCGCGGGTACAACACCAACGCCGGCCTTGACTTCCATCAAGACTCTGCCGATGTCGTTGCTCTGCTTTGCCGCCGAACGGCGAAGGAGGGCGGCACCTCCAAGGTTATGAGCAGCATGGCCTTGCGGGATCGGGTAGCGGAGGTGCGTCCGGATCTCCTGCCGGTTCTCGAAGCAAACAACTGGTTTCACAGCTTCCAGAACTCCCAGGATCCCTCTCAGCCGCCCTACTACCGCTGCCCGATCATCGGACAGAGCGGCGGCCACTTCTGCGCTCGCACAAATCGCAAGAACACAGTAGCTGCGCAGGCGCATTTCTCAGAGGTACCCCGCCTCACCCCCCAGCAAGAGGAAGCTCTCGACTTGCTCGACACCATCATGCCTTCGGACGAGTATTGCTACTCGATGGAGCTCGAGGAGGGCGACATGCAGCTGCTCAACAGCTTCGTGACACTCCACTCGCGGACCCCGTTCGTCGACCACGAGGACCCCGATAAGAAGCGCCACCTCATGCGTCTGTGGCTATCTATTCCCTCTTCTCAGCCGCTGCCGACGCCGTACGCTGAGTACTGGGGCGACGTGCGCGCCGGTGCGGTCCGTGGTGGCATGCGAGGGAGCGCCATCACGGATGCCTTCCTCAAATACGAAAAACGACAGGCTGAGATCATGGGAATGCCTTTTACGCCGTTCAAGCCTGTGGTGACCCAGGAAGATATGGCCAAAATCGTGGTGGCTCACTGAGGGAATGTGTTGGCGGTCTATGACAGCAAGCAAGCGTGACGATGACAGCGTGCACACGATACATTCTATGAATACGCATTTCTGCCTGTAGCAATTGACTCAACATCCTCTCCAATACTCCCAATTCACGAACAGACTACCTTCTGTATCTGCCTGGCTAGGTACCCCACTCGTGGGCTGGTTACTGGCACATTTGGAATCTTCTAGATGCTGTGCCGTATATGTCGATCTGCCGGAAATGGCCGGTATGACCGGGTTCGCGATGCCGTGACGACCGATGCACGATGCGCTCGCTGAACTCTTAAAAGTCGATTCTTGCTCTCAGGCACTTAACTACGGGACTAATAAATGAATTCACAAATATTTTTTATAATAGCGTGGCTAGCGCCCGCCAAGATTTATTTGGTTGAGTATGAGTTGACCTTACAGTCTCGACGGTGCGTCCGGCGGTCTTCGGCAGAGTTCCCACGCCTCAGGTATCCCCACATCGGTCGTCTCGGCACCTAATTGAGACATTCGGTATGAGGAGTATTACCGAGTATGGTCCCACAGGAGTGCGTGCAGAATGGCCGCGGGTGTTGGTAGATAAGACCTTCGGTTATGCTATCTGCTCATATATGCTTCTCATATCGGCCAGCGAACGACCCCTCTACAGCACCATCTCGTTTTTTTACGCTTGTAGTTACATCAAAGAGTTATGTGTTACATTCAGTGTAGTCCAGGAAGTAACCTATTGCGTAGTCGGTGTATATGGCTCAGTAAAAACCAACTATGGCGACTTTGATATGTTATCCGTCACGCCGTCCTGTCCTGCAGTCGTTGGTATAATACTATGCTCATATGAGAAGATTGATATGTCACGAGTCTAGAACCTTGAGCTTGAGATACATGCCCTTCGCAGGCTTTATGGTGACGACCCCCACGGGCGTCACATCGGAATCTTTCATGTCGAGCTCCCACGAAAACGAGCGCACCATGGAAGCGAGAAGGCAGCGTAGCGCCGCCTTCGCAAAACCCTGGCCGATACAGCTTCGCGGGCCGTGCAAAAATGTCAGGAACTGGTAGTTGCTAGCAGCTTGGCCAGTCTGGTTGGGTTTGCCGTCCGTGATCCACCGTTCTGGCCGGAACTCAGCGGCATCGGGGCCCCATATTTCCGGGGAGCGCTGGATAGCCCACGGAGATATGACGAACGTTGTCCCCTTTGGGATACGGTGGCCACCTATTGATGTATCCTGGATACATACACGCCTGGTGTTGGGAACAGTTGGGTATAGTCGCAGCGTCTCGTTGATAACACCGTTGAGGTATGGAAGTTGCTCCAGGGTGTTACTGAGGTCGGCGAGATCTGCCGTGTCAAGATCGAGGGAATCACCGAGCGGCAGCGCGTCTCGGATTTCGCTTCGCAGCAGATCTTGAACATGTTTGTGTTTTGACAGCAAGTAACAGACCCAGGTCAAGGAGTCTGAGGTAGTCTCATGGCTGTTACTCTCGTTAGCATTGCTCTCTGTATATATCCATGCAGTTAGCCCCCAAATGGCGTCACTCACCCAGCAGCTAGATAGGTAAGAAGCTGATCGACAAGGTCCTTGTCTGAGAAGTTGTTCGATTGGATAAGAAGAGACAATATGTCGAAGTGTTTCTCGCCTTCGTTGCGAATTTTCTCCTTCTTCTCTCGGACCATCGTGCCACAAATGTCATCTAAAGACTTGGAGATGTGCTCAATCCGTCGATTGACGCCGAAAGGGATAAGGTGGACCAGCCGAACTCCTAGGATAATGACTCCAATGAAGTAGAAAAGTTTGTCCGTGGAGGGTGCGAGAAGCTCCTCGTATAATTGCAGCAAGGGGTCCTCTGCTTTCTTCAGCATATTGAACTCCCGGCCCAGGCCGGCACTGCCAATAATGTCTAGCGTTGCTCTGTTTGTCCAGGCTTGAAGTTCGATGGTCCCCAGGCTCGCGTCCGCCGATGCTTCGCTACCACTGTTGTTATCCCGCAGCTCGTCCTTCACCACTCTGGTCATGGTGATTGCCTTCTCCCACATCATCGGATAGAGGTCCTTGATGTGTCGGAAGCTAAAAGCAGGTTGCGAGTTTTTGCGTAGAAATTTGTGCTGATCCCCTTCAGCAACAACCAGCCCGTCGCCTAGTATAAGCTTCAGAAAGCCACGAATATTCTCAGGTTTAGTAAAGTTGTACGACTGGTGAACCAGGAGGTCCGCCAGTGGCCGTGCGCCAATGACCAGGAGCTCGTTAGTCAAGATGTTGAGACATAGCAGGTCCTCTTTCGGATGGGTATTGACTAAATCCAAAAAGAGATCTCCAGGGGCGCTTCCACGGTCTAGGAGGGTGCGAGGTATTGAGCCGAGGACAACCTGGCGTAGCATCTAATTAGTAGCTCGCCGTGTAAGAGCCATCTTTGGTGAGCATACCTTTGGGCCTGGCAGATGCCGCAGAGGGTTGAGGAAGAGTGGGTATATGAGGCCATAGTAGACTCCCAGAGCAACGTAGTTGACCCCGAAGATGGCAATGATCAGTTGTAGATGGCTATAAGACCCTAGAACCTCTGGAGAAAGTCTTATGGCAAGCAGGGACTCAGCCGCTGCGAGCAGGGTGACACCCCGAGGACTAAAGATTTGAGCAAGCATGATGTAGATACGAGATATCAAGGGAGTGGCTCGGAAGTCCTCTGAACAATTCTCGGCGTCGGCGGACAGCTGCTAGGGAAGGCTCGCCTGTTATACCTGAAGGTTATGCCGCTCTCCCGAGCGACAGCGGACTTTGTCTAGGCTCCGCGGAACGCGTCTCGAGTACCCGAATTAGGCATACAGGTATGTTAAATAATATCTTAACGATACCCAGGGAGCTGAACTTAGGCAGACGGACAGGATGACGAATGCCGACTTTCGTGGACCAGACTCGGGACATAGGCGGAGAGAACAATGGTGCGGGGTGGATCACACATCTGACTTGGATATTATACAGCCCTCGAACCTACCGTGCCGAGCACCAGCTTGGCGATTTTAATTTTCTAAGCGCACACGGACTGGGCATCTTTAGTAAGGCGCAGGATCCCGTCGTTTTACGACAGGGTAGAACTGGGCCATCCATCAAGGCACATGCCCCATACGAGATGCGAAGTTTCATACCTCGGCAAGCCCTAAATTCGCTGGTGCGTGGCTGGTTTGTCGTAGTAGTAAGGTGTCGCTCATCCACATGGCAGACCGCTGTCAACAGGGGGGGTTCTCTGCAAGCACTCGACAGGATATGCACCTCGCAAGCTAAGGCTCGATCGGGTCTAGCTGAGCTGAGCACACATTAGCGCAAGGATCTGTAGGGAGCTTAGGCAATGCACCGCGCCTCCATTTCTGCACTAGGCCGGCGTATGTGCCCAGCCAACCTTCGACATGGCCGACATCTCAAAAAATACGTCTGACCTTGCCCACCTAGGCTCGGAGAGCAGAAGAGGTCCCGCTGAGCAATACCTTCGCGATAAGCCCTCTCTTGTAGGCTATCAAAGCGAAATGTCCAGCCAGAGCTGGCCCGCGGCTGACCGAGACGGGGGGAACCATGACTCTCGTTCTGAAACGAACCTGAAGAGGAAGTAGTCTACCATGTGCACGTTCCTTGTTTCCGAGAAACACCTACCGTGTGCCGTGGCCCCCGCACCCGCTCCAACGCAGCATCCAGAAGCATTTCTATAAACCTACCTGGCAGGAAGTAGCACCCTCGCGGCTCCTCAGCGTCTAGTCCGTCTTGGCTTCTTCCTTTGGCTACCTTCACGATGTCGAGTTTCGGAACGGTCCTCTATCGGGCAGCTTACATTTTCCTTGCGGCTAGTCTAGAGATACTCACCTCTCCGTTATGGATCCTGTCTTCTGTTCCGACGTTCCATCGTCCAGTCGCGCAATGGACATTCCAGCAAGCCGTCCGCATGAAATTCCTCAGGAGGCTAATATACCACTGGTCGGTGCTCCGGGCTGCTCCGCCTCAGAGCCTTAAACCCGGGCCCGAAGGGAAAAGATTCGTTATGATCCCACCCGCCAAGCCCATGCTATACGGCGGCCCACTGAAGGACGGCAAAATTGTTCCCAAAGATGTCGGGTCGACCTGGACGCCAGAGCCACTGGAAAGAGACCCCAAGTCGGACGTCTTGGTCGTCCTGCATTTCCATGGAGGCGCCTTCGTCATTGGCAGTGGGAGAGATTCTGATACTGGTTTCCTAGCCAAAACGCTCATCAAGCACATGGGATGCACACACGTACTTACACCTCAGTATCGGCTTGCAAGCTACACCGGTGGCTGCTTTCCCGCCGCGCTGCAAGATGCTCTTACCTCGTACTCCCATCTTGTCAATGACCTAGGCATTCCGGCATCCCGCATCATTTTCTCTGGGGACTCTGCGGGTGGGAACATCGCATTGGGGCTTCTTCGATATATCACCGAGTATGGGAGCGAACTTGGCATACCTGCTCCTGGGGCTGTCACACTTTGGTCTCCCTGGGTCGATTTGACGCCCGCGCTGGACCCACAGAACATACTGCAGTCCCCCAACTATAAATCCGACTACCTAAGTCAAGAGTTTGGGCTGTGGGGGGCTTCGACCCTCACAGATTCTACACGCATAAACCCGGACGACCCTTACCTGTCTCCCCTGAGCCACCCTTTCCAGTTTGACACGCCGGCATTCGTCCAGACGGGGGAACGAGAGGTTCTGTTCCACGAGAACGAGAAGCTGGTCGAACAGTTTCACAAACTTGGCATTCCTACTGAGCTCTTTGTCAGCCCGCATGCTCCCCACGATATTATGCTAGTCGCCCCTGTGGTGGGGTTTCGGGAGCATGCGGAGAGAGCAGCACGGCAGGCCGGAGAATTTCTGAGGAGACATCGGCGTACGTGAGCATCAGGGATTCCTTGCTCTCTAGGAGAAGGGGGCATTAGCTATAGATTGCGAGCCTCAAGGTTCTGTGCATTGGTTAGTGGTACATAAAATCCTATGTATCTTTGAAAATAGCAATATGCCATCCGTACACCTCCGCAGCCAAATGCAGGAGGTTGGAAGCACCAGATAAGACGTACAATCCGGCATTCAATCAAGCTTGGGTCTTGCCATGCAAAGACGCCATCTCGGACTCGTCTCTGCCCCGCGCAAATCCGAGGTTGTCCAACTATCGGTAGCCGCGGGCCCGGCTACTTTGCCGCATCGCTGGCCAGTACTACGTATGCGCATGCGACCCTCGTTTAGCGGTTCTGATCGTACCTTGTATCTTTTCGCATAGGTGGGATCGATGCTGCAATAATACGGCTAGGCCACTCTCCCTTCGTATGGTCCGAGTTTGCGGCCTGACCGATTGTTGGCTGCATACCGACTGCCGTCGGCGTTTATTACAGCCCGAGGTTCCGCATACGCGTCCTCACCAATGCAGCTTGAGCTCACGAAGGAATGGATAAGCGGGATTCGCAAGCCTGATTAGTCACATGAAAGCCGAGGTTTGGAAGCCACAATGAGTACGCCATTCTAACGTCTTTCATCCAACGTTCCTTGGCGGTAACCAAGAGGCGGGAGTACATACATGCCTATGAACCCCACCTAGAAGTGTCCTGGAGACTGCCGAACGTCAGGTGTGGAGAAGAACCCCCCGGGGTTGCAGTTGGTGCCGCGAGATAGTTAGTTAGCCTTATTCAAACGGACTTTGCGATTTGCATGTCATCAGGCTGCATAGGGTTTTGCGGGGTTCGTAGCGCGGTTAGCCCCGAGGTGTGGCGGCCCCGCGCTATGCCGTTCGTGGTCGGATGTTGCGAGCTGCAGCTCGACTCGGAACGATCCCGAAAGCGACGCGAGTTGGGATAAAGTGTTTTGGTAGCACAGACATCCCGCCCAAACCAGCCAACCGTCGGAAACATTCAGGGATGTACGAGGGTGGCCCGGAACGATAACGAGCCTAGCGCGGAAGAAGGACGAAACTGCAGCCACCAAGATGTGACGAATCATTCCCTTGTTCTGTGCTCTGGTGTAGGGTACCGGAATGTCACCATCCTTGAGATACATTGCCTGTCGCGTAGGGTCTTGCTGTTCTTTCGTGGCAACTGCTCCTCTGTCTTACTGTACACTTGGATTTTGCTCAAGGCCCGCATCTCCTTGGCCCATAGCCTCGGCACCCAGTAACGCATTCAACCGTACAGATAATTCCCGTGGTTGAAATAAGAGCGGGCATGTCACACCGTTTTGTTTACGCCGAATACGCCTCGCCATCGTACAACTAGCTGTCGTTCTCAATATCGTCACTCATACAGTCAAATCGCCCTTTTGGTCTTCTACCTTGTCTCACAGTCATGGCCGGGCTAAGCCAGTTCCTCATTAGGTCTACAGCGCGGATTGGGTTTTCTCCCATCTTCAGCGGCGCTTTTCTCTTTGCTCTGGAATACGTCCCGGAGCGAGTTCAGGAAATAATCGACAAGATATCGCTCCCGTTCACGGTAGATCTTGCGATTCTTAAGGTTGCTCTGCGGCTGATTCTGGGCCTTCAAATCCTCCGCATTGCAAACAAAGCTTTGAACACTTCAGCAGCGAACAAATGGCGCCTCGCATCCCAACCCGGATGGGACTGGTCTTCAGAAGTCGCCGTCGTGACGGGAGGATGCAGCGGTATTGGCGAGAGCCTTGTCCACGGCCTCGTGAGCCGTGGAGTGGAGGTTATTGTACTCGATGTACAAGACTTGCCCGTTCACATGAATGACCAACGAATCCACTACTACCGCTGCGATGTCACCGATCCCGACGCGGTGGCTCGCGCTGCGGACGCGATCCGTAAGGATGTCGGGCACCCTTCTATTCTCATCAACAATGCGGGCATCAGCGTCGATCTGAGCATTCTCAAGACTCCCGCGGCATCGGTCCAGAAAACATTTGGCGTCAACACCATAGCGCATTGGTTCTTGGTACAGCAGTTTGCGCCTCGGATGGTGCAGCTGAACAAAGGGCACATCGTAACGATTGCAAGCATGGCATCGTTCGTGGCGCTGCCCAACGGAGCGGCGTATTCTGCGACCAAAGCAGCTGCTCTGGCCTTCCACGAGTCCCTTACCTGTGAGCTCAAGCACATGTACAAAGCCCCCGGTGTAATGACGACGATCGTGCACCCGAGCTTCGTACGCACTCCCCTTATTGCCCCCCATGTAGATAAATTAGAGGCGCGAGGAGTCCACCTCTTGACGACCGAGCAAGTTGCGGAGCAGGTGCTACTACAGATTTACAAGAAGAAAGGTGGCCAAGTGTTCGTCCCAGACTTCCACTCTATTGTGTGTGGAATCCGGGGGTGGCCGACTTGGATGCAGGAGCTTTTCCGCGATCGGATCGGCAGAGGAGCTAGTTCCGCGCCATAATTTAGGCTGTATATTCACTGTAGCACAAGAGAGGAGAACAGTAAAAACCGCGCAGAGTACGCAGACTCTCCGATCCTTTTGATAAGCCTTTCATTAGAAGCAACATGGTGAACACGAGAGTGTAAACCTCACCCTGAGATAGCCAAAGCCAATTTTGTCATGAAATGCACGCAGACTGTAGAGCTTTCCGACAAGGTAATCGCAGGTACTCAAAGGTACTTGCAATACAACTTGTTTCGAGTAGCTACCACGAATTAGGGTGCGTAGGTGCGCCACAATCACTTCGCTCCGTGGTGCACAGAGCGGAGCTAATGCACCTCGCATACACCACCCAAACCAGGAGGGCCTGGCATTGGGGGCTACCTATTGCAACGTAAGACTAATCTGAAGTCCGACCCGCGCCTTGGTCTGTGGTGTTCCGATGGTCGCATGAGACGATCAATAAACTCCCGAGGTAGTACTGTAGCCCGAATCAGCGCACAGATGGAAGCTGCCTCGGTTCCAAGCGCCAACGGCATAAAACTGCAAGTCCGGCTCCGATTAGCGTTAGATCGCTGAAACAAGATATATAACCGCCACATTTGGGGGATCAATGTTGGGAAGATTGTACCCCAGAACATTATTTAGCTACGACAAGGACCCGCTGTCTATCCCTATGCCCATGAACTACTCACTTTCACGCTGATTCCTGCCGTTCCGCATTCCCACAGTCATGGCTGCCCCAGGAATAACAAACTCAGAAGCTACCCGATTCGATGTCGTCATCGTTGGCGCTGGAATCTCCGGCATCAATACTGCCTATCGCATCCAAGAAGCAGGAGTAGCAAGCTCATACGCTATTCTCGAAGGAAGGGGTGACGTCGGCGGTACCTGGGATCTCTTTCGATACCCCGGCATTCGCTCTGACTCCGACATCTTAAGTTTTGGATTCCCCTGGAATCCGTGGCCGAAGCGCGAGACCCTTGCTGCCGGTGAAGACATCAAAGAGTACCTCAAGAGTTCGGCCAAACAGCACGGGATTGACCAGCACATTCAGTTCCACCACAAAGTTCTCTCTGCCCAGTGGCATACGGACTCCAGCGACTGGACAATTGAGGTACTAGAAACAACCAGCGGACAGCAGAAGACTTATAGGGCGCGCTTCATCGTCTTGGGTACGGGATACTACGACTATGAGCATCCACTCGAAGCAAATATCCCCGGAATCAAGAGCTTCAAAGGGCCAGTAGTCCACCCGCAATTCTGGCCAGAGGACTTTGACTACACGAATCAAAATGTAGTAGTGATTGGAAGCGGGGCTACCGCTATCACATTGGTTCCATCTATGACGGAAAAGGCCCGACACGTCACAATGCTCCAAAGAAGCCCATCTTACGTTGCTTCTATCCCCAGCGAGGACACTATCGGCAAGGCTATCCACTTCCTGCTGCCAAAGTTCTTCGCTGTCCGGGTTTGCAGGCTCTTCAACATCTTCCGAACCTATCTACTCTACCTATTCTGCATCAAATACCCCAATATCGCAAAGAAAGGGCTCGCCAAGGCCGCAATCAAGCAGTTACCCCCGGACATCCCGTGGGATCCTCACTTTAAGCCTAGCTACAATCCTTGGCGCCAGCGGTTGTGTGTCGCTCCCAGAGGGGACTTTTTCGCAGCCCTTCGGGCGGGAAAGGCAAGTGTGGTGACAGATACCATCGAGGTGGTTACCGAAAAGGGCATCAACCTCACATCAGGGCAGACGCTTTATCCTGACGCCATCATCACAGCGACCGGGCTAAAGGTGAAGTTCGCAGGTGGCATTAAGCTCTCCGTGGACGGCCGCTCTATCGACGCTAGCGAAAAGTTTGCTTGGAAAACAACGATGCTGCAAGACGTGCCAAATTGCTTCTTCATGATGGGCTACGCCAACGCATCGTGGACTCTGGGTGCCGAAGCCTCGGCGCAGCTCATAGTTCGATTACTGCGGAACATGAAACAGAAGGGTGCGTTGCAGGCAGTTCCTTACCTAGACAACCCCGGTGCGATGGAGAAGACGCCAGTGATTTCACTCGCGTCAACATATCTCAAGACTGCCTCACTCGTGTTCCCAAAGACGGGTGCAGGGCAGTGGGGAACTAGGTCCAACTATTTTAGAGACATGTACCGGGCGAAGTGGGGAGATATCGTCACCGGTCTGCGGGTTCAATGAACACCGGGCGCAGGAGTTGCAATTGCTGGGCAAGGCTTCATACGAGAGCGAGACGTGTAAATTCAGCTATTATCTGCTTAAGCACTCCGGACTGTTAACTGCTAATGTGATATATGTTCCTGCTAGAAGCGCGTGATTCGAATAGCGATTCTAGGAGCGACCGACTAGGAATGAGATGGTACAACAAAGCAACCGCTTCAAAAGTCCGGTTTTAGGACTTGACTCTGCCACGCGAGCCTTTAGGAAGCTTTTCATACACGAACCATCCGGGGCATGCTAATATAACTGCACCCACTGCGTCGCGTTACATAGAGATACTAGATATAGCATATACTGTATAGATTAACAGTTTTTCATTTTTTTCTATGTGCGCAGCCCAACTTTTAAAGCTTACTAAAGATAAATTACCTTCTTATATAGCTATACATATATAGATAGTTGGGCAGCTGCTGGGTAGCTAGGGCCATCTACTTGCCACAGGTGGCCTGATCCGTGGTCAGGGCTAGCGGCTATGATATTTATCCCAGTCCCTAAACAAGACTCCCTCCCTTCTGGGAAATATTGTACTGGTTTGCTGTATACCTTTAGGAAGGCTAGACAGTGGCCTAGGCCAAGGCTCTACTCTTGTTTGAGAAGGCCTTAAGCTATGAAGTTCTCTTGCTAGGCAAGTAAGTGTATTGTGGTTGACAGGCTGCCCCCTCTACTGCTTAGTCCTTAGTTTAGTGTTTAATTCTCCTAGTATGTGGCGCCTGGCTACTCATGGATGAGAGGAGGGTTTTAGTGACTCGTAACACTTTAAAGGAGTGGCTGATTGAGTTTGTTGAGGCTAAGTACCGGTCGGGCTATGATTGACCAAGCTTGGTTGAGGATCAGTCGACTTATCGGCCTTGAGCTATCTCAATGATGCGTCTCAAGAGGAGAGATTGGCAGCAGCGTGTCAATAGCTACAACGTTCCACTTCAGCCAGTCTGATAGCATAAGCATCCACAGAATAGCTAGCCTCTTAATATATGCTATATATAAATATATCGTAGATAGCAACCGCCAAGAGGAGTGATAGGTCCGCTCCGCGGAAGCGCACCGCCGGTGCAGCATCGTATGATTTTCACGACATCAACCTAGGACGTTCATTCAGCTGCTCAAAAAGTTTGGCCCTCAACTCTGGAGATTGTGCAAGCCTAGAAGACCCTATGCTAGATGGGACTACACTACGGGTTTCCAGGTGATTCAGCTCGTTGCCTACAGCCACCTCTACCCTAAACACCGATTCCTTCCATCTATAAAACCTTCCGTCAACTTCCGACACAAAGCAAAGAAAATTCAAGCACTCATCCTACAATATCCGCGGTCAATAATGTTCTAAATACGCATTTCGCCCATGCAGTATGTAGGGGCTAGTGCCGTGGCTTTGGTTTATGTGGCTTGTCAAGCCTGGGCTAGTCGAAACGCTGCTGGTATAGCCGTGGTGGGTCATGGAAGAGGCAACCGGCTGACCGTAGTCGTCACCGAGCGCCAGGTCGCTGTCTTTGTATATGCTCTGGCTGACTTCGAGGCTATGCTGCTGGGCGGCGTTCTGCATATACTCAAGACCATAGCTCATACACTGCGTGGCGAGCCGAAGTTAGACAAGCTTTCCGCCTATTAGGGTAGGATAAAGGGGAGCACACCTTCTGCTCGACAACTTTCCAATTCTGGTCGCACCGCTTGGCGAGAGCTTTCCACATGCTCTCTCGCATACCAACATACTCTTTGCACATACGCTCCAAATCCGAATCGCTAGCTCGGGATTCCCGGAGCCGCTCGTGCCGCTTCCGACAAGCATTGCCAGTCTTGCCGGGGAAGTTCCTCTGGATGTTACTCCAGTTTTCTCCCGCTGCACGCGCGGCTAGCAGGGTCCTATCTTCTTCAATGGTCCACGCCCCAGAAGACGCTCGTTGCTGCCTCGGTAGTAGGTCTGCTCCGACGGGCCCACCTATTGTCGAGGTGCGTGAAACTCCCATATCCCTGGCATGCTGGCCGTAGGCCGCTCCCGTACTCATCCGAGGGGGGCCTGCAGACATGGTCGGGTCCTGAGGCTCTCAGAGGCTAAGAGAGTGTAAAGAAAACGAAACGGTTCAAGAGGTTTGAGGGTATGACAAGCAGCCAGACATGTAAAACAAATCAAGGGGGGGAGTGACTATTTAGGTGACCTTAAAGGAAGATAGCAGTGGGCTCACTGCGCCCAATGCCACAAACCCAATTTCTCATGTTTTAAGAGAAGGGCTGAATCCCCCTTAAATAAATATTTAGAACATTTTCCAAAAATATCTGGAGACGGGCGGCTAAAAAGATACCATTTTAGTGGAGAGCGCTTACCGCACTACTCACAGCGCGGACTGCTCGCTGTGTCACCCAGGTCGCCTGCCGCCCTACCATGCCGCAAGCGTCGCAAAAATAGCCGTAAGCGCCCTGACCAGTGCAGGAGTATTATCTCATAAATTCGCTTCGGTTTCTTAACTGAACCTTTGCGTGGAAGACTGTAATAAATTTTGGGAGCGATAATAAGGGCAGATAAAAGAAAGAACATCCCGGGCCGCGGCGGCAAGGGACAGGAACATTCGAGACTGAAGGTCAATTGCCGTGCGTAGAGCTACAGCCTAGCTAGATGGCAACTGTAGAGTGGCGTTCACAATCTCTGGCGAAGTGCCGAATGGAGTTGTTTGGCAGGTGGTCGTTCCATTTCCAATGGCACAAATGCCTAAGTAATCGTAAGTCTCATTCAATAACCACCTTATGCGGGCAATCTTTTATTACCGAAGTATCCGACACGGAGGTTCGGTGCCTTAGGTGTGGTAATACTGGCAAGGAAGATGCTGGGCATCCCTGGGTTCGTCCAAGAAGGGTTGTAGGAGGCTTGGTGATACGGCCGTGACGACATGAGACACATGTGGCCACTGTTGGCCTTCGTTGGTCGTATTCATAGCCATATTAGCCAAGTCTAATACAACGGGCGCTTTGGAGACGAGGGGTATGGTGGGAGGCTTGGTGATTTGAAAGGGACTAACCGCTACCAACCGTGAACGCAGTCAGTAATCCAATCAAGGAAAGCTGTTAAGAATGTTGGCAGGCAAATTGTCCTGGTAAATAGCAATGCGAAACGGTAATTGGCCCTTATTAGTGGTTGTTGTCCTGCTTTGGCTGTTAATTGTCATGTTTACCCCTGATATTTACGGTATGTTTATAAAGCTAGTAGCCGGGATCCCTACCTGGGTTAAGATCAGGCTTTCATAGGGCCTCTCGATGGCTACCTAAATTAATGGCAGAGCTATTAGATTACAGAGAAGCTTATAGCAGCAGGTAAGGAACCGTAGGAACCATTCGATCCAACACAACAACTCAACCCAACGTGCCCATTGGAACCAACACCCCAAATGAAACCAACATCACACCCTCAATCCAGCATCTTCGTTTTGTATTGTGCCTGCCAGTCACCACCTAGGATAGAGAAATTAGCGATTGAGATTTGACGAATATAAATTTGTCTGCTTACCTAAGTACATCCATCCGGCACAGGACCTGTGCGCCTATTGGGTTCCCATCGCTCTCCAGCTAGGTATCTAACTCAATAATTTTATCGCGAGGCCTCATCTCGCTGAATGGCCAGGTGCCGTACCCAAAATTCACCCCTACGCTGGAAAACCTCTCGGCCACGGCGTAGTCATGGAGTTGCTCTCCTATATCACATCCAATCATTTTAAGACTGGGGAACTGCCCCTGCAAAACAGTCTCTGCGAGACGCAGTAAAGCCTTCGTCAAGCGCAGTGGCACCGCAGTATTAACATTGCTAGCTAGCCGCAGCTTAACAATAGATCGAGGTAAGAGTTGAACAAGACTATTGTCGTCTTCGAGTGTTTCACTCGGGCTGTTGAAAATGAATAGTGTGTTGAGGAACAGGTCCTGAAGGGATGAGAAGTTGTGTAAGCTGGGTATTGGCTCCAAGTGGAAACTCCCCTCGACGATTCGGACATGTACAAGATCAAGATACAGTATTCTAAGTGCTTCTTTGTGTCTGCCGAGATGCTCGATGATCTCAGGCGGCGATATATAATCACTACTTGAAGCTATATAAGCCGATGTTAGTAGGGGGAGCCAGGAGTGTTCCCTCACCAAACAACTAATTCTTGCCTGAAGACTTCATCGAGAGTGAAAGGGAGAAGAGGATGGACGGCTTTCTTTGCAGAGGACGGAGAGGGCTTACCAGCCTCGTAAGTAAACGAATTAAGATCCTCGCAGCAGGAAAGGAGCGATTCAATATCAGACCCGCTTATTTCTTCTCCATTAGTGATGCAAATATTTCGCAGCTTTGGTAAAGGACTGATCAAGCCCCTAATATCATGTCCAGAGCAGAAGGCAAGGTTAAGAGTTCTTATAGAGTCTAGAGACATCTCGAAAATGCCACCCAAGCGATGCCTTAGATCTGAGTCGCTTCCACACGTGTCGAGCGTCTGGAGAGAAAGGTTAGAGACACCGGCCGCTCTAAGAGCCGCTATAGGAATAGTACGTCTAGGTGCATTTAGCTCGAGGACGAGGACGGTTAAATTTGGAAGGCATGATAGCAGCATGGCGAGTAGCTCATCGCTTGAAGGTTTATAAGGCCCGATTCCCTTTGGCCAAGAATTGCGGAATGGAGCTAGAAAGTCAAGTAGATTGATTCCACGGGCCTGTGAAGCTTCTTGCAGGGTAGCTTCAGCTACCCGTATTGTCTCGCCGTTGAAGACGAGAGGATAGGATAAATAAAGCCTCCGGGGTAGGACGGCTAGGTCGCGGCGCTCCGACACAGTTCGGAGGAAGCTGCTAAGGCGGAAGTCCCAACTGTAGCGCCTTGATTGCCAAGCGTCGCCGTATCAGGAACAAATTCATGGTAGAGAATGGCTTGAGCGATCTTGCGAAGCCTCTTCGATACTAAGCAAGTGGAACAAAGCGCCTGGAGATCTAGGGAAAGCCATGACGGTTGGTCCTTGTTTTGGTGATTATTGGGAGCGAATGCGTTCGGTGTCTCATGCGAACCGCGACAATGCAGACAGAAATTTCGCAGAATAAGTGACAGGATCTCAGTTGGGAGGGTAGAAAGAGTCGGCGGAGGAATGCGTCGGCTCAACTCCATATTTCGAAGTCATGTTGATTTTGAGGAGCAAACAGGCCTTGGAGCGGGGTAGTGATTTAGAATCGGGCCTAGTTAAATGACTTGGAAAATCTTTGTTCGGAATTGAGCTCAGCCTAACCCTAACTCCAAACAGGTGTAAGCCGGCTACTTGTTTGGTGGAGCTGGGCGCCAGAACGTAAACCGCCGCGGGAGCCGCTACCTTTTGATTCTTCCCACCATAGGTAAAAAATATTGGCATAGCCCTTTAGAAATATCTCGTATTATTCAATCCTATTCGTATTCCCTCCTTTATTCTCATTACTCTTCGCTACTAGCTCGTCTCTTAGCCTTGAAAGAGCTTCGATGACGGTGGTTTCCCGCACCCGCTCCCTTGGGCCAGGAAAGCTGAACGGTCCCCAGGCTCGACTTGCGTTGGGAGATGCAATTCCGATGAACACGGTACCAATTGGCTTTCCATCCTGAGAATCGGGGCCTGCCACGCCCGTAGTTCCAATTCCCCATGTAGTTGGAACATCATCAAACGTCGTCACCTTTCTTGCACCCTCTGCCATTTGCGCTGCCACGTCTGCATGGATAACGCCCTCTCGAGCAATAAGCTCCGCGTCGACATGAAGGAGGTGTTGTTTGAGCGGCGTGGAGTAGAAAACAATACCGCCACGGAAGGCAGCGCTGGCACCGGGCACAGATGTTAACGCTGCCATAACCCCGCCAGCTGTAAGTGACTCCGCAACGCCGACTGTCTCGCCGGCTGATCGGAGTAGACGGATAACATCGGAGGCGATATCAAGTACTGTCTCAGTGGTACGCTGGATGTATTGGAGATCGGAGGAGGCCATGGTTTAAGATTTAATATGTTTTTTAACGTAAATATTAAAGTGATCTAGAGAAGTGTAGTAGTTTTGTAGAGGAGGCACATCTAATTTAAAAAAGTTGACTGATTGCTAAAAGTGATCGTTCGAGCCTACAAGGAACTTGTGTTAGCTGTTGGTTTGAGTCCTCTAGTTGTTATTGGTTTTAATTCTTATATTAGGCAACAGGAGGGAAAAGAAGCTGCAGTTGGTAATACTAGAGGAAAAATCAGGAAATCATTGGTTCTCAGATTGTTAGAAGCGCCCAGGCCTTCGAGGCGTTGGTGACTAAATGCAGCAGACCACAATGTCACCACTGGTGGGCGCGTAATGACCGCAGTACACACTGTGGCTTCCAAACGAATCTTGAGTGGGTCCAAATTTTGGGAGGACTGCCACCACCACCACCAGGGAGTGTTGCAAAATTTTGCTATAATATATACACATTTTATAAACGCGTAACTATAACTACAACTATAAAAAATAGATCAGTAGATTAACTAAATCGTAGGCTATATGCACATTTTCTAGATCTATTGGCTTTAGAGTTACCGCGCTTAGTAGGTTAGAGAGGGGCCGACGGTCGTGTTCATAGCCACAGTGGCTAGCATCCAGTCAGCGTGCAGCTATCAACGATGCAGTTACGAACCAACAGCATGCACGCCAGTTGACGTACCCAATAAAAGATTCGATTATTCTCGATTTCACCGAGTATGCCGCGAGGCCTAATGGCCGATCTTCTGTCTCCTAAGGCTCGCGGTGGAAATATCGCCAAGCACAAGCAGTTTTCTACAGAGTATGCCTAGTATACTGCGCTAATCTTGAGCAATCCAGCCGCCTATACCTGATACACGTTCTCATATTATTCTCGAACCCGAGGGTAGATCATCTCATCCTGTAGGTAAGGTATCTGTGGGATCAAGGCGACCCGGAAACATGTGTCGCTTCGATGGCATCCTAAAAATGATATACTGACGACCTAAGCAGTAGAAGGTTCCAGTAAATATCTAAACGCTTTTGATTCTTTGCGCTTTTCTGTTCCTCAAACTGTTAATACTGACTTGAGCTTAAAAATTAAATAGAAAGGATACGAGTTTAATTTGGCCGATTCTGTTCAGTCTCAGCTCTATGTTCTGAGGTGTCTTTATATCCCTATTAACGAATGCTAGATGCTTGTTAGCCGAACTAGGTAAAAGAAAGTTGCCAGGCAGCTGTTTAGTTGTTTATGCGGGGTCTCATGCGTAAAGATGCAATGGGACGAGCAAGCATGGGATATATGC
The DNA here is from genome assembly GCA_021432635.1 of Thozetella sp. PMI_491. Lineage (NCBI taxonomy): Eukaryota > Fungi > Ascomycota > Sordariomycetes > Chaetosphaeriales > Chaetosphaeriaceae > Thozetella > Thozetella sp. PMI_491. The sequence goes on along the minus strand of MU270021.1, from coordinate 295,437 downwards.
TATATTTATATTAATGTTACTTCGACGGCATATAATAAGATCAGAAACTAGATTGATTGATACTTTCGAGCATAGCAGAAATGCCAAAGTGATTCAAGGAAAGCTAGTGATGGAAGCCTTCCGCCACTCTCTCTTGAGCTCTCTATGAAGGTGCTGCTCTCGTCACAAACATACTGGTAAAGGATGGGCTATTAACAACCTAGAGTCCTCGCCCCTCTGGCTCAGACGTTCTTTCCTCATAGAAAGCGCGTCCAGATTGCGCTCTGCTAGGCCTGGCTTAAGAGTGAGTGCCCAGCGAGATATGAATGCCGTTCAAGCTCGTCTGCGTCCAAGCCGAGCTGCTCGTGTTGCTTTCAGAGAATCCACCTTATGCCTTGGCTAGAGTCAATAAACTGCTAGCATCGGACATAGTTGTACGTGCGATAGAAGGCAACAACCCCGCAAAGGTAGCTGTAAATCACTAGTGCATTCACATTCTGGCCCATGGAGCGGTCGGTGAGTGGGCGGTGAAACAATGGCCTCATTTGCCGAGAGACTGGGGTATACGCCCTTGTGCGGGGAATCGTTAACCCTGGTTAAATTCGTTCCTGTCAGTCCCAACTGTTACCGACGAGACAGAGCAGAAAATAATAATTACCGATGATGCCAAGGCCTTACCCCAAGATGTCAGCCATGGCAAAACCTGGGGTACTGGGGAATTTGTGGAACCCATAGCTCGCACATTTAACCTATCCAATCCACTTCTAGCTTAGCGAGGTTTCTCGATGCCTGGGTATTTAATAAGCTCGGGACTTTTGTTTCCTGCACAAGGAGCTTCGTTTCCATCATCTCTGGAACTCCTACATGAAACATCCTGGAAGTGCTTTCCATCCTCGAGAAACAGGCTGCTCCCAACTCAGCCACCGATCTGCTTTCTAGCCCATCATGGGAGGCGGCGGGGATATATCCGCTAATCCTCTTCAGTTGGATTTACGAAGCCATCTGAAATGCGTTCTCATCTGCTTCATAGCGACAATTTCTACTTTCCAATACGGTCTCGATTATGCAGTCATCGGCGGTTTCCTCTCCATGGAGGGGTTTCTGCAGGTCTTCGGCTACCATGACGCGAAGCTAAACAAGTGGAACATCGACCCGACCGTGCAGCAGCTGATTTCAAGTTTGATGGTTATTGGAACCTTTGTGAGTTCGTTAGCGGTCGGGCCATTTAGCCAAAGATACGGACGAAAGCTTGGGCTCTGGGTGGCCTGTCTCATCAACTTCGTTGCGACGGGAATAATGCTAGGTTCTACCAGCCTCGGAGCGCTGTACTTTGCACGATTTTTGCTCGGTAACGCACCTCTAGCTTTGTTTCTCGCGCAGCTTCTAATTGAGAGTCAGGGATATCGGTTGGCTGGTTCTTGACGTTCTCTCAAGTTTACGTACACGAAGTTGCGCCAGCACATCTTCGGGGAATCACATTCGCAGTTTACCAGACTCAGCTCTCCATTGGTTCAGTCGTCGGCGCCGTAGTCGACTATGCAACACATACAATGGCGGATCGGCGGGCGTATCAGATTCCGCTCGCGATCATGTATGCAGCACCGGCTCTCCAATTCATCGGTTTGTTCTGGATCCCAGAGACGCCGCGCTGGTTGACGGTTCAGAAGCGACATGAGGATGCCGAAAAGAGCTTGAGATTTCTGAGGAATAAGAATATTGACGAGGCGGAATTCCAGGCGGAGTTGGCCGAAATCCGCGAGGGAACGCGCAAGCAAATGGAAGGCAGCAAGGCGGTCTTTATGGATATCTGGCGCGGCACGAACCGCCGACGAACCCTTCTTTCTATTGCGGTGATCTGCTTCCACGCCGGAACGGGCTCGTCATGGGTCGTATATTATACGACATATTACCTCGAGAAAGCGCAAGTATCAGATCCTTTTGCATACTCGATATTAACGACATGCTGCGGCATCATCGGGGTGCTTTTCTCATTCTTTTATGTGAGAAAGGTGGGCAGACGGGATATTATGATCTGGGGATGTTTGGGCTGTGGGTTGTTCCAGTTGATGCCAGCGGTGGCATGGAGTGTAGCGCCGGGGAGCAAATCGACTGCCAATGCGGTGGTAGCAAGTGTTGCTCTGTTCAAGTTTGCTTACACTACAATGGGTAAGGCCAGTTTGCTCGATGTAAAGAGTATCTCTACTGACAAAAGTTCCAGGGCCATACGCATGGCTAATTGGTGGCGAATACCCCAATAATCAACAACGTGGTTACGTCTTCGGCATTGCATCGGCGCTTAACTTTCTCTTCACCTGGCTGGGGACATTTACAGCACCTTTCTTCATCAACCCTGCTGCCCTGAACTGGAACGCTCAATATGGCTACATATGGTTTGGGTCAAACCTGATCATGGTCGTGTTCACTTACTTCATGCTACCCGAGACAAAGGACAGGACGCTGGAGGAGATCCATGAAATGTTTGAGGCAAAGCTCCCAGCTCGGAAATTTAAGGGATACAAGTGCACAGTTGTGGAGGCTATTGCTGGAAAAGCCGAAAAGGAAGTGCACGAGCTGGAGGAAATTGAACGGAGCAACATGAAGGACAAGGTCTAAGGCTAAAATCGAATCTTCAAAAGGTGTCTCTTTTGGGACATCGTACCCAGGTATGAGGCACAGCAGTTGGAGCAAGCCTTGTGGCTTCCGAATGCTTAAATCAGTAAAAGAGTCCCAAATATAAACGGGGAACACCTAGAACGGCTAGCTGAGTAGTACCCTGATGTCTAATATGCACGAGAACAAGGGAACAAGGCAGATAGAAAGAATGTCAATATCCAATCGCAACTAGAATTTGGATACCGATAGTGTTTAAACACCACAAATATCCGTTTAGACCGAAAGGGTATATAGCTTTAAACCCCCTGGTATTTATTGGGTATTGAAGCTAAGCAAGCCAGTGTTGCTCCAACCAATTACACCAGAATTTTACAGGATATACAGGTATAGAACCGGATTGGTAATATACAGTGTCTACCGGCTCACAGGAAAGTGATCCCGGCAATGACCATCACGGTCGCCGCTAAGGCACCAACTCCCCCCTTCACTGAAGCCCCAGCATTGGGCTTTGTAGTTTGACTAGAAGTAGCAGAAGTAGTTGTCGCGGTATTTGTGGAGGATTCAATGGTCACCGAGGTCGCTCCTGTGGTTTTCGCTGAGGTGGCCGCCGAGGTGGCCACTGAAGTGGTGGCCTCTGTACTATCACTCTCAACGCATTGGGTCTCGGCAGTGCAGACAAAGCCCGCCTGTACCGATTCGTTAGCTCTGCTGTTTCTCCTAGTGCATGTCATAGTCAAAATTTCAACTCACATCGCACCAATTTCCTTCTCCATTTTTGCAGCATGCGCCACCGTCCTCCATACACCAGCTGTCGCAGGGAGTTTGACCGGTGGGGCACGCGCCATTGATCATTCCGTTACCCCCGTTGGCACCTTTTGCCGCTAGGACACTAGGGGCCGCAAGGGCCAAGCTGAGGATCAGAGTCTTCATCATCATCGAAAGATAGCAAACTAACGCGTCGACGGGAAATATTTTGTTCTGAAGTGATTGGGAAGTGAAAGGTCTTGGGCATTACAGGCAGTGCGCAGGAGGGAACCTTTATATGCCCGGACGATAGTCCCTAGACAGCTCGACAACCCCAGTGCCAGGCTTATTTCGGGAGAACATCCTTATTCCCAATGCACCGGCAGAAATTAAGAATTTGTTATCAAAGGCTCCAGTAATTGCTGGTGGATGTCTTACGTAGTGGGCATTCGTTGTGCTTGGCGGGTTGTGTGATAGACTAAAATTAGGCAGTCGCCTTTGTCAGCGCATTTTTATTCGCCAATGTCACTGATTGTTTGCCGACCTGATCATTTTCGGGCAATCAGACAAGGGGATTGATGCCTCGATGCGGTGGACAAGGGGCTAGGCATAGTTATAGCGGTACTTGTTTGAATCCGCGGCGCACTGAGGCTGAATGGCATTGACAACCTAAATAGGTATAGAGCCCTTGTGGCACCGTTGGGACTAAGGCTGTTTCAGACGCCGATTTGTTGGCGGAGGAATGTTGGCGCGAGTACAGTTGAGGGCTGGAAAGTTTGTTAGCGTGGGAAAGATAGGCCTGGGGTGGCACGACCTGAGAATGGAAGTATTTTCCTACTGAAAATACTGACCCGTTCAGGAGATTATTTGCTCTTTATCTCGCTAAAATGTATATACTAGAGCTCTCACTCATCCGGCATTAAAACTGTACATTTGACATATGCGCCTGGGCCCCCTGTTCCTAGGTACCAAGCTAACAAGCTACCTCTTCGTTTCTTTAGCTTAGTTTCTTATGCGTTTAATACACAAGGCTACACAAATAGTCCCCGTGTCGATGTTGGGCATTCTGAAAATGGAAGCCCAGACCCACCGTTTTTGGAAACTCAAAACACCCCTGGCAAGTATATTTTTAGTGGGGTATATATACATCGAACCCCCTCGCCACAATTATTGCAAACCCACTGGTATCTCAGCACGGCGGCCCGCACAGCACAGCGGGTTGTGGATCACACCCAAATATTGTAGAATTTTGCCCCACTTCCCATAAACTCCAAGGTCTAACTCGGAGTCTCTGGGAAATATGTGAACGAAGCACACGTGGAGCAGGCTAGTGAGCAGAAGGAGCTATATAAGCAGAACTAACTGCGTCTATCTGAAATTAAGAAAAATGTTCAATCCTGGGCGTACATTATATGCTGCCAGTGCCGTTGGATGTGAATCGTGGGCTTTGGATTCAGATAGCGACTGTGCTGGAAAGGGAATGCCGGTGTCTATTAGATAATGCCAGTGGTTAACATAGTTACCTATTTAGAAGAGCCGAGCCGCCTGACTAAGCCTTGAGCAGAAAGGATCGATATCATTCGTCAATTTGGCTTATGGCACGTGTGATATTGGCTCAGAGCCTGATCTTCCTCATTTGGTCGTGAGGCTGGGCAGGATTTGGGCCGTCAAAAATTCTCCTGGAGCCGCGAGGACGTTGATATCAGCTCCACAACTAGTGTTCATTTTCGGTACCTCTTCTCCCGCGTCATTCGGTCTGTCTTCGACCAGATACTGCCCGAAATGTCCTCGTCAGTGGTTCCTGCAGTTTGCTATGATGCATGCAGTAAGTTTTCGCCTTGACATAGAGGCCAACCTCAGAATGATGTTGAAAAATAACCTTTCCATTTCCCGTTCTCTAGATAGCGCGTACATTCAGGCTCAACAGTCTGGCAAGACGGCTGCCCTCTGTGCTTCGGGCTCGGCCTTTTCCCAGGAGTACGGCGCTTGCCAGAGCTGCGTCGCAGTCAACAACTTGGACCCTAAGAACCTTGACCCAAAATTTCAAGAGTTCCTGGACTTCTGTACCGCCACACCACCTCAGTCGCGAACTGACGTGAGCGTATCGCTATGGACAGTTACGACGACCTTGATAGAGCTCAATGGTAGTCCGACGCTCTGGACATACACGACCAGCAGCACAATTACGCGCGACAACAACGCTCGAAACACAACCACAATCTCGTCACAAAATAGCACTTCTGTAATTACAAGCACTACGGTGACTGACAGCACCACTGCTACAAGCTCGACTATTTCACCGACCGACTCTGCTGAGCTCACCCAAAGCGGCGGCGACCCTCCCAGAAGCAACGCCTGGATCGCAGGACCGATCGTGGGAAGCATTCTTGGGCTTGGGTTCGTTCTTCTTATCTGGGCGATCTGCGTCACACGTTCAAAGTCACACAAGAGACATCTCGGAGCGGAACTGGAAGGCGAGGGTTGGAACACAGGCGACAAGCCGCAGTTGCATTCGGACGACATAAAGCTGCCCCCGCCGAGCGAGCTTGATGCTCTTGGCATGATGGCCCGGCAATATTACGAGATGCCAGCTGGGGAACCGGCGGCTGCAGAGCTAAATGATGGCTACGATCCTTACAAGATGCCGGCAAACACCTCGGATGTAGCACAGGCTACACAAGACCGCGGGGGCGCGCTAGTGGAGAGCAAGGCCCCGTAAATAGCCCCAAAGTATTGTGCAAGGAGACGCTTTCGAACATATTCCGACACATGGCTTTCTTTCTATATTTAGCTTTATTGGTGGCTGGTTCTCTGGCTGGACTTGTCCTCGAGTTTCTACGACTGAATCATATACCTTTCAGATAACTGTAAGCACAGGCATCGGCATCATTACTACTGTGACGGAGGCTCCCATACAGGCCTGTAGAGACATTGCACGATGTCTAAGCGCCTTCCTAGGGTACTCGCAGATGGTCATAACATCCATTAATATACACGAGGCTTCTGACTGCGGTTTTGGTCTGTCCCCGCTATTCCCGCCTGAAATTTCCTTGCAGCTCTCTCACGCTTCTTGCCTGTCAGCCATATACTTGTTGTATGTTCTATCCGCCCCCGCCAGGTTTCTTCTTCTCACCTCAGCGAGCTCAGCCTCCCTAGAAACACTCTTCCAGGCATTAGCTACCAAATCCCATTTAAATTATATAAATCTATAAGAAGCTATTCTTTATGTATTCCAGATAGCGAAGCCTAGATATCAGAATAGCTTAAAAGGTATAACTATGTTATAATAGTGACCCTTGGCAATAATCGTCGGCAGAGAGGTAGCAGTGTTTCATAAGCGCCTCTAAGTTCCGGTCGCCGACCGTCTCCTAGTCATCGGTTTATTCGGTAGGAACTGGCCACTCTCTTAACGCGGTATCTGCACTTCCTCTTTCCTTAGGATACTTAAGTACTAACTAAACTAGTTAGACTTTGAGGGATATATCCTGTTCATATAGGTAAGGAACTTTGCCCCTGCTCTATAATAAGTCGGGGGGTTCGCCAGTTAGCATATCCTCAATTCCCTATGTTATATACTCTTTCCTTACGCTATACCTAAAGTCTTTATTAAACATTATATCATTAAACCTAATTGTCGGTTCCGTATGGAACCGTAAACCACTGGTTGCCGAGCACCACGGCCCCGGAGCTTGTGGGAGCTTGTGTGAGCTTGTATGGACCCCTGTTTCAAGAGGGTTTCAGCCACGAGGCATGTGGTCTCAAGACCATATGCTCCGGGGAGCTCTATATAAGAGCTTTCAAGCTCGCCTACACATTGTATCTAGCTTTGAGAGCAAGTCAACCTAATACAGTCTATCCATTAGTCTTACGAGAGAAGCCTTAGTATACAGTCAATACTGAGGCAGTTGGCCAACCCCCAGTCGAACCAACACTAATATATATTCTGTCCTCAAGCAGCTTTAACTATTTAGGATCTTTAAGGTTTTAGAAAGAACCGCTCGGTAGCTGGCCCCACCTTTAGGCGGTCTAGTGGAAGAATTTTATGGTCGTCTTCTCTAATTCCTTTATATCGGCCCTGTCTTAGTAGAAGGAAGGCCAGGCAGCTGTTTCTTTTAAGTCTCGTAATAGCTATATATACTATAGAGCTTAGAGAATGCATAGCCCCTCTACCTAGGTGGGCGAGGCTATTTAAGTGTGATCTATAAGCCTCTTAGGTGGCTTAGAGGGTAGAGTGTTATTTTGGATTCTGCCGCGAAAGGGGCGATACCGCTTAATTACTAATATATTCTGCTGTAACTTATTGTAATGCTGCCAGCAGAAACCCCAGCACTAGGGGCCGGAGGCGTTCCGGGGCTATTCCGGAGTGTTCCTGGGTGGCCCCCTTAAGGGAACCGCCCGGGACCCTACAGATATACAGAGACTTCCTCCCTAAGAGTCAGTCCCTGTACCGAAGCTACTACGTCCCAGAGTCCCATCCCCTTCCGTGCTACCTACCTCGAGTATCGCCGAGGACTGGATGCTCGTGGCATTACACTTATAACATTATATTATATTTTAAAGCTAAGATTATTATCTTTCGGCGGTAAGAAGAGGTTGTTGTTATTTTCTGCTGGACTAATTTAATATTAATATTGACTTATTATGTGATAGAAAGATGCCGCGTCTGAGGCACCTGGTTTAGCTTTATAATAAACTTCTACCTGTTGTTAGTAACTTAGCTTAGCGTGGTAGAGAAGGAATATATTATCTCTTACCTATCTCGTTATAATAATAGTTGAGTCTGTTAGGAAGCTTCGTCGAAATTCTGTCTCTTGCTTAGATTCAAAGCCAGAGAGCCTTAAAGGGGGGAGTCATCATGCAACGATAATATTACTACGGTTGTAAAATGCGCCAGACGCGTGGCGCTGTATAAGCTAAATTGCGGTATTTTTGCTATTAGGTAGAATATAGGCGATGGAATCAGAAAGAAATAAAAAGAACGGCTGGAAGATGGGAAGGCAGATTAGAGACTAGGGTATAAAGTATATATCTAAGAAGGGTTGATGTCGAGAGGAAGGAGCTTATACCTTAAGCTTTAACTAAACCGGGTGACAAAATATACCTCGAAATGAGGCTTTTGATTGAAGATAAATAGTAGACTATGTGGACCATGTGGGGCCAAATGAGGGAATCAGAAATCGGAACCCCCAACATCAACACGGACATTACAAATATGATCCAGTACGCCGCCGCCGTGATAGTGATACCTAACACTACTTATAATACTAAGACTAACCGCTATATTTTAACGAGTTTTAACTTTAAAAATTCTTGTATAATTTTCAATCGTAGAGAGATTAAAGTAATAGTTACAGAAGAAATAAATGAGATAAGGAAATAGCTGGCACTGCACCATTCAGAGTCAGAATCTCGCAGTCCCCTACCTCCTCCTGCCTTACACCTCACTCTCAAGTCATCAAAATCCCCCGGGTCGTCCCCACATAGTCAATAAATTCACCTACTCAGACTTAGGACTTAATTGAGAAAGCATCTGCCAAGCGGCGGGCCAGCGGGATAGTAGCATGCGAAACACCCAAATGCGATACAATCATGCAAAGAAAAAACAATTGAGACCCACGTATTCCTGCCTAGTATCAAGCCCCTCCAAAGTACCAGGAGCAGGGGAGGTGTTCGGGCCGGGTCTGAGGTTTGGCTTTCCGGCTGGGTTAAGAAGCTGGCCCTCATCGACCACCAGGCGGCCATCCACAACGCTCTCAGCCAAGGTACGAACAGATTCCGGTATATCCGTGCCAATCGCTTCCCAGACAGTCAGCTGTTTCATTGCAAAATCACTGACTTGCTCCGGATCTAGCTGATAGTAATCAAGGACGGTGCCATTAGCTGCAAAGCTACGCAGGACACCGTCATTGCCAACATTTAAGGCGCCATGAGTATCAAGTTTCATTGCATGGGAGATTTCCAAGACGCTGTCCTCCATATAACGAGATACTGGGAGGCGAGAGGCAGCCGTGGCGATCTGAAACTTGGGGTCACTACGGAGGGCTATAGATAGGGCTTACATAGAGAAGCATACTTTTGACAGAGAGGCAAACGCTAGAATGAAAACGAAGGCGCCGATATTCTGAAGCATCTTGCTGGTTGGAACGAGGATATGTTCGAGATGGTTTGGGGTAAAGTTCAGTGTTACTGACGAACCGAAGACGTTTGCTGCTGGTTTGGAAGAGCTAGGTTAATAGGATATTGTGCTCTAAGTTAGTTCAATAAAAATGATGGCTCTTTCGCCTTTAAACCCTCCTTCAACTATATTTTTGATTTACTTCTATCTCGCCAAATAACACAGCGAAAAGACTAGGGTGCGGATCTGAGGTAGTATAGGACCCAGCACTAACGTTCTATGAACGCAATTACAACGCAATTACATTTATTTACTAGCCGTTTTCAGGTAGTTATGCTCACATATCGAGCACAAAAGCTCCGTGTTGCAGGCAAGTGTGGTTGGCCGACACTCTGGTAGGATCAAGAGGTTACATCGTCGTGTTATTTCTAGTCCTTTAGCTGTCGGATCGGCCTGATCTCAAGCGTATTCCTATGGCGGATATTAAGCGAATCAGGATGGCGATTTTCATTTCACAAAATTAAGATAGCGTATTAGAAGCGTATCTAGATGGCGTATTAGAAATGTATCTAAATGGTATATTAAAAACATGTTGGGACGGCGTATTGGAGGCGCATTCCGAGGGTGTATTAGAAACATATTTCAGGGACCAACTGCAATACCCCTGAAGGATCAGCGGCATCATAGTTCGGAAGAGGTTTCAAGTAATCACTTACGTCGTTAAAGGTGACCTATACGATGGTATATTATTCTGCAGGGATCAACTCCGTCGTAAACTAACGGCCTTGTAAATGTTAACTGCGGATTTCAAAACCCGCTCCACTGCCAGGACCGATAATAGCGTGTCAATCTAACAGCAGTCTTACAGTTTGAGAAAATACTATAAGTAAAGTCCTTTCCTATCATGCTTTTCTACAAGATACAATAGCATCAGAGTTACAGCGAGACTTCATCAAGACTTTCATCGACAGAGACAAGCACTATCTAAACTCATAACCATGCGTACCTCGTTCTTCGCGACTCTGGCCCTTGTGCTAGCCCTTTCTCTCGCATCTGGTGGCTTCTTCGGCTATTGTCCCGAAGATAACCTCTATTATCAGACCTTGACCTCCAAATGCGACGGCATGTGGACTAGTTTCGACCTTGACCGAGTCATCGCCAACTCTAACGGCAATTTGGTCTGGAGGTAGGTTTCTTCAGACACCCGTAAGTCGGCCACCTGCTAATATCATGTAGAATTAATGGCGGATTTTATGGCAGCTGCGGAAGCAGTATTGGTGGGACTTGCAACCTCCAGTCGTCCGTCTTGGGTTGCGACTGTTCGGATGGCAATGGCCATTGGCACTGGACAACTATTAACCTGAGTAAGTTTTGTTAAGAATCCTCCATACAATCGAATACTTAGCCATCACAGATGACCACATCGCATACGGCAGTGGCGGTATTTACTATAACTAGTTTCACTAGATCCTCTCCCGCTTAAGTAGCCAGTAAGATATTTGAGACGGACGCTGACGCATCGGAGGAGATTATGGAGGTTTTTCAAGAATAGTAGAGTGTAACGGCGGTGGAGGGTTTCACTTTCAAGGACAGATGTTACGTAACTGATAGCTCAGATGGATTACCTGCAGCTAATATCATATAACCCCTTCTCCCGTCATCGATTTCTATTATATTCTATAAGATCATTACTACTGATGCAGCTTGCATCAGATGCTCTTGTGTCTTTCGCCTTTCCTCTTAGTGTCTCGGGACTAATTAGGAGCAGAAAAGGTGGACCAAATCAAAAGGAGGTTGGTGGGATCTAGGAATAAAGAAACATAAATCCAGCCTATGCGCCACGAGAGACAGGCATAGTTAACCAGTCAGCTCGAACATACTTTGTCAGCCTTTTCCTGCATGATTCATTCAACGGGAATTTGTTTAGAGTCGGCCTGGCGATATACATAAGGGAAGGTGGAGAGGGAAAGAATTTGAGCTGCCAAAGCTTGCTGCCCAATGAGCTATAGCTAAAGTAATGCATATTTGGGAAACCCGCAGTGGGCAGTACCTCTTCGACAAGTTCGCGTCGTCCATACTTCTGGAACTGCTCAAGATGCACCCAACTGCTGCCGATCCACTGACGGCCCTCGAGCACTAGCGCGTCGTACATACGATTCTGCGCCACTAGGTGCTTATGAAAATCGAGCGAGGTGACTTGCGGCCGCTCGAGGCTGCGGTGCTCCGAAAGCTTTGTGATCTTTCGAGACCCTGGTCACATGCCACTTGCCACTGTCGACGCATCCCTCTGTGAGCTGTTAGCAAACGCGTTTCTCTATTTCGATGGCCCAGCAAGGTAATGCGCATAGTGAGCCATTTGGAGACGAAGAAGAATGCGACCGACCTCGGCACACTCCACAGGAATCTTGGGCGGAGCGTGCTCGCGTGGCGGCAGGCACAAGGTTACAAGCATACTATTAATGCGCCCGAGAGCAAAAGTTGCCTTAGAACGCCTCAACTCCCGCTTAGCGGGATCACTGGCGTACTGGAATCGGTTCAACTACGTAGCTGAGGCAGACCGGGGGCGCCTTGATAAGCAATACCAGTGCGAGGATGCAGTGCCACCTCCTAGTGTGCTACTCGAATAGACCAATCGTATGCATGCATTTCTCCCCACTTGTTGTAAACCCTCTCATGTCACCCGTCAGAATGACTCGCAAGTTTTTGAGACGTACTTCCAGCATCGCCGTATTCCGCTGTTTTTTTCCACAATATGCTTCTCTCGGGGGGCAACATCGGCCAGTGCTCGAGCCTAAGAAGAAGCTATACTTTGTAGGCAGCTTCACCGCGCCTACCTATGATGAAGAGATGATTTCGTAGCTCAAGGTCGGCTCGTACTTCGGCGGGTGAAAGACAAAAGCCACAGTCAGATTGGAGGGTTACACGGAATCTTCGGCATGGACCATAAATTGGGATACGTGGATCATCTCAGCTCACAAGACGGCGAGCGGCGACGCCGGTGCAGAGGACTTGATCAGTTGTGCGGAAACGGACTCTTAGGCTGCAGCCTGCTATCCATTCAAAAGGGCTGAATAAAAATACATGGGCTTCCTTCCCCAATAATTAGTATATGAAAATTGCTTTGAGTGCTTTCTGCATGTCAGCAAGCGAGCTCAGGTCGCGTGAAGCTCCGATTCCATTCGTCGATGTAACGCATGCTCAGTAAGTTGCCAGGCACCGGTTCGTGTCTGTCGTGATTGGTCACGTTTGACGACACGGACTGATTATACGATGCCCATTGGGGCAATTTGTCTCTTGTGGGCATTGGGAGTCGAAGGCCTGTTGGTTGTGAGATAAGCTTACATACATCAACTGTGGAGTTCCGCTCAGCACTCCCCGTAGTTAGGTTGAAAGCGTCTCGTATTTTGTATAACGAAAGTGAATGATTCCAGTGTAGGAAGACTTAGCGCAAGCTCTAGACAAGGAGTTAAATGCTATAGAAAGGCCAAGCCTCGCTCTTCCAGATCTCCAGAATTCACTACGTTAGCCATTGCAAACACCTCCCCAGCCGTATCTCCGAAACACAATAATCACATTACAGCCAACATGCAGTCCCTACTCTTTCTCTCCCTCTCTATTCTTCCCCTTGTCTTGGGAATCCCCACTAGCGATGCGGCTCTTTCCAAACGGACCCCGGGCAACGTAAACAGACCTTTGCTCCGCTGAATCTTCATGATTTGTAGCTAATCTGGGTGTAGATCTTCATGTGCAACGGAGAAAACTGGTCTGGCGATTGCCACAATGTTTTCTTTCCCCTAGGCCAGTGCATCCAGGTCCCCGACGAATATATTGGAACCACTGGCTCTGCGGGTCCGGATGCGGGCGCAATTTGCACCATGTTCGATGCAAGGTATACACTCCCCCACGGTCTCAACCCTCCTATAGACTGTTACTGTTACGACACGCCCTTCATAATGCAGAGATCATCCGGCTAACCCACTGTTAACAGCCACAGCACCTGCGGCGGAACTGGCTTGGCCATCCTCCAGAGGCCAGGCGAATCAGACCTTTACCACGAGAACGGTAACCCGGGCGGGAATGTGAAGTTCATCCGCTGCAATACGTGCACAGCCTGCACATAAGCGTTTTTTAAATAAACTCTTGCTAGATCTTAGATATAGCCAATTACGAATACTAGAGAGCTAGTGCAACCCAATTTCTGTAAAATCTTCCGGTATGCCACTGCCTTTAATATAGTATAGTGCCTGGGGCTTCAGTCGACAGTGCCCAAGATAAGATTCACACATAGTTCAACAAAGAAGGGGGTGTAATGTTACTCCAATCCACAGGTCCAACCCCCCCTAAGGAAGCCCGGATGAACACGAGGAGCGGAGAGGGGAGGGGCCGAAGGGGAAAGGCTCCGGATTGGTTCGGGGGCAAACGGAAAGGCCAGGGTAGACCTTGGTGACCCATCGGAGGTCACAACTGTGTGCTAGCTTATATCAGCTGGTGGACGGCTAGACACCGGTCGCTGATATTCTACTGCTTCCAGGATACTGAGCAGCCATTGTACTATGATGTAAATGGAGCGAAAGCTTCTGAGGCAATCGGATGCCGAAGTAAACCGATTGGCTAGGTTGCGGTCCTGATTAGTCAATGCCTTTCGGAATGAGTATTTCCGATCTTCTAATCGGGGGTTTTGGCCTTTACTGCCATGAGCTGTACAGATCGCAACATGTGGGAACAGCCTAGCCGTCAAACGTTTGCCGTTCTTGTCTCTCGCAGCTCTAGCATCACCCGGTTCAAAGTCCTACTTTGCACTTTTTAATCCGTGTAGGCAAAAGTAGTAACACAGGGTAATCCTTTACGGGTGGCATCGCTCTATTGCTATGGCCACTTTCTCCAGTACTATCCGTACTCATACCTCGATGTTGATCGAGTTTGCCAAGTCCCATTTTCGCTTATCCACTAATTAGTTCACTTCACCCGCGGCAAGCTGCAAATAATTATTCGCGAATTGGCTGATCTGGGCACCTGTATCAAGTTATATATGGAAAATAATGAAGAGATGACGAAGAGAAGAGCAGATGAAAGCTTGGTTGGTTATAGTAGGGATACTCACTGTCTGGAAGAATACGGTTCATATAGCTCAAGGTCTGTTCTGCAACCGGGATCTCCAACTCCTTCTCGATTAGCCTTTTCAGGTGTTTAATAGTCTCATAGTTGCCGCAGTCAAAAGTTATTTCTTCGTCTCCGTAGTTCACGGTCACTTTCCAACCGCCACCGCGCTGCCTGAGAACGAGGTGCATGGTTGACTCCTACAAAGTATTTGTCAATCAATTTTCGCTTAATCACACAATGGGTAGCGTGATAAACTTACGTTACGAACTCCAAAATTGGTAAGTCTCCTCATTTCTATAGGGGGGTCAGATGCAAGACTCACTGTGGGTGCTAGGTAACTTACCGCCGCTGCACTGTGCTCCCTTGAAGATTAATCTTTGGTGATCTGGTGGTATTCCTTCCTTTTCCTGAATTTTCAAATACATCTCTTTAAGTGTGATATTCATAAGGACGTCACAGTCAATGGTCTTTCCAGTAAGCGTCCTGACAAATATTCTTCCAGTTTGCCGAACGCGGGCGTCGTCATGCCATATGAAAACTACCTCCAAGTTGCACCGAGACGACGAGGATTCGTGAGAGAAGACCCTCATGTCGTCTGGCATTACGTCGATAGAATCATACCTTTGGATGCTGTACTCTTCTGTTGACTGTCCGGTATGGAGTTCAATCTCGTGCCGTAAACCCTGGACTGTGGCACTGTGATCCAAGGCAACGATGAAAGACTTGTCGGCAATCCCCCCTCGCCAGACGAGGCATAAGTGCTGAGTATCATTTGAGTCAAGAGCTTTCTAGTTAAGTTAGTACCGGCAAAGCAGTTCATCTGCTCGATGCATTCCGAAACACCTTACCCAAATGAAGTCGCATTGAGAGGAGAACTGTTTCCCAAGTCTTCGTTGCAGGAAATGGAATATTTTCCAATCTTTCACTGGGATTAATTGGTTTTCAATCACTCCAGGCATTTGAAGAATGCCGTCCTCTTCTCCGATCGCAGAAGCAATGTCGGAGAACTCGTCATCGGTATCAACCTATTTCGTAATGGTGAGTAAAATCTAACAAGGCTGGCTCCACAGAAGATAAATCACCTCCAAAGAAGTTATTTCATCTGAAATTCCTGGTCTCCCGATGTTGAACCTCCATTTCCGAGGTGTGTCAAAGTATATCTTTAAATTCAGCACGTCTTGTGGTGTGATCTCGGCTGGTCTTTCGTCCAAGAGCTCTCGTACGAGTTTAGGGCAGTTCTTCCTCGAATTCCAGTCGATGACGAAGAGAATATACCCTGGCGCCAGGCCTTGTTCGGCGGGAGTCCTTAGGATGTTATAGTGTCCAGAATTTTTGGTGCCAGTTACTTTCTCTGTGTTAGTATTTACTCCATCAAAGGGCCACGCAAATTTTGTTCTATCCCGAAGTATCTAATCTCGTCGCCTTTTGTGTATCTAATGGAGCTGTGGAAGACTCACCTTCTGTAGCTACAGACACGCTTCCCATGTCAGCAATCCCGGATAGCAGCCGGCCAATATGGAAGATTGGAACCCGCCAGTCCGAGGGAGCTCGAACATCTGGTTGGAATTGGTATAGCAGAGATTCGTGTGCATTGGAGTTCCCATCATCCGTGAGAGATATCCACGGGTTGAGCGTATCTGCTGTCCCAATACCTATCGTGTGTGCTAGATCTTGCGAATAGCGATCGGCCTTGCATGGTTCACTAAAGAGTTTCGCCCGGATGGGATTGGGAAAGGTTTTGGTGAAGAAAGCTGCTATAGTTTCATCCTTGTGAATCTTCAGTTGGCCTTCAGATTCTTGATAGCACGGATTGCCTGAAGTCACTTTGACAATTTTCGTGATCGTGTCCCTCCAAACGCTGTCTATCTTAATGTCATGATCCGGAAATTGAAAGGATTCCCAGTACTTAAGATCTGAACTCCCAAGTATCAGACTCATCAATCATCCTTTTAGCAACCAGTCAACTTGATAGTGGTCTTACCTGGATTATCATTTTTTAAGTGGAGGCTCACATCCTGTAACCTAGTATTCGCTGGAACCCTTATTTCGTGCGAAAATGTATTCTGGTGTCCAATGGCGCGTGTTCTCAGACCGCTGACACGAATCGTTACCATGTCGGGCGGGTGCCCCGTCGAAGGATCGTGTTTTAGACCCTTCATCGTCTGGAGGGGGTTTAGAAATCAGCTTCCTGGGAGTTCACTGCTATAGTCGCGTAGCTAGATCTGTGCTCAGCCAGATGGCACTAACATCAGAATTCTCCTCCCACTTCCCTCTCGGAGCTTGAGGTATCATCTCTTTAGAACTCATCAATACCAGAGATGTCGTGGCTATATCGTTTGGTAAGCAGAGAAACAAGGCATGGTAAGGATGGATAGGTCCGGAGGATAGATAAAGCATACTCAAGTTCACTCTTCGTGGGAGGCAGTCAAAACCTCTGCTGGGTTAACTGGACTGTGCAAGTGTTTGAGCCGTACTTGCTTAACGATAGCTTACGGCGGCATTTATGCTTATTAAGTGCCATATTCTTTCAGTCAACTATTGGACACTCTAATATATGTCCCGGTAGGCAGCCGGCGGCCTCATCGGGGTTCGGCCGACCTAATTTTAATCCTCCTTCTGCGGTTCGACCAATGGTCGCTCTAATGGATGTCCTGGTGGGCAGCCGGCTGCCTCTCATCGGGCTTCAACCGACCTAATTTTAACCCTCCCACTTGCGGTCCGCGAATAGGGTAACGTACCAAAAAATAGTTGCATGTGATGGTTCGTGCGACTTGGGGCCGACCAATGATCGTGTTACACGTTATAATGCTTTTAGCATGTGCAACGACAAGATATGTAATTTGGGATTGCGAGGACTCCCACCACGCCTTCACCCGCAGGACGCGAGGAGGCTTGTTGCTAGCTGATTGCAAAGATTCTCCAGACGTTTCTGACCCGTGAATAGTGTGCCTCAGAAAAGAATAATTTTTGAACGCTAGGTTGCAGAAGCAGAAATCAATGGCTAAGTCAAGTCAACCGAGCATGTGCCAGCCTCCCGTTGTCCAAGAGGAGTTTGTAAGTGACGTGGCAGCCCTTGCAGAGGCAGTTCGCACGTTGAGCAACAGCCAAAAGGAACTAGTGCTGCTTCTGCAAAACTCTCTGGGCCTCGGGCCATCGGTCATACCACGTGCTATCGGCTTGAGATTCAGGGACATGGACGATGCTAGGCGCAATGAAATCAGTAACCAGGCCAACAAGCTCACCGAGTTTATTGCAAATGACATTACAGCCAATCGGTTGAACGAAGCTATGGAATTACTTCTGACAGTCCTTGAACGAAGTGTGGGCCCGGATTTCAATGTTAATCCCGCTGTTGGAACAGGGGCCCCGACATCCAGGATAATAGATAAGCCCGCGTTGATGATAGAAGGGCGCAGCCAAAACGACATCCGGGAACTGCAATGGACCTACTCAGAAGGGGCACGAACCCCAGCGAAAGATATTGACTACATTCGCCGGACGTGGTCTGTAGTTGATAATTCCGTTGGCCACAAGATAGTCAAAATGAATCACAAGTTGATGTATGATGATGAGGGATATCCGACGGCAAACGTTCACGAGGTATTTTCACCTTCAATATTCTCCAATTTGATCAAATCTAATCGAAGCTTGCGCGCGATAGGTCTCTGAAAATCAACCAAAAATGGGACGCTTGCGGTACATATCATATTATTCTATTCCTTGCGCTGCTTGCTGACTGACTCGCAGCATATTTATCAACCGGTCTCGCCACATGAGATGGCAAGATGTGGGTTGTTTACTTAATCAACTCAATGATCTCCCTATGCGAGGCTTATCTACCCGATCTGAGGATGAGAGATCGGAGCTTGGCAAGTGTTCCTTGGCATTCACAATATCATTTGCCGGCGGATGGCCTAGAGACGGAACAGGGCCATATTGGCTACACTCGAATGAGTTCTGGGTCCATATACAGCATCACTTCCGTTGTTTTCACTTCGGAAGTAATATGAAAGATGAGGCTCGTCTCCAGACTATCCGTTGCCAACGTATCAAGGGTTACACTTTATCGGCATCAGGCAGCAATAACAGACGCTCAATGGATGAAGTGCGGTATTCGGTGGCAGTTAATACCGAGATATGTTCAACAATGCCAATTTTTGTAGTGGTAGCCCTGTCCGACTCGGCTGATTCGGATTCTGGCACCTTCAGTCAGTGGGGATCCGATATTGAGATAAGTAAAGAGAGCTGGGAAACCTCAGGTCTTCTGCCATCGAAACACTATACGGGAGTCGCAACCTTCCAGCTTACGCTTTATACTGTTCTTGATCAGTGGGCGAAGCGATGGAATGAGACATTGAGAGAGATGGATCTTATCCTTCAAGTGCAGGCAAGTTTTGGTGCCTTCGTACGCACTGAGCTTTTGCAAAACTGACATTTTCTAGCCTACGGAGTTCCTGGACGATCAAGAAAGAGAGAAACTTATGTGTGATAACAGTCACTTAGATCGATCTCATCTATACTTCGAAACCTTGCAGATTCTTCGTGTCATGACGGAGTGGGTACACGGAAGTTTGGAGGACTTGCTAGAAACGAAGCACTGGTGGGAGTCCGCCAGAATCTTCAGACCAAACCAAGAACTTGATGAGGTGTCAATACGCTCGAATTGGGACGTCTTGGTGACTCGCCAACGCGAACTGGCAAGACAGATTCTCGAAAGGGTGGACCGAAAAACCGAGGATGTAAAAACGCTTCGCGACGGGGTAAGCCTCGAATGTCTTGAGCCAGTTCAACCTCCAGCTAACCCGTTGCCATGATAGCTGTTCAATGCTACATCGGTTCGCGAAGCCGGGAAGAGCGGGAAAATTGGCCAATATATCTTCGTGTTCACTGTGGCTACGGTTTTATACTTGCCGCTCTCGTTTGTTGCTGTTAGTTCCAGGTCCCCAGCCCTTTCATTGAATATCCCTAAGACTTTTCAGACGATATTTGGCATGCATCTTTTCGACAGCGAAGATCCGCAAGTAACTCAAAGATCCTTCTACATATCAATCATCTTAATATCCGTAGTTACTTACGGACTGTCTGCAATAGGTCTCTTTTATATTAGCCGGGACGAATCATCGCTTAGGTCGTATAAAAGCTGGAGAGCCTCTCGAAGCTCTGGCAATGAGCTTAATGGGAACAGATTGGATGAGAATCAGGAAGGCGCAACGGAGTCTTCTCCTGGCCGCAACTCGGGCTTCATATCTTACCGGGACATTTTCCGCCGCCGAGATTATTCCAACGCGAAATACGAGCATGCCAGAGCAGGAGATGTCGCTTGAAAGTATTTGTTGTATACAGATTCGGATTTGGCGCCGTATGTGTCGTTTATGGCTCGGCGGTGGATAACAATCCATCCTGTATATGTTTGAAGGTGGGGAGGGGGGTTCAGGGACACGTGAGTGCTAATCAGATCTGGAAAGGCGCATCTCCTGAAATCCTTGCCTAGGTACGCTACCCTCTAGCGTAGTGTTGCAAGCCACGGTCACCTTTAGCTGCACTACAGCGGGTCTCCGCGCGTGTCCGATAAGCGGAACACTCACAATTGGGAGCTCGCCCAGCCATTGTATCTTTACTTGATGAAAAAAGGCTTGTCCATCCAACCCCGCTGTGGGTGTCGTTCAATCCTTTTCTATCCGATAGCAAGTCTAGCGGGGTCTCCGGGTCTTATAGTCTCGACAAGGGCTCTGTTGTCACGAAACCTTGATGGTTACAGTCCAGGAACCAGAAGCACGCATATTGATTAGATAAACGAGCGAATACCTGAGGTGATATATGCCTCACTATCCGGCGCGAAACCACTCCGGTGGCATGACTAGCATCGGCGACGATTCGCGGCGAATTCAAACAGGTCTGAATAGGAAAGACGAGAGCAACACCGTGGAAGCAACTTTGTGATACTGTGCCGAGGAACGAAAGAGGAAAGAAACGAAAGAGGAAAGAAACGGAAGAGGAAGGAGAGGAAGAAGGAGAGGAGGAAGGAGATGGACCGTGTTTTGTGTAGGGTCATTTTGTATCGGCCAAAGGACCCTTTCGGAACTTCGCTACGCTTTAAAGTTCCTCTAGGCACAAGTTTCCTATCTCCGAGGTGGGTGGACCTACGGGCCTCAGCCAAGATGATACAAGATATTGTCACCATACTTTTCTCGAAAGATACAAGCAATAGTGTTTCACGTGTTCGCCCAAAACTCTCTTTATCTTAGCTCTGATGACTGTAAATACTACAGCTAAACCTATGATACCACTGCGTCCGCTGGGTTATCTTGCGGGGAGATTGAAACTAGTCTGAGAATACTACCTAGCGGGATTCTCTAAAACTTTTCGGCTGCCGAAATGTCCAGAGTCTTGGCGGCCTCATCGCGGTCCTGGATCTCGGTGCGGTACGTCTTGAAGTGTCTTGCCGGCACCTTCTTCATAAACATCTCGTCCAGCTCCTCGTAGGAGCGCAGCCTAGTCTCGGGCTGGTACCACCAGATGAAAGCAATGCATGGGAAGCAGAGTCCACCGAACACGAAGCCAAGCCTGCCGCCCAGGTTCGCCTTGTCGGGATTGAACAGATACGGCAGAACGAAACTCCAAAAGACACCAAAGAGACTGTTGACGGCGACACCAATGGCAAAGGTCTTGACGCGGAGGCGAGATGTGGCGGTCTCAGTCAGAACGGTGTAGGCGGTGGCGCCAATTGTGACGTTGTAGAAGAAGCAATAAAGCAGAATCATCGCCACAGCCCCTTTTAGTTCACCCACTGATCCGCCGACGGCGAGGCCTCCCATGACCCACAAGATCACGGTGAGAATCATGGTCCCATACAGCGTTAGGTCTCGGCGACCGGCCTTGTCGATGAGGTACCACGACATGACGTTGCCAAGCATGGATAGGACCTGCTGGATGACTTGGAGCTTGAAGGACATGTCGGTACTGTATCCAGCCAGCTGGGCGTAGTACGTCGAGTAGGACGCGGCGAAGACTATCCCGGTGAACTGCTGTATAACCATCGGGGCGATCGAGACAATCGTGCGTCGCAGGTTTGAATTTCGGAAGCATTCAATGTACGTGACACCCTCCGTCTCTCGCTTGACCTCCTCGAGGGTGAGCTTGATCGAGGCCAGCCGCTTCTGATCTTCCCCGCTGGTCGCAGTGTAGCCGAGTCGATGCAGACTACGAAGCGCGGCATCGTCGCGGTCCTTGCTGGCGAGCCACCATGGTGACCTGGAAGAGCTGTCAATGGATGGACTTCCATTCACTTAACGGTTGTTGGTTACTCACTCTGGCATGAAGAAGACGAACATGGACGAGACCACTGCGAAGCCGTACTGTGCGGCGAACACGGCGCGGTATGACCATCTGTCCCCCGTGTTCCCTTGGAAGTTGACGATGAGAGAAACGATGAACGGGCCGAGGGTGTAGGACAGAGCGATCAGGCAGGTCGTCAAGCCACGGAGCGCAAGAGGGACGATCTGATGCATAAGTCGTTAGCATATGGTCAATTTAAATGCCCGAGTCCACATGGATTTCACAGACTTCTCCAATGTATGATCCAGCCACGGCTTGTAGTGTCCCGGTAGCGAAACCATTCAGGAACTTTCCGCCGAAAAACATCGGGTTGGTGGTGGAGACAAACTCGAGGGTAATGCCGGCGAAGGAGATGAGAAGGGCCACAACGAGAGTATTTCGGCGACCGAGAAAATCAGCAATCTGTCCAGCAATGAGGGCACCGAAGAACTGCCTGGAGACCTCGGTTAGTAAATTGAGTGTCGAAGGCGAGTGGAATTTGTCGTTGTGGCGAAGCAAGTTGACACTCACGATGCACCCGGAGCGCCGCTGAAGGCAGCCTGCCACTGCGTATCGAGGATGTAGTCTCCGTCAAAGAAGGTGCCGAAGTCTTTGCGGAACTGGGGGATACCGACAACGATGCCGGCGGCCTGGTTCTCAAAGCTGACAAGAATGATGGTCCAAACTCCGTACAGGCACCACGCAAAGGCCCAGGGGTTGTTCTTAATGGCCTGCCATTTGCTGCTTTCCCGATCCTGTTGGTCCATCGAGTGCACCAACTGCTGGTTGATGGCACCCTCCTCGTGGTGGACGGCTGCCCTCGGCTCCTTTTTGGGCGGGTCCATTCTGAAGGCGGTAGAGAGTGTCGCTGACAGGTGATGATAGAGAGGCCACGAGATGGCGTGCGGTGCGTATGCATTCTGGATACGTCGATCCTTCGAATGGAAGCATTTTATATATTGTCCGACGGATGGATGCTACATGGGACCGAGGTACCCCATGGGGCGGGGGGTCCTTGCGCCACGAGTCAGTGCAGCGGCCCATGGGGTTCAGATTTCTCCTCCTGACTGGTGGTCCCCTGGCTTGAAACCTGGTGCAACGCCCCGTACCTCTACGCGGCGCCTAGGACTTCCTTTTTGGGCGACAGCGACCAGAATATCCGTATACTTTGTTGGTGGGTACAATCTAACGGGTCTATAGTCCAGTCTGGTAAGGCCCCTATATATGCGTCATCATGCTGCATACACGTCCTCAACGACGTCCCGAGTCAGCCCAGCGACGATAATGGCATATGCCGTCATGCAACGCACTGTCTTACAGGTGGCCTGGGGCAACGAAAAGGTCCATCCGACGAGACATATTGAGATCTATGGCTCTAGGGGATTGAATCGCCCAAGCCTAGCTGTCTGTCTGCGACGCGGCTTTAGTTGCCTGAAATATTGTCCACTCTAGGGTTTCCGTTCGATGGATCAGGCAATTTTACACGAGTCAGTGATGACCTACTTGGACTGCTACAATATCTAGGGCGTAGCTAGGAGGAAGGGGAGCGAGACGAGGTCACGGACACAGCCGTGCTGGAGCGTAATACTGCCGCATTGGGAACTTCGGCTCGTGCTGTCGGTACGCTGGCAAGCTGGCATTCGGCGCTAGACACCTAGATTCTCCGACGCTTCTCCGATTCCAATCTGGCTTACCCCGCATCCCGCAGTTCATGTGGGGGTGGAGGCGAATTTCGTACCTTACCCAGGCCTAGAACCTTACAAGCTCGCAAAGATGCCACCAAGGGGCTTGCGATGTGCGGCAAAACGCTGGCAAAAAGATAAAGAGGTCGTATGATCACCTGCATGCCGGTGGGTTTCACTCCTCCAGCTGAGATTTCTGATGTCGGGCGGGGGGTTCGTATGACAACGCCGATGCGCCGTATCAATCGCTATGCGATTCGCACAATGGGCTGAGAAGGGCAAAAGTAAGGAGTTATTTGCGGAAAGCCAAGAATCCAAGACACCTGAGCCATCTTGATAGGAGCACGACTACTCCCCCCTAGACATGCCAGCCGAGATAGACAGTCCTCACCTGCATAGGCCCTGGCACTTTCAAGCATATTGTGTTGTATAGTTACATAAACTTTTCGAAGCATAACGAACAGCAGCTTGGGGACACCCTTGTTCCCATCCAACAAACACCCCAGTTGGCTATTTCCGTTGTCCCAGGCTGTTGCCGCCCCTTGAACGGCCAACCAAGGCACCGTCTGAACCCCTAACTCCATCCGCCCAGTGTTTAACGCTACACCTCATTTCGCTGCTTGTCGGGCTTGTTGGATGCTCTGCACATTCGATTGATGCACCACCTCGTACTGCGCAAAATAGATCAGGTTGCCCGCTGCGATGTCGGCCGCCACGACCTCGGATAAATTCTGCGTCCAGGCGGCCGGCTCGGCCACGGGCTCGTCCACAGCCTGGAGATACCGCAGCGTCGCATCGATAAAAGTCGTATCGTAGCCTCCAGCCGCGATCCTGTCGGGGCTCCCGTGGGCCGGCAGAATTTTCGTTATCGGCAGCGTGGCCAAGCGCTGCAGCTCGCTCTGGTGGGTCGAGAGACTCGAAGGGTCAGCAATGAAGGTCGCAGTGTCCTCGAGCGTATCGCCGGCGAATAGGAGCCCGTCCTGGGGAAGAAACAGGACCGTCCCGTCGGGCGTATGGATGTTGAAGTTGTGTAGCTCCACCAGCCTGTTCCCGACTGAAATGTCCATCTGGCTGAAGTAGATAGTCGAGGGAAACACGGCGGTGATTGGTGGATCGGTCGCCGCAAGCGCGTCTTTTCTGCGCCTCAAGGTCGCGTCCGTCAGGTTCTGGCCGACAAAGGTAGACTCGTTGAGTGCCGTGGCCCCCGCGATGTGGTCGTTGTGGTAGTGGCTGTAGACGGTAGTTGTCTTGGTCACGCCGAGGCTCTTGACGTGGTTGAGCATGGCGGCGGCATGGTCGGTTGTGATGGCCGCATCGAAGAGCAAGGCCTCGCTGCCATTGACGATGGAGTAGGTTGCGACCCCCAGAGTGAAGGCGCCGTCGTCTAGCCAGTTTGGTTCCTCCGAGTGGTATCGGTCGCCGGTACGGCCGTCATAGTAAGCAAAGATGCCCGGGTAGGGCTCCAAAATCCGGAGAGTTGCCAAGGGATCGCTACCGGGTGGCCGGACTTGTCTCCTAAGAGCGCTGTCCGCAGATATTAGAGCCGGCCGGCCAAGACCATGCGGACCGGGACGCCACTTACGGGACAAAGCGGGCCGAGAACTTTATGCTTGGACCCTGCACCATCATACGCGGTTTGGAGTGGTGCATACAAGCGAGGCCGTGGTTGGCAGCTAGAAACAAGGTTAACCATATGTGGAGGAGCGATGGGGTGTGCATTAGGGATAGCCGCCGTGGCAGCGCCAGTCTGCCAGCGATGTGTTGGTTTTGCCGCCAATTGCTGCGTAGCTGAGGATCTACGCACTCTTATACTAATCCTCTGGACTACCGATATGATGTGGTGTTACCCAGCGAAGACCCGGACCAATGCATGCCAAGCAAGCTAAAACGGGGTTGAGACAATGGGAGCGAGTGTGTGCAGCGTCCCCACCGAATACCCGAAGGGATGAGACGTGGGGGCTAGAACAAGACCAATTCCGTTAAAGTAGCGGGGCAATGACAGTAGGTACGGTACCTACATTAAGCTTCGCAGGTTCACGGGAAGAAGCCTAGAAGCTTGTTTAGACGGAACCCAATCCCACTTCGAGTATACCCTAGAGAAATGAACTAGTTGCCGATGTGAACCCAAGTCAGAGACACTCTGGAAGAGGGCCTAGTCCTTCGCAAATGGTTTATAAACCAAATTACATGTTCCACTCTAAAACCCAGAACAGCAGTCGAGGGCCCAAGTGCTATGTCACCTCGGGCTGTAGACTTCACGGCTGTTAGTTTCTAGTTGCTAGGTGCGATCTCACTGCCCTCCACGGAAAGCACACACTTCGCTGAGCGAGGCGCATCCCTAATTCCCAGTCGGCTCCAGAAGCTGTGGATCATTTCGAGTGCATGCCTGTCGCAGCTATGAAGTCAAAAGTCCTCGTTTAAGCTTAGGCCTTGGGTCAGAATAATGCAAGCCTGGCGATGAAACGCGGGACCCCTTCTTCTGGCCGGTTCACCACCGGCCGCCACAACTTTGACGTAGGCAGGGTACTTGTGTAGTTTCTTTGCTCATAGTATTAGTTTTAAGGAAAATAGAAGACTACTACCAGAAGCGGAATATAAAATATTGTAGCTCGGGAGGAAGCCTCTTCAGGGGAATTGCAGCATCTGACGGCTAGGAACCTGAGGGTGCCCTCCACAGGTAGACCGCGGATTGCTCCCAAAAACATGATTTTCATCCTGGGCACTCGAAGCGAGCGTCTAAGACTTGTCTCCAAGTTAACTGTTTTGTTATTAAGGATAGATATCGAATTGCAGCATGCCATCGGCAGTCTTCCTGTGTGAACACGAAACTATAAGGAGAAACTGCATTGGCCTCTTTATCGATAAGCACTTTTATATGCGCGCGGGTAACCTCCCCTGGTAGGGCTTATATCCTATTGTCTTAGTCAGGTATATGATGTAACATAATTCCAATCGCGTCTGTGTGAGAGGAGGACAGTTTATTGAAAGGCAAACTCGCTTCTGCATCTACTGGGGGCCTGTGCTAGATATGGACAAGGTGGTGTGTGCCCCGCCCGATCCTCCGAACGATTGATCTTGCTCACGCGAGCAGACTTCTTCGGGGAGCAGGCCGAAGGCTAAAGCACTTGACACGTACTGTCGGCCTCGGTGTAACCCTTGGAGTTGTCTTGGAGCAGGCTCTCTGGCCAGTAAGGCACTCCAACACTTCAGCTTTTATTCCGAATCGCAAAGTGCACACCAAGTCCAATAACCCGGCAGACGCCTAGACATCGACGCTATGTCGGTCATTCGCCCGATAAGTTTGAAGGATGGGTGTAATGATGGCCTTAGGCGAGAAATCGCGCTAGATATGACCTAACCTAGGGTTCGATGTGATGCGATGCGGCATGCCGCCAAGCGCCATAAGCAGTTAAAATGAATCCTATCACATTATCAGCCCTACCATACCGCCCCAACGACGCTGAGCCTGGTGAACGTCAGCAACGAATTGCGTATGTCTCTCCACAACAAGGTAGGCCGGGACTATTGCCAAGCTAGTCCGCGCTAGTGACTGTGCGAGAGAAGATGTGAAGTCATGCGTCGAGGTTATTCGCTTGCACCGTCCACACCCTCTGCGCGATAAAGGTATGGGATCGGTGTGGGTGTGGATCTGTACCAGCCAGCTGATTTGCCGGGCTGCTCAGCCACCTGATTCGAGCCGTGTATATCCTCGTGATGCTATACACAATTGGTCCGAAAGAACGAGAGGCTGTGGTAGAGGTGCAAACACGAAGCACCAACAGACCTGTCCGTTCTAGGCATACAATCCTCCCGCTTTAAACCCGAGTTGGCCGCGCTCTCTTCTGCCTCTGCTCTCAGAAGATACGGAAGCAATCATGTTTGGCCAAAATATGTCCATTCTTGCTACCTTGGCCTGGGCCATCTCGGCCCTGGCAGTCTGTTTTGTTGCCCAGTGTATCTACGACCTCTTCTGTCATCCGCTAAGGCGATTTCCGGGTCCTAAGATAGCAGCTATCGGATCGTACTATGAATTCTATTACGACGTCATCAAGGATGGGACGTATTTGTGGGAAATAGAGAAGATGCACCGTGAATACGGTATGGACAGCCGGCCGAATGGACATAACCCCTGTCTCTCAAGCTAATCACAGCACCAAGGACCCATTGTTCGCATTAACTCAAAGTCGTTACACATATATGATGTACATTTCTATCAAAATGTCTATGCAAGTGGTAACCGGCGTATCAACAAGGAGCCAGCATCTATCGCCGGTTATACATTCCCATCAGCAACGATGACAACTATCGGGCATGATCTCCACCGCAGACGCCGCGCCGTAATTAGTCCTTATTTCTCTACAAGGGCCATTGCGAGTCTTGAGCCTTTCATCCATCAAAAACTCGACGTTCTGCACTCCCGACTGTTGGACACTATGAACCGAGGGGTGGCGACAGACTTGACTTCGGCATTTTCCGCTTTTACTGCTGATGTAGTCATCCATCACTTCTACGGGTCACATCCAAACTATCTGGGACGGACCGACCTTAGATATGGCTTGAAAGACGCTCTGACAGCTTTAGTTGCTTTTTATCACTTGTCGCGTTTTCTCCCTTTCCCACCAAATATACTCAAAAGGTTGCCCCTATCGGTGCTGCACTTCGTCAATCCCAGCTTGCCACTTGTTGTGTCGGCGCGAGAAGATAATAAGGATATGATATTGAAGTTTATCAACAACCCGGCCGAAGAAAAGTTCGATCGTAACTCCGTCATATTAAGCGCCTTGACGGATCCAACCGTCCCCGCCGAAGAAAAAAGGCTCAGCCGCTTGTTGGACGAGGGCGAAACCATCATCTTTGCAGGTGTCGATACGACAGCTCGATCTCTTTCCGTCGCCATGTTTCATCTGATCCAGAACAAGGAGATGTTGGAGAATCTTCGCCTCGAGTTGCAATCCGCTCGGAATGAAAACGGGCATATGTGGACCTTGGCTGAGCTCGAGGCTCTGCCATTAATGGTGAAGCTAACAAGGTACCGAGCAACTTGAAAAGCCTATGCTGACTTGAAATATAGAGAGCTGTCGTCCAAGAGGCAATACGCCTTTCCTACGGTCCAGTCATTTTGCTTCCGCGAATAGCAGTCGATGAAGCGATCCAATACAACGATTATACAATACCTCCAGGGGTGAGTGGGTCGACAGAGTATACATCAGTCGACTGTTACTGACCCGCCTAGACTCCCGTGAGCCAATCAACATATCTCATGCATAACGACCCATCGATCTTTCCGGATCCGCATATTTTTGACCCCGGCCGCTGGATAAGAGCGGCACAGGATGGCGTCAATCTCGATAAGTACATAGTCAGCTTCTCGAAAGGCTCGAGAGGTTGTCTAGGTATTAAGTAAGAAAATTCTGTCCAACGCTTCTGATTCGCATATCCATATCTGGCCATTTCTTTTACTTGTATCTGACACACATATAGTCTGGCCCACAGTATGCTGTACCTTGGTGTCGCCAGGATTGTGAGCGGCCTCGAGATGAAGCTCTTTGAGACGAAGCAAGAGGACATCGAAGTTTACCATACCCGTGGCTTTGGCTTTCCTAAAGAAGGCTCGGGCGACGTTCGAGTTAAAGTGATAGGTACAAGAATCTAGGCCTTCGGTAAGGATACGAATCTCATGCGAGTTACATCTGACTGAAGCAAAAGGTTTGCCCTAAGATCATGGGGCTGCGGCCTGCTTTGTCGTGAAGATTTAGCGAGCTTGATTTAGACAACTCTGTTTCCTATTATTCGAGAATGAAATGGTAGCTAGCCCGGATTCTGCGACTTAGGTTTGCTGGCATATGTCCCAAACTTATGCGAGTAGCGTGTAACCACATAGCCCCAGGTTTGCGTACTCCTCCCTCGATGCCCAAGGCCTACATCTACCTTAGCTTGATTAATGCAGTTGTATTCAAATAATTCGTAGATTAAGTTTGATCTCGGCGAGATTCGTGTTTGCCGAGACCGGCCGCCCAATCCTGTGAATAGTTGCGTCTCGCAATCCACACCTATTTGCCATGATACCTTCAGTTAAAGCGCCCACTTTCTGCACCAGGCTTATAGAGTAAACACGACACAATGGATGCTTCCCGAGAGCTCATTAGCTAGCTTTTGGGATAAAGTTATGTATCGTTAACATTCCTCTCCGTTGGGTTGCTAAAGCTTGTTTGATATAATACACTCTTCATCTCCCGGGCAAAGCCTAGCCCTGGCTAAATATTTAAATTTTGGCCCTGCAGGCCCGTCGGCGTGGTGAAAAAATGAGGAAACTCCCCACTGCCTTTCATCACCAAGACTATACGGCGCATCCCCCCACAGCCCATTATAGTGTAACCACGATGTCGGGGCGTCCGGGTTGGAAGCTGCGGGAACGAAGTGATCTTCCTCCTCGCTTGCGTCCGCGGTTCCTTTCGCGAGAAAATCGTAAAAGTACGCATATATGTTCTTACGAACATCCCACAGTGGGCCGCTGCTAGTGACGTCCTTGAGCAAGCCGAACGGTAGGCCAAATGGGTGATCCCCAGGTGAGGGGTAAAGACCATGGCTACCCTGAGCGCAGTAGAATACCGGCCGCTTTCCTCGTTTCTCTAGAGCATCAAACGTATACCCTTGCCCCGAGCGGTGCTGGCTAAGGAAGGCGGCTACGGGAATACTATGGTTGAATCGAATCATAGCGTATTCTAAATCCCCAACATGGTTCTCAAGTCTTGGTCCCCAAAGGACACTCTTGCCAAAGTTGTAGCTGAAGAAGAAAAACCAGAAGGCATCTAGTATTCCAGACTCCTTTTCGACCAGGATGAGCACAGCCGGTGCATGTGAGAAGCCATCTGAGCCAGGCAAGTAGTGTGTGCGCTGACGGGAGTTGGTTGAATTGGGACACTGCTGCGCCCTTGTCTGCTTTCTTGAGGGACGAAGGCTGGGCCGATTGGACTTCAGACTTTTCATATCTGAGGCTCGATTGGTGGGAGAAGAGTAGCTACTGCCAGAGGACGCTGGAATACCAATGTGGCTATAGAGCCATTCAGGTCGGGTTTCGACGGGATCTTTGCTAGTGAGGGCCACGTTGCCGTATCTCTTCTCGTTAAGCTGATGTATGTTGCCGAGATGCAGCTGACCTGGCAGACTAATTGGTTTTCCATCGGCTGCCGGCGTCATGTGTCGCACGTGCTCAGCGAGATCTGCCGGCCAGAAGTTCTCTTCTAGATCAAGATGCACGAGTGGCGCTCTCTCCAGGACGTAATCGGGAATATCCCTCAACACTCTCTGAATAGACTCGTTATTCACGGATCCTTGTTCGCCGGGAATTTCCCAACCATCCAGCCCACAGCCATTATCGTTGAGAAATATTGGCAGGTCCCCGGAGTCCTCGCCGTCGTTTTCTTCTGCTGGCTCAGCTATCCTCGCTGGGTCGGGTCTGATGTTTTGAAGTCCGCACAGAGCTAGCCAGCGGCATACTTGACGGTCAAGCCAATATTTCGAAGTATTAATCCACAGTTCGCGTTCGATTTGCTCGCGAGTGGGGGCCTGCGGAGTTAAGACACTGAAGAGTAGCCAAGTCGAGATCAAAAGGAATGAAGTGACCACGAACAATCCTCTCAGGCCGCAGAGTCGTCGAACCTGCCGCATCATATCGGTGCGATTCCTTCAGTTGTTTGTTGTATATGATTCCGTAGCCCAGATGTTGGGCTTCTTCGCAATCAAAAACACATCTGCAAAGATCCATCAGAGAAGTGGGATCGAACTAATTGCTGAAAGTAATCCCTAGGTGCCGTAGCCTTATGCACCAGCCGAAAATCATAGAATGTAGTCCCTAGTGCACCACAGCGTAATCTTGCACAGCGTGAGACAGGAGCTAAATATTGATGTAGTTTGGTCCAAGTGATCTTGCAGGGCGTGAGGCACTAATCATGCTTGATTATGCCGGGGTATAATCCTTCAGGTTCCGGAACTGGTTGGCTAGTCCCTGTCGGAGAATTGGGCCCCTGGGCAAAAAAGTAAATGCTGACATAGTTTCACAGAATAAAATGGAGGTGGGATGTTAAGTCTACGGGCTATAGGGACTTCCCTCTCTCCCAATGCCACGGTCATAATGTACCATGACCTCACACTTAGAGAAGTGGCAAACGATGTGTGCCCTCCGCCGACAGAATTGCTGCGGCGAAGGCTTAGAGAACGCCAAGGCACTCTATTCAATGACGAAGGTCAAGTGCCTGGCCACTAGTGACCGAAAGTCCCGGGACTAGTGGCTGTTGTTGCTGCTTTCTCATAGTATTGCATTACGGGAGCCAGGTAGTCCTACTGTAATAAGTGCCGTGTGCAAAATAACATCCTATCTCTCACTCCCGAGTATCCGTTGAAGAGACTAGGGTCCCGTATTTGTTCACCTTCATCCTAGAGGGTTGTCAACATGACAGCGTCAGGGCTGGGTTGGCACGGCTGTTTGAACTACAAAAAATTATGGTTCAACCTTTCCTTTCCCTGGGTGTTTTATCCTTGCAGCCGGTCTTGAGTTGAAAACATATTAGGTTCAGGCAATAGGAAACGGGACGGGGACTACTGTCAAATGTCCCATCTCAAACCGTGCTACGTACAGCCCACAGACCATTTGCTTATTTCACAGAAGGTCAGCAACGTTTGGTGATCTAAACTTACCGTAGTGGGGCGCTGTCGGCGCTAAAAATGATTGCTGCACCTCCAGTAATTGCCCCACATCATGCACTAGCATCTTCGTTCTTGCTTGTTAGCTCGGGACCCTTTCATTGGCCACGCTGGCGATAGCTTCAGTTCAGGCTAGGCATAGCATGGTACCTACCTCTTTACTAGCTGTGCGGTATTTTAGCAAGGGAGATCAATTGCCAGCTTAATCACGGCCAACACTGTGGTTAAAAAGTCTTGAGGCCACTCTAGAAACGGATAAACCGTCCTCTCTATATCCCTGAATCTCTTGAACTATTCCTGCCCCCCGATCGACTCCACCCGTGTCACCGTCCACGCCCACCTAAGCTTGCCGCCTTCCAATGTTTCATGATATGCGATCGATACCTCTACGCCCCCTAACCAAGATAGCTAGATAAATTGCGCCCGGGGGAACCAAGGAAGTGATGTAGCCGCTTCCGGTGTGGCTTTTATATGATAGCCAACCGCCTAAACTAAAAAGAGAGGCTACGAAGCTGGTGGGGAGAAAATCCATGTCCCTATAGATTCTAGAATCCAGATGGTTTGCTGGTGGAGATCAGCAGAGATTCGGGCATGGGAGAATATTTGAAGAGCTGGCAAGGCCTATCTCGCATGGCGTTGAGTACTGCTCGACCTGGAGCTGCGTATCGGTGTGGTGGATTGCTTTCTGCGAGACTATTGAATTTATGTGCTGCAGTAGATTCAATACATGCAGCGATCGCATGGGCGAAGTGAGGTTGATGCAGTGTGTGTGCGCCAGCCTTGCTTTCAAAAATAGTAGCACTAGTTTCAACTGTGAGGTTCATCTCCTCGAAAAGATGTACCTATTACTGAGTCAGTATCTAGCGCGTCATGTTACCGGAAAGTTCGTATATAAACCGACTTACCTAGGCTTGGATGTGATAGAATTGGACCTGTCAAGCTCGGAATGTAATGCTCCTTGGACCAAGTCATCAACTTATCCCAGTTTCGACACTGATGTTCCGTCCGCATACTCGGCCATGGCCATCTATAGTCATCCTTCCACTCGTATGTATGCAGAGATATATCTCCGTGGCACATGATAACTTGGCGAAGCAAATCAATACAGTGATCGAAATGCTCCTGTTGGTCTGGAAGAGGATTAGGGTCGTGGTAATAGTCGGAATAGTAGGATTTGCGGATCTTGTTCACGCAGTGGAGTGTGTGAAAGACATCAAGAGTCACGAGGTAGCCGCCCTGGTCGTCATTTAAAGGTACAGAGGTAGTGTTGGCCTTCTCAAGGTCTTCTTTTTGTATGCGAAGGTTGTTGTCTTAACACATTCTTGTCAGCACTCTGAGTGAATGGGGATTGGGGATCTTCCAGTACATCTCAGAAGGTCCTCCC
Source organism: Thozetella sp. PMI_491 (assembly GCA_021432635.1). NCBI lineage: Eukaryota > Fungi > Ascomycota > Sordariomycetes > Chaetosphaeriales > Chaetosphaeriaceae > Thozetella > Thozetella sp. PMI_491. Next base: position 261,806 of record MU270021.1, on the reverse strand, counting down.
ATGCTGCATCCTGCTCTGGTCGGGGTGGGCCCCTATATTTACCATTGTCGGCAACGTTGTGGACAATGGTTTGTTTTTCGTATTCGATAGCCGTTCTTGCGGGAGCTAGCGTGCCATTTCAGCTTCGCATTCTGGCCTATGGATGGCTCTTTGTTTTCTTACAATAGATCGCAGCCTTCTCACAGTCGCACTCTCTCCCATTTATTCTCGTACTCCATTCATATAGCAAGACAGTAGTGATGGCGTAGAGTATAATAGCGGCAATATGCAGGCAAGTCTTTAGTCTTGCGTTTCGTTTTGATGGAGCAGATGCGAAAGTATGTGGGAGCTTTTCTTGCTTTTGCTCCGTGCTTAAGAGGCTTTCTGTATCTGGTGAGTCTGTAGGATCGTGGTCCTTCGTCAAAAGGGGCTCTGAATACATGGCTGTACGCAAAAAGACAAATAAGAATTTGTGAACTATCGTGATCGCGAGCCTCCCATAAATTGTAATAGAAGGGTTTGGCAAAGCACGTAAGAATAAAACAAAGGGATGGAACAGTGTCGGCGTACTGTTCTCGGTGCTTGCCGCTAGCTTACGTAGTACCGGTTCTATCTATAGTAGGATGGGGTTTACTGCTTATGCAAGGTTACATTCCTTGTTGTTTGCAAGGGGTGCTAACGATTTGCCCCTTTCGTGCTTAACGTTGCCTCATGCACATTCTCATGGGATTTGTATTGTGGAAGTGTACGGAATACGACTCCCAGAGAATTGTACAATTAGAGTCTATGACTTTCAATGATTATTTGTGGACTTCTTCGGGAGGCAGGCTCGAATTTTATATAGTAGCATTTGGCTACACCTTGTCTTAATTCGCCGCTATGAGTTACGGTGGTGATGTTCTCAACTCGTACGCTATTTCCCCCAACCCGCCGGGTTGTTGTACAGGATATCCGGGCTCTGCGCCTCCGAACGCTTCCCCCAACCCGCCGGGTTATTGTACAGAATATCCGGGCTCTGCGCCTCCGAACGCTTCCCCCAACCTGCCGGGTTATTATACAGAATATCCGGGCTCTGCGCCTCCGAACGTTTTCCCCAACCTGCCGGGTTGTTGTACAGAATATCCGGGCTTTGCGCTTCCGAACGCTTCCCCCAACCTGCCGGATTGTTGTACAGGATATCCGGGCTTTGAGCCTCAGAACGCTTGTCGTTGTCGGCGATCTGTGGCTGAACTGGCGCAGCAAGGGCAGCACCGAAAAGTGCGAAGGCGATAGGAAGAACAGTCTTCATCTTGAGAAGTTGTCAGAATGAACAGATAGTTTGAGACAAGTATTGCTGTTTAATTTTGTGAGAGTGCTTTAGAGAGATAGCATGGATATACTGGGTATCTATACGAGTCTTCGACCACTAACTCCTCACAGTAGACCATTGAATTCGCAACGTTGCAATGCGGCGATCGCGGAACCTTGCTTGTAACTCTAGTTACCGGGTTGATTCATGGATTCAAATAAACGCCGCGGATCCTACCACAAGCGCTTTGTGTCAGCTCATATGTCATCTACTATCCCGTTAAATATTTGATTGCTGATTGGTGCACTTGCATACCATACTAAGAGCGAGTTAAGCTTTCGGACTAATGCCTCGGACTATGCTGAGAACAGATATTTATTATTTACAGAGTTCTTCCTACGCAATTAGCGAATCCATTCTTTGAAGTACCGCTGGTCGACAAAGGTAGATATAACTCGTTGATAGACTCGATCATATGGTAGTTAGTATAGTAATAAACTGTACCATGCGAAATGATTCGCTATAAACCTACCACCCTGGAATCGCCAAAGGGACATGCGCAAGCTGTGTCACGCCAAGTAGTTCATGGAAGTACCTTGAATGGTGGTAGAAATTGTCAGGGTGCGTGCGCAAAGGCATCTAGGGTGAACGATCCTACGGGTTATGGTCCATGTCGCGACAGAAGCGGATAATGACAAATGGGGATAATGGCAGAAGGGGATAATAACGGAAGGGGCCAGTGACAGAAGGGGATAAAGGCCACAAATGACTGTTATTAGCCTTTCCTCCCGCGCGTCAAGCCGAGCTAGTGCTTCGTCAGACGTATTATCGGGCTGATACATCATATAATGCAACTATCGCATACAATACTCGACGTTGCTGTCGCTAATAGCCACTCAACTGAGTGAAAGATACGGACAATTCCAACGCTTACCATGGTACCAGGCCGAAGGAGACAATGTAGGCCGCCTGCCAAGTTGGATTTACAGTACACGCCTCAACCAGTTGCGCAATTAGCATTTAGCTAACTCACTAACGAAATCGAGATCCTTTTTTTCCGAATACAAATCTCCCCTTATCTTATTACCAAATATCGGAAACATCACCGATATTTTGGAAAGTACTTACAAGACTCAACATATAACGATGAAGAGAATTTTGATGTTGTAGTTTCTGTATAACTATCTGGGAGCAAAGAAGTGGTTCCTAGAATGTAACCACTCATCTTTACGGCAACGATTCGAGCAGGGTATCCAACAGATTCCTGATCCTGGAGGATTATTATGCGTGACCGCCTGTTTATGGAAGGAAGCGTAACCTTCCGAAACCAGATATGCAACATGCCCCAAGATCTCTCATGGAGGCCACCCATGAGCAGGCCTCGTGAACTTGCTTTGCTCACACAGTACGTAGTACACGGTACAGGAGCTCCACACGCCCTATCTCAAACCCAACTAACACCAAACTTTTCGTTTATACATAGTAGCTTACCGAAATACCCCAGGACGTAAGATGTTCAAGTTTCTGCACTAAGACAGCCCGGCTTCTTTTTGACAGCTCCCATTGAGATTTTGAGTCTTGCTCGCTTGGATGGAGGGCAGGGCAACCGAACGACCCTCGGATGAGGTACCCTTTCTCGCCGACGAGGAGAAAGACATGTATGCAACTTCGAGGCAGCCGTCGAGAGGAGAAAAATTGGCGCATCTCTTACCATACTCTGGCGCGTTGAACATAACGCTGCTACTAGCGCTCCTATTCACATGGATCTTGCAGAGGAACACTTCCAATAAGGCGTACATTCCGAATGAGATTTACTGTAAGCAACTCCACGCTTCCTCATTAGCGAGAGTTCTAATACTGCCAAAGCACCTGCGCAATCCGTGGTTGAATATCATACAGTTGTTTTCAGCGGTGGTCTTCGAGGCGACAAGTCGAAATTCCTAGGCTCTTCAAGCGAAGTAGACGCTCAATGGGACGAACTTTACAACCGTTTGTTCCGCCACTGAATGCCCTAGTGTCATATCTGGAAAACTAATCACTCGGCTTTTAGAAGTGTTAATATCACAAATTACTGCCGAATCAGCTGGGAGACTCCCCAATGCAACAACGCCATTCACAAATGACACCAGTCATTACATTGTGGAACTCGATGTTTTCCATCAACTTCATTGCCTTAATATGCTGCGCAAGCTGGCATACCCCGAAGTCTACAAGATTGATTTGACATCAGGCTCGGAAGAAGCTGCTGACAATATTTACCATATGGAGCATTGTTACGAGCAACTGAGACAGTCACTCCAATGCTCGTCAGATATCAGCACGATATATTGGGAATGGAGTGAGATGAAGCAGAAAATGGTCGGAAACGTGGGGACGACGCATACGTGCAAGAACTTTGAAAAGATTAGAGACTGGGCAGTAGAGCATAAGGCCCAAACAGATTTGGACTTTGACAAGTATGTAAAGGGAGCGCCAATAAGGCAAGAATAGAGCGCAAATTTGCAAAGATAATGTCACTGGGAAAACGTGGGAGAACCGAGACCTTCGACACATTAGAGGCCCCTAAGTCTTAGTTATAGACCCAACCTTGATATGGCTTCGCGGTGAAAGGCCCTAGTAATTAATCATGAATGGAAAATTTCCACTCCTTTATCGTTCGTGAGTCTTATGTTCGGTAACACGGCTATGTGGTTTCTGAAGCGAGAACATTTACTCGCATGCGCAAGAACCCATTGTACAACTTTCCCAAATTTCAAGCTTCTATTTTGCGCATTTCGGATACTTTACAAAGATCTTTGTGCTGGAACCCTTTATTCCATCCGGATAACCAGTAATCATTTCTACGCAATGGCTTGTATGCCCATAGTCGGCTGTGTACGTGTCCAACTCTAGTGCCGGATCCAGCATGATTCTGTGTAGCCGCTTCCAGACATACATGCAATGCGTGACATGGAAGTCAAACGTAGTCATAAAGTATTCATAATCGCCTGCCCCGAGCTCTTCCATGGTGAGGTTTTGGCCCGACGTAGTTTCATAGGGCCATTTGTGGTCCTTGTACATGTCCTTGGCGTCTTCTGCATCGGCTTCGGTGAGGCAAGACTTTGGCAACCAGGAGTGAAGAACGATGTTGTATTGGCAACCTCGCGCCTTTGCATCTTCGGGCGAGTTGCCACAGTCTCCGTGAGAAAAAGATAAGGGAAGGCCGGTGTCAGGATCGGTGCCGTTGCGAGCTTGCGGTAGGTTGCGTGCGTGTAACGGATGCGGCATCATAAAAGCTGAATAAAGACCCATGGCGACCCCCATTGTGACGAGGCCAAGCAGAAATGAGCTCAATGTTGAAATCCATCCTGAGCGTTGCTGCACAGGCTTTTGGTATTCCTCCCCATCGTCGCTGGGATCGTTGTCGACTTGTGCGTACTTGATCTTCTCGGTCATGCTGGGACTAGAAAACCGTTTGTGTTTTCTTTAGTCGAATCGTTTTTGTTGATGCTAGGAGTACCTTAAAAGTGCCCCTTACTGTCTTTTTCTCTCCCGGAAGTAGAAAGGGGATAACTAGAGGCAGATGTAACTATGAAGTAGTAATATGGCTGGTCGACGAGGTCTGCGTGCCTGTAAGACCTACGGTGCTGTAGCCAAAGTAAGATTTCACACTGTGTAATCGAGTGTTGCGGCGCGGCTGATACGTTGTGGCGCTGCTGATGCGTTGTGCCGCTATTCCTTACCCTTTCATTTAGTAACGTATGATTTGAAGGTGGGTGTTTTTTCTTCGACGGATGGTACTGTACCATGTCTTCTTTCATTCTGTGGGTGCTGTATCATTTCCTGCAAACTGAATCTAGTCGCGCGCATCTGGATGACCCAGCTTTTTCTCTTCAAGTTTTCCAGCCGGCCTTCGTTCGCTTTGCAAGCGCCGTTACAATCATAAACGACAAAGGTCAACGGAAGCCCGAAAAGCGTTGCCGATCCACTATTTCGCTCACACCCCGCCAGTCGCACCAAGGAGATCATTGTCTGCGCCTCTAAGGCCAAAGTTTGCAGCATGAAGAAGCCGTAGAATAATCAGTCACCTTTCCGCCCTAATATACGATATCTTTGTCACTCCTGTCGATTATTCTTCGAGGATTTACGTGATTGCCCCCTTGCAGGCGGCTCTGGGCAAATGGCAGTGACCATATGCAGGGGTGCGAGTACCAGGGGAGTGCCACTTGTTAGTCACGCGAATGAGACGGAAACCTCACCTGCTAACCGTCACAGCTCGCCTTTCAAGTGTCGCTCGGTAACTTCCTTCTCACCTGGTTTATCCTCAAGATTCCCGTGCCGACTGTCTCGTTTGCTGATAAGACGGTCACCGTTTATGGGTGGTAACGGCGGCCTGGGTCAGGAGATTATTAAGTATATCGTATGTCTCGGGACCAGTATAGTTATCCTTGCCTGCCGCAGCCGGTCACAGGGCGACAAGGCTAAGAAAGACATCGAGACTGTTACTTCATGCAGCACCTACGTTATCGAAGTCCGGGAACTCGACATCGTGTCACCCTTGTCTATCAGGAGCTTCGTGGCGAAGGTCAACGCCCTGCCCCGCCTAGATGCCCTGATCAGTAACGCGGGTATTCAGAACGCCAAATGTGAGCTTACCTACGGCACCGAGCAGACGCTAGCTGTGAATGTTTTTAGTGCCATGCTGCTCTCCATCCAGCTCGTGCTAAAGCCAAAGGAGACGGCACAAAAATACCACGTCGTGGCGCACATGACCTTGTGGGATTGGCCTTGTACGATGTCGCCAGGTACCTGGAGCTATATGAAGATGATATCTTCGACTGGTTTCAGGACGAGAAGCACGTGAACAAGTTGGATCAATGAGCCCACTTTTACCGCCGGCATCGCTGAACCAAAGCGCTCCTACTAACCAAACGCGCAGATACAACCTATCCAAATTGCTTCTGCTGTACACTATTATCAAGCTCAGCGGGCGCGTCGAGCCGCCTACCGCCAGCAACCCAAGCCCCGTGGTTATCAACTTCTTAGACCCCTGCTTCTGTAAGGCGGGACTGCCTGGAGAGATAAGAGGCTGGCTCAATGTTGCCTTTAAGATTTTCGAGGCTATCGCGGCCCGGCCCGCAGAGGAAGGCGCGCGTCTCGTGGTTCTCGCCGCCTCGGCCAGCCGAGAAGCTCATGGACTATATTCAAGCGCGGGGGTGGTGCAGGAGTACTTCCCTGTTGCCAAGGACGAGAAGAAGGTCACGCATGTGTGGGGCTTGCTCATTAGAAAGCTGGAAGGTATTGAGCCTGGCATCATGCAGAACCTGTAGTAGTTGGATACTCGTTTTGCGGCGCTGGGAGAGACCTGCTTAAATAAGGCGGGTCGTGTGTTGTCACTGGATTGTTGGAGGATAACTTGTATATAGCATAGGTCCATTTCAGGCATTCCCCTATATAGTCGACTATCGAATCGTGTTCGCCGTCGTAATGATCTACCGCTCTGTGAGCGGCTGGTATCCGTCAAATATCTACCTGACCTGAGTGTAGGCAATGCTAGCTACTCCAAAATCAAACTAAATGTGCTGGGCACAGACGTGAGCGTCTTAATGGCCCAGTTGGACGCCAAAGAACCGCTCGATATGCGCTAACTTCGGCGGAGGACTACAGGGGTTCAGTGGGTAACAGAAGCTTACGAAAAGAAGGAAGAGAGCAGACTAGTCGAATTACGTTGTTCTACCCTAATTATTGGTTCACTATTTAGTTGAGTGTTTAAACGGTCTAATATGGTTGGTTGAGGCTATTTCTATGACTGCAGCTATGACTGGCATAACTATGCAATGTTGTAAGAACCCAGCCTCAAGAGAATCCCCATCCCGTAGAATGGCCAGATATTTACATACCAGGCCTTGGCTCTAAAATATGTCCTCTAGACCGTGCTATCGTCTTATTTGTGACCGTGATGATGTCTGTGGTGGTGATGGTGATGATGGTGGTGATGGTGTCCATGGTGGTGATGGTGACCATGGTGACCATGGTGGCCACCGCCACCTCCACCACCACCTCCACCGCCGCCTCCCCCCCCAACGAATATGACAGCAGGTGGGCAAGACTGTGCAGGTTGCGGGGCTGGCGGGGCCACGATGATTTGAGGTTGCGGGCAGAACGGTGGAGGCGGTGGAGGCGCACAGAACTGAGGTTGAGGGACGCACCACATCTAAGAGTATGTTAGCCCAGTTAAGAGGGTCAATAGCAGGTGTGCCTGCCTTTGTTGTTGATTTCAGCGAGGGGACTATGGCTGTGTATGGTGTAGGTAGTGGACTGGAAAATTCAACCAGCATGGCTATGCATTTATACTATGCAGTATAGGCAAAGTGTGACTCTACCTTTTCACAAGCTATTATTGGGCTAGCCAATGGCCACTATCCACGTAATAGCTGCAGTATCGGCGCCTGAAGGGCTTAATCTTCAGGGGCTTCTGTCACGGATTTCAAGCCACCAGACTGAGCATTGGCTTGCCGACGTCTAACTTACTGTTTTGTGATGCAGCCTATGTGGCATAGGATTTTGCCAGCGCAGACTTGCTGATATAACTGCTCTATAAATAGAATAGAATCTTATGAACACACTGTGGAAGCGTACTCGCAGTTTCAACTGTTATCAATGATGAGCCGGCCAGTCTGCGGCTGGCTCGGGTTGAGGGAGTGACTCTGGGCGCACGGAGAAACTTGCGCCTCTCCTTAGCAGAGGTACGCCTCCATGTGGAAAAGAATCGTTAGAGGGCCAATTTCCGTCACATAAATTTCGTTAAGGAGCTGTATATAATTACAGTAGAACTCACCAACCTGTTCCGCGGTTTTGTGCTGTCCCACGGGAGTGTGACCCTCTAATTCGTAGAGGATCTCTCGAGCTCGCTCGTCCAGACCCTCGGCTACCCCGACTGGCCCAAGCAGCCACCGTCACAGCCAGCGAAGCAATCAGTCTCCCGACTAGCCCAGCCCTTTCAGAGCCCTCCCAGACCCCCAAGCCACCTCAGATAAGCCCCGGGAACGGGGCGATCCAATGCTACGAAGCTACCATTGGCTACACGGCAAAGGATTTCTGCGAAAACGCCCGCCTACAACTTCACCGCCAGCCGGCACGGCCGGCATGGGCCGTGCTCTACTGCTTGTGCCAACGACCACAGCATAATAGCCAGCAGCAGGCCAGCCAGCCAGCCTGTCCACACAGTCTCTGCTTCCGGTCTTAATAACGCTGCTTAGTAGAATTTTAACCAGTATTTAGGCATAGGGTAAGTAATACAATTAGTAGTTGGGATAGAAATAAAGAGACATGTAAAAGAGGTAGGGGACGCGTAGCCTTGATTCTGCCTAGGTGGAGGGGCATAAAAATGTCTGCTGTACGACCACACCTATGCTCTCAAGGCAATCTAGACCATTCGCACCCTCGGGATTCGTGGACAAACCAGAACCACAGAAATATATAAAGCGACCAGTAACAGGCCAGTGTCCTACACCATCGACCTGCTTGTGTACTTGTTCCGTTTCAGCCCACATGGAAAGTGTCACAAAAGAAGCAGGGGTATAGCTCGCAGCTGAGCGCCAGTCCTACCAGCTGGAAGCAGGGGAAGCTCGTGAACTGACTCGGCAAGCAGCCGATCCAAGCTTCCCTACTATAGATGGGAGGTAAGCGAGTCTTCAACCGTTTACTTCATGAGAGCTACTGGGTATACGTTTTGTTGTGACAGAAAGTGACCCGGCCGTGTGATATTATATACTGATGGCTTGCGCCTCGTGGGTACCTTTTTGTACCTGAGCGACAGTCACAATGGAACACCAAGCTGCCCTAGATGCCTTCTTTTTACCGCCGATGGACAAGTACACAGATGAGAACATCGAAACCATCAGATCGCTACTTCCCGCCTCCCAAACAGAGTTCCGCGGCTTTACACCATCCTGCGTTGTCTGAGATGTCTGACTTGATGTCGAGAGTAAACAGCTTATACTTCAAGCTTTGAACTAAGCGACAAAGTAGGCCCTGTGGGCCATGTGGGTCATGTGGGTCCAAACGGAGGAATCAGAAATCGGAACCCCCAACACCGACACGAGCATTTCATCTAGAGTCACCGCGTCGATGTTGGACCATCCGAAAATGAAAGCTCCTTTCGGAAATCCAAAACAATCCCGCCAAGTACAATTTACGGTGGCATATTTACTTCTCGAAGTTCACTGTACATACACAGTACGCTCAGCCTGCATACGTAGCTAGCGGCACAGCAGACAGGGAGTTTGGGATACCAGCGGCCACAAAGCGTGACCAAAGCATCCAGAGGGGGAAATATATTTGGGAGGCCGGCCACTGCTTCATCTCAAGTTGGGCCCGATTTTTGTAACATTATGTTGACATGACAGTGCAAATTTTGGGATGTGTTTTAGTGGAGCTCACTCGTATGGTCCGCGGGCAGCGAAGGAAGAGCACTTTGCCAAAGGAGTTAGCCGGTGTCTACAGCAAGCTACATTCAGCTTATCCAAACAGTGATATTAATATAAAAGAACACTCTATCCTCTACTTTATACTATGGGTAACTGAAGAACATGGCAACCGTAAGTTGAGCCCGCTCACTTGAATACGGGTATGTCTTTAAGATTTGAGAAGTGGGTATAGTGTAGGCACTGAGCGTTTACTTGAATGGTGTTATGAAGAGACCGAACAGAAGATATGTCAATATTTAAAAGGAAACATAAGCCGGCGCCGAAACGTCTAGAATAATTACTAGGCTGCTTAATCTGAGAGCTGTCGACTAGTTACTCTGTTCATGCTAAACTCCTACTAGACTATTTCGCTGCCCCTGTGCTGGCATGAGTTCTTAGGTGATAAACCACGCCTCTATATCGTTTGTGATTTGATCTACGTGAAAAAGTTGCGTCACAATCTAAGCTCTTGTAAGGTTTTCCACCGGTATGAATCTGAGTATGTCTTTCGAGATCTTGTTTATGTGTAAGCGTTTTGCTACACTCTGAGCATTTGTGAGGTCTCTCGCTGCGTTGAAACGAATTCATATGTATTTCGAGCTGCCGCCAATGTAAAAATGCTTTTCGCACTCCGGCTGGTCGTACTTGTGTAGTTTCTTGCTGGCCTGAGTTGTGTTGGCGGCTATGTTACGCTTAAAACTCTTCCACCGTCGGCCGGCCTGCATTGATGGCTTGCAGATCTTCGAAGGTGAGGATATTTAGACATAGTAGCACATCGTTGTCCTCTATAGGTTCCCGCTTGTGTCCCTCGGTCTGAATCACCGGTGGGCCGGGAGCTTTGAGGCCTTTGCAAAACTCCTGGTGTCGGTTCCTGCTTGAACTTGTAGTATACCCTTTAAGGCATTTCTGGCTTTCGACTGGTCATGGTATGGGGGCACCTGCGCCCTTCCTTGTGGCGTCAGACATGCCACGGTCGGGCGAAACCGGGTTGACAGTTTAGGAACCGGAATAGCCTTTGGGGATTGGAGTCTTCGGCTAGGGTTGGTTATGGGCCTGAATTGATGTCTTCGGTCCGGAGATGTCGGCATTTCATTGGCGGCGGTATCTCGTGTATAGGCGCTCAGCGCTTTAGGCCTCGTTCTGGTGGTCGATTAGGTGTAGCGCCGGGTTGACGGCGGCGTCTCGGCATCGACAATGCTTTGGGCTGCTGTGGGGAACGGGCGCTAGTATATCCCCCATCACGCTCATCGTCGGTCTGGCCGAGGTGCTCGGGTGATTTTGATAAACCTTGAGGCTTGCCAGACATTGAGGCATAGCTCTCGCCGCTACCCGTGGCTTCTAAGTGGTCGTCTCTCTGGGTATATCCTGCGCGTGACATGGCATAAATATATGAGCCCCTTGCTGTTCCAGCCCTTGCAAAGACATTTTGTTCTTTTTCCCCTTGTGTTCACTGTAGGCTCTCTTGGTCTCGAAGACCTGCCGTGCTATCACTATTTCGGGGAAAGGGCTTAATGCAGGGGTCGCTGGGAGAGACCTTACAACCCTCGACCTCGGCGAACTGCTTTCCTAAAGCAGCATCATATATTAACCAGCCCCCATAGCTCAACCCAATAGAGTACAGGTCTACCTCGCACATCGATTGCCATTACCATTAGATGCAGAGGCTGAGCGATAAGCTTTCGCTGCGGACAAGGCCCTTCTAGGGCTGCGATCGGCATGTACCCGTCTACCGACATTCGGGCCTGTACGTGATTCATCCAAGCATTCAGCCGGCCTATCCACCTCAAGTGTCTAAAAGCCTTGTACATATCTTCTCGCCGGGTCACGTAAGCAATGTGAGACATAGACTGCTGTATTGATTGCCCCTGTCGCACAGCAGCAGGCAACCCGGCTACGCATTGAGGCAAATGCGACTCATGCAAGCGCAGCCACTTCGGAAAATTTGCGTATATTAACTTCACCGGCCGGTAGAAACAATAATAATGATCTCATGTCCCAGACCACCTTCACAATTGTGCAAATGGGGCTGGGCAGATACGAGAACACTTAATCATGAGGCGACGCCGGCGCTGCGAATTTGACGTGTGTTGCAGATCGTCGAAAACCTGGATCTCGCGGGGCTCCGGGCAGCCTTCTCCTACACAGGAGGAAAATAGAAAATCGCGTCAGGATATATTCCAGTCCGTACCGAGTGCTCTGCGTGCCGGCGAACTCTTGAAATTCCTGTAATGCCCTAGCCATTTTAATACACATCTGCTAGCTGCACAATGAGGCCGCATTCGAAAACGGCAGCCTGGAGGGCAACTGCCTTTTTAAACACCGGACTGACCATATCCCTCTTTGCTCTGCTTTCCGCATTTTTAATCGTCGCGAGCAAGCAGAGCAACATCACCAACGGCATACTTACTTTCAACCATGGAGAATGCGAGACGTTGTCTAAGTTGAACTTAACCCTCCATATTTTGGTGAACATTATCTCGACAGGGATCCTCGCATCTTCCAACTACTTCATGCAGGTCCTTATGGCACCAACAAGAGAGGAGGTGGACCGCGCCCACGTTCGTGGGAACTGGCTAAACATCGGGATTCCCTCGTCAAGCAACCTTCTCTCGGTCTCCAGGGCTAAAGGCATCCTTTGGCTGCTATTCGTTCTAAGCTCCTTGCCAATCCATATCTTCTTTAATAGCGTCATCTTTATGTCGCAGCACATAACAACCGACTTTACTCTAATAATGGGGTCGACGGCCTTCGTTCATAGCGGCCCATATTATATTCCAGGCGCAAGCCTCGCGGCGAATTGGACGAGGTCACCGCCCCAAGACATAGATACTCTTGAGATCCAGTCTGTCAAAACAGCGAACCAGGAGGCAGCTGGCTGGGAGACACTTCACCCGAGAGACTGTATGGATGCTATAGTCTCGTGCAGCAGCCGGACTAGGTACCGGGACATAGTTATAATCATCGATACTCCCAGCAACACTACCACTTCCAACTGGACAAGATCAGAAGTATATAATACGAAAAACTCAACGGTCAATGATCTAAGTCTATGGGATGCTATTATTCCCCCAAACGCTATCAACACTCTTTGGTCTGTGTCACGATGCACCAGGCTCGGAAAAAGCTCTTCCGACGCATGTGCTAACTCTTGTGGTCTACATACTCGTTCAGATATACAAGTCTCCAATTCGAAGGATGATCGGAACTGGACCTTTCCCACGTTTCCATACGGCGTCCCCGAAGGCTTTGACCCAGCGTTTAACATCGTTAATGTTAGCCACTGTCTGGCCGAGGCTACCCCCAACAAGCTTTGTACAGTAATGATGTCTAACACTGTTCTACTTGTCACTACTATATGCATCTTCCTGAAGTCCTCCCTTTGCCTCGTGGCTATATGGACTCTCTGGGAGGGGGATTTATTAGTCACCCTTGGAGATGCGATTCAATCCTTCCTCGAAGTCCCCGATGCTATGACGAGAGATATCAGCACGATTCTTAAAAACGGAGAACAGCCATGCGGCGTCGCGGACGCTAAGCTGGGGATCTATGGGAGACTCGCCACCGACGATATACTCAGCAGTATTTTTGTCGTAGTGATGTCTCTCACCCACGTCATTACTTCTCTCGTCTACACCATCCCGTCTCTCATTTCTAGTATCCCTTTCCAAAAGACACGGTCAAAACGTAAGCTGCGGCTTGGAGGCGTCTTGCAGCTCGTTCTCGAACCGGAGGATCGCGTAGATCCATTATATGAGGTCATCGGCCGGCGTGGCCTCGTTTCATGGAAAGAGACAAGCCTATACCAGTACAATGGGGTTGGCAGTCGGAGTCAGGAAACGATCTGGATATCATTCTCGGTAGCGCAATTAGTCCTTATATCTTGCGTTGGCTTTTCAATTGGGAGCGATGGAAAACTGTGAGTCGTGCTTCTCTGGCTACCGCCCGACCGCGTACTGACATGGAGGAAGCACAAATGACTTTGGGCAACAGCCTTTCAACTCGTGGCTAGGGAGTATGAAGGGCCAATTCATCGGCCCCGTGCTCACTGCCAATGCGCCGCAGCTATATCTATCTATGATGTACCTCCTGTACAGTTCAGCAGTGACTAAGGGTATGATGGCGAGGGAGTGGGCTCTTCTCAGTACTACGTATCGACCGTTGAGGGTCACCCGGCCATCCGGTGAACAAACATCGACTTACTTCTTAGGACTTCCCTATCGATATTCTATCCCAATTCTCGCCATCAGTCCAATCTTACACTGGGTCTTATCCCAGGCCATTTACGTGGTCATTCTAGATGGAAGTAAGCTGTCCCAGGTACTCATGAATTAATTGTATATAGCGATTTAACGGAGGCTGACAGAGTATAAAGTGTACCCGACGACGGGAAGTGCTTCTAGCTCACAGGACATATCGGATACTCTCGTTGCGATTGCATTCTCTCGGGCTGCCTTGGTGACTTTACTGTTGGCATGTCTAGTTCTGTTTGCTAGTCAGCTCTGGTTGGGCTTCCGGAAGCTCCCAGGATGTATACCACTGGTCGGCAGCAACTCCATGGCGATTTCGGCATGCTGCAAAGCCGTTCTGCCCGCTCCAGCCAGCTACCCCGAAGGAGAGGAGAAGACTGGGCAAACCCGGGCGAATCCCGGGCCTTTGTCCCAGAGGAAGATCAAGTGGGGGGTGAAACATGCCAGCTCAGGTGATGGAAACAGTTCCATATTGAAAAGCCTGGGCTTTGGGACCGAAGAGGATAGAATCCAGCCGCCGGTAGAGGGAGAATTGTATATGCTGGGTGTTCCTTCAGACTGCTTAGACACACCGAAGTTCCGATTTGCCTGATGGGGCTTCAGTCATGTACGGTATGACGCATCTGAGCCATGCATGCGGTAATTTGCTATTGGCTGTAGTACGGAGGATCAAACTGAGTGGAATTAAAGGGAAATTGAGAGGGGAGGAAAAGGGAATTAAGCAGCCATGGCATAGAGTAATTATCTAGATAGACCAGCTGACCTCAAAATCAAGCAGTCGATGCCTCCAGCTCTTAGTAGAGCGACAAAGTGAGTTTGAAATTTGAATATGAAATATTGATTGGGGTAGGTACTGTTCACGTTGGGAGAATGGAGGAATCAGAAATCGGAATCCCCGACATGGACACGGTAATTACACTCTAAAGTGCCCGTGTCGATGTTAGAGCTTCTGAAGTGGCAAACTGCTGTAGCAACGCCGGGGCAGTGGTTCTGGGACAGATTTCTGCGCCCCGCAGAACTGCTGCTCGGGGAGCTGCCAGACAGGAGAACTCACGCCGGACGGGAGCTGCGGGCCGGACAATTACTACTACGTCTGTCTCCCTGGAGATTGCTGTAGTATCTGGGGCTTTTGCGGAGAAGGGAATGACTTCTGTGGGCCGGGAAACTGTGCATCAGGGGCCTGCGACCCGGACGAGGGCAGTATCTCTGTCGACGGTTCCTGTGGGCCATTGTTCGCCGGCAATAAGACCTGCACGGGAAGTCAATTTGGGATCTGTTGTAGCGTTTCCGGCTTCTGTAGCTCAGACGATGACTATTGTAAGGGAGATAATTGTGAATCAGGGGCTTGCCACGAGTGAGAGTCGGAAGCCAGTGGGCAAGAAGCCTAGCCTCTGAATTTGGTAGCGTAGAACAAGCCGTAGCGTATTTTCGACTACTATATCAATAACTACTTGAACAGTGTCGGGCCTTAATGCACCGAATGCTGATCCAAGCACTCTCTCCATATCACTCGTCCATAAATCACAAAATGGATAACATTTCCACTAATGGCAACGTCGTTTAAGTTGTCCTCTTACTCACTGTACCCCCGCTATCGTGCTGCGTATGGAAAACAGCGGCAGCTCACTTGATATCCAGTCCTGACAACTGACATTGTAGCTATGGCTCTCAACCCCTTTATTGGTCCGTTCGCCTTTAACTGGCTTGACTGGGCTACCTAGCTCGAATGGGGCCGGAACGTAGCAAGAAGATATGGGGCACAATGTTGCTCCTCTTCAGTACTGACATTTTAAATGTCAGGTCATCGCATGCCCTTTCTGCGCCCTCATCTCATGAGGTTGACTAAGAATACAACATTCCACCGTCAATATTCCAGACCTGGCCCGTCACAAACGAACTCATCGGACTGGCGAGGAAGAGGACTACCTCGCCAACTTCTCTCGGTGTACCACTTCGCTTCAAGTACTGCTCCATGCGGACCTTTATCACTGTAGGGTGATCCTAGGGGCCCATGAGATCCGTTGCGATGGGGCCGAGGGCCAACGCGTTGACGGTGATACCCTTTCGACCGAGCTCCTCAGCCCAACCACGGGTCATAGCATTGAGTGCCGCCTTGGACCCGGCGTAGAAGTTGGAAGAAGCATCTCCGGTCCGGCTGAAGACGCTACTGATGTTGATAACCCTAGCGCCAGGAGAAGACAGATGGGGCTCGGCGGCTTGCAGGAGCAGGAAAGGCCCTCGAACGTTAACGTAAAACGTCTTGTCGAACTCTTCGAGCGTGAAATTTACGAGTCCAGGATACGGAGTTATTGTTGCGGCATTGTTGACGATAATGTCAATTTTCTTCTCTGGAAATGCCTTAAGCGCAGCCTCGACAAGCACGTTGCCAAACGTCGGGCTACCGGCGTCCGCCTGTACGACGGTAACTCCTACACCCAACTTCTTTATAGCCTCTGTGCTCTCAAAGGCTTTATCTTTACTACTATTGTAGTGAAGAACAATCTGTCATCTGTTAGAGAGACATAGGAGATGGCCAATAAACAAATGCTCACGTTGCATCCTTGCTCAGCGAGAGCCGTTGCCGTAGTGAAGCCGACGCCGTTCGATTTACCAGCCCCAGTGACGATGGCGACTTTACCCTTTAGATATTTGTTTGACATTTCTGTTCGACTCTCCGGAGGAGGGCTTAGTTTGAAGGACAAAACTTGATGAATTACCGGTGGATTGTGAACTGTCTGGCGTTGACCAATGTGCAGCGAACCTATGGAAGACAGTAACTCTAGCTCAAAAGAGCACCTATATATCTTTATAGTTATTGTAGTGAGCGACAGTTCAAGAGCTTATTAAGCACCCTTCCGGAGTTAAACTATGCTGCACAACAAATGGAGCAACCATTACCATGCGGATCTTATCTGATTTGGGCAACACCATGCTCTGTTGTGGAGAGATATCATGCACGATATAAACTTGTTACTAAACAAATACATCGAAGACATCCTTCAAAAAATACCTAATTTCATGCTCTATACTTCTGTAATAACTACGCGGTGCACCGCCTTGGCGCTGTCATACCGAAGGAAAATTTGCAAAATAGGGAAATCTGCTAATCCAGTAGTTCTTACCGATATACAGAACAGGTATACACTATCAGGGGGGGATGTTTGGAAGCCAGTGTAGATTGTGACAACCATGAACTTATATCAGAAGTACACTGTCGAGGGGAACATAGAGCATGCGGATGTAACTCATAACCCTTCTCTACCATTAGTAAGCACCCTTATATTGATACAGTCAGCCAGCCCAATAGCCCCGGAGAGCTGCAGCAGTCGTTATTGCCGATGGTGACACCGTTGAGCACGTCCAAATGCACATACTGTAGATAGAGAGTTTGGCTAACAATCTCGAAAGTCAGGCAAGGAATGAAATCAGATCTTCGAAACTATAACAACGAATGATATTTTGTCAGACAGCCTTGACAGCATTTACCAGAGCTTGATTCAAAAGCCCGAGCGTGCTCTCGCCCGCAACGATTTGGTCCTCGATGGTCAGAGTCAACATGGAGACCTAGGGCGGCGTACTGAAGCTGGTGGCACCAATAGTCCGCGCACTTGCCAGCTCACAAAACGATCTGGTTCTACTAGGCGTGGATAGTGTCGGGCGACTAGTTGGCTATGCCTTAGATCTTAATAAAGACGCCACCACAGGGGACTGAGCTGATGCAACTTCCGCGAGTATGTACAAATCGGCCAGCAGAGCACTTAGTGCAGCTTCCGAGAGTTATATTTGATGGGATTATTATAAAACACTCAAGGATCTAGCTCTAGCTTAAGACTTATCAACAGCGACTTTAAGAGCCTATTAGTCACTGTCTAACTCTTCAAGGTTCTTCATACAGCTCCAACTACAAAGCCAATCATTTACGGTATAGTCCGGCCCAGTAATGTAGTAGCAGTAGCAGCAGTAGTAGTAGTAGTAGCAGAAGCATTCTTTCGTATTAAGAGCCTCCCTAGCTGACAAGTATTGTCGTACCCACGAGCGCCGTCGTAGATGCTATTATCTACATAATACGGGGCAATTTCTGAGGGCGCTAACAGTGCGGTAATTGTTAAACCTCTAAAAACTCCGTAGTGGTTGAAACCACACTCGTCCGACAATTACTACCTAGCTAGTTTGGACCGCTAGAAAGCCCTGTTAGTCTATTGCAAACCCTCTGCAAACGCCTCAGAGAGTCTCTTTTTTTCCCCCTTGCCTCAAACCAGTGTTCTAGGACAAGGTATGTTCTACGCTGCTGCATGCTTACAATAGTGGGGTCTTCGGCGTCAGCATCAGTCCTGCGGTGGAGATAGCTTACTATCAGCTTACAGCAAAAGTGGGGTCTCCTACAGTAAAGGCAATACCGCTAAGCCAATGCTGGACAGAAGTGATAGCAGTAGCCTTTGGTGTACACTTTTGACTATATTGCATTGTAAACCAACCAGCTATTGAGAGTGGTTGTCTTAAATAGCTATCGCTAGTTAATATGTCGTGTCTTCGCCGATTATGTTGTTTTTGCGAAGGACAACTGTGATACCGAACCTTTTCTCTAAGTAGCCGGTTAAAGCCGGGGGAACTAAGGTAACAACACACTCAGAATGCACATTTTCCACACGTTACAGCCACAGAAGGCACGCAATGTCTTCTTATTTTCTATTTTTTTAACGGTTGCCGGTGCTATTTGGTATTGGCGCAGCGTGCTTTACACCACCGGAACGCTCCTAGCACTACCTTTTGTCTGGAGCCGCATATCTAGCCAATACATGCTCCCTATCGATCTTGAAGATCTTCACACTACGCTCGACAACTATACTACAGCTCAACCACTATACACAGAGACTCCGGATCACGAATATATCCCGGCTATACTTCATCACATCGGATTATATCGCAACGGCCCGTCGGACGCGCTGCAGATGGAGTGGCAACAGGCAAAAGAGAGTTGTTTAGATTTGCATCCCGGCTGGGAATCACATCTCTGGACCGACGAAAAAGCCGATGCATTCATAGCTGAACGATTTCCGGACTTCAAGGATACATGGCAAAGCTATCGCTACCCTATTCAGAAAGCGGATGCATTGCGCTACTTTGTACTTTATGAGTTTGGCGGTAAGTGTATATACGGATGGAGCATCGAAAGTCCCATACTTTGCAGTCAGTTCAGCACTAACTAGATGTTAAGGCGTGTATCTGGACCTAGACCTTATCTGTAGGCAATCCGTGAGCCCGCTGCGCCGCTTCCGATTCGTTGCGCCTGCAGCCTACATTGCAGGTTTCTCGAACGGATTTATGATGTCAAGCAAAGGCAATAGCTTTCTAAGACTTGTCATTGATAACTTAAAGACATACAATAGAGCTTGGTTCTGGTTGCCATATTCGACGGTCATGTTTAGTACCGGCGGCTGGTTTGCATCGTAAGTGCCCTAGAGATGTGTAGCACCTACTACCCTACTATCGAGAACTGGAAGTTAATATACGTATTTCTATAAGAACGGTTCTGGCCCTCAATGGGAGCCAGACCGACTTGAAGATATTAACTGGCCCACCAGAAAACCCTAATATGCACAGAATTTACGGCGCTGTTTCAACTCCACTTTTTCACCACCTCGGAAGCTCTTCGTGGCATTCATATGACGCGGGGATAATCGTTGCGATAGGAAAAGTACAGAATTTGCTGCTTCTGTTTGTGATGCTTGGGGTTATATGTACCGGAGTTCTTTTGCCAAGGTACGGTAAAGGTATAACCAGCCGGGAAAGTTTGCCGCTCTACAAGCAGGACAAGAAATCCTGAGGAGGCATTTGGTCCATAATGCAAAGCAGATACTTGTAAGGGTAGTGACTTTATGATGCAAGAATAAATAGATTAAATAAGTGAAGTCTACATAGAAGAGGTAGCTATCGCTAAAGCTGCTAGCACCAACCACGCCCAGTTTCGCCATGGAGGCCTGATACAAAACCGATCGCTTCTATTTCTATCATATGCCATATGCACTTGGGCTCGTATCTTCGCTATATCTTCTGTCGATACGTGCGTATACATTTTTGTCTCGAAAAAAGAGGCGGAAAGAAACGGGCTCGAACTCTTTGTAAACTCTCACGTTTGGATGTGACTACTCTCTCCGACAAGGACTTGAGGCTGTCACTCTAACGTTATCTGAGCGGCACGTCTACCATGATTAATATACTTATTTGCTGCTATGGCGCTGGAGTTATAAGCAGCTATGCAAGAACCGTTATAATAAGGGAAGTTACTAATGTAGATGGTTATTATCGGGTATATGTAGCTTTGTAGCAGTCGCTAGAATGCAAGGGCTTCGAGAGGTGTGATTCAAAAGTTGCACTCTACTATCCATCCGAAGCTGTCCAGACTACATTTTCGTTCATGTCGTAGGGCTGTTTCAAACATAATTTTGAGTAAACTCTATTCCGCTTCTGATTTCTCGCGATTTTGTTAGAAATTTAACATGGGAAGCCGCTTTGCAGCAAAATATATCCAGTAAAACACAGCGTTATCTGATGACGGCACGCCTACCAAGTCCCCGTTCAATGTTGCCAAAACCCAGTCGCTATAGAACGCAAACAGCACTGTCGTAAAAACAATCGCATACATAACGCTCGATACTGAAACCTCCAGCGCAACATAGCGCATCCGCGGTCTCTCCTGCAGGAACTGGCCCAGGAACACGAGCAACACCACAAGCAGTGTCAATCCTCCTGCCACACCGGAAAAGGCGTATGTAACTGTTCGTAACGCCGCCATGTCTGCGTCGTTGAAGTGGTGCGCGACCAAGTTCATGACTCCAACAAAGCCGATGATCGAGCCAGGGCCGTAAAGTACGAGCCACACCAGGATGACGCCGAAGTCCGGCTTCTTCTTTTCGGGCTCTCTCAGACTGTAGTTACTACGGTACTGAGAATATTCTTCGTTGAGAGGAATAGCGCTTTCATCGCGACTGCGCCTCGGCCGCTGCTCGCTTCTCGAGGGCCGTTCGCGGGCGATCCAGGCGGCATGTATGCTCATGAAGGAGAGGGTGAGCGACAGCGTTACTTTCCAGACGGCGATCAGGATGAATTCCCAAGTGTTGCGGCATTGCACCATGGTCCGGACTGTGAGCGGAAAGCTGACCAAGAGACCGACCGTTGTCGACGTGATGCCGATGTACCTGCGGCTCAGCCGAGTCCATGGCAAGAGTGGGCTTCTTCCGCGGGCGAGACAAATGACGGTGTAGTACGTCAACAGGTGGCTCACCATGCCGATGGCGCCGAATGGGAGCGCATAGCATTGGATCTGCTCGTGGATGGTCCCGCCATTTGGGTATGGGGGGTTCTGGGATCCGGGGATGAAATCGGTGAGCGAGGCTCGCTGCAGGATAGAGTGGAGCAGGTTGAGGTTGGTTGGTCCCATAGGATGTCCGAAATTACAAGGTTGCAAATGGAATCCGGGCTGTAGTTTTCAGATAGGGATTGATGTGAGGTCAAGGACAGTAGAGCTATGCCCCGGTAGTCTCACGAGAGAGTAAATCGCGAACATCAGCAAGATGTTGGCTCATCCTTAATATAATCTGAGGGGCACAATCCATCAGGAAGCGCCGCCCTGGGGCTGAGCCAGGAAGCCCCCCTGCAGGCCTCCAGACTACTGGTCAGCCTGGCGCTAAGTTTGGCCGGGGCCCAAGCCATGCAGCTATTTCTACTGACACTACGCGTATTCTCACACATTGATAACAATTTAGCGCGCAAATGCCACGGTAATATGTTTGTGTCTTTGCTGTGGACTTTGTGCGATCATGCGAAATATCTACAATTGATATATTCCGTTTAATTCGCATGCATCATATAGCTACATATCTAAACAGCGTTTCTCTCGGCTTTAAGGCATTGTGCATATCACAAATGAAAATTTCTATCTGATATTTTTACATGAAGGCTGGACTGTCGCTGTGCAATGGCATCTTTGATTAACCGAGACAGTATGTGCAAATAGTCATCTAGCCACGGGGCTGCGCACAACGCTACCAGCGCCTCGGGTCACCGCTAAGCGGCCAGAATTGTCATGTGGGTGAAGCATCACCGCCACACTAAGCGCTTTTGAAGCGGTCCGTTTCGCAGCAACCATCGCGCATTCCGCGGCAGCGAAGTATCGGGAGTATGCCAGGAATGCCTTGTTGCGGTCTCCTGTCAATGCCGCTTTTAATGTCGTCATAGTCGATATACTAGTTTGGAGCGAGGGAATCTACTGACTCATTTTCTCGAACAACGGCGGACATCAGTTGTGGCGAAGTGACCTAGACAAAAGCAATTGGAAGTTCGTCTAGGGATGGCCTCTGTCAAGGAAGAACCCACCCTCGTTATCGACCTCTATTCCTTGAGAGTCACATGTCTCAAAGTTACAGCCTCCCTGGCAAGATAGTCCGCACACTCCTTCCGGCTTTTTTCCACGCTGATGAAAAAGATGCCGATAGTAGGTACCAGCACCAGGGCGGCTACAAAGGGAAATGCGGTCCACTGGTTCCCATTCTGGTCGACAATTGCGCTGCACACAATTGGTCCGATCCATGCCGAACCCTTCGAAACAATACCCAACAAGCTAAAGAACATGTACTCCCGGCCGCGGGGGACGAGCTCTGCCATGAATGCCTGCCCATACGAGAACTGTGCTCCCATCGTGAACCCAAACTGGGCGTTGAACAGCCAAAACTCCCACAGATTGTGGTAGCCGGCCTTGTCGGTCCATATCCCTATCATCCCCCACAGAGCGACGACGCAGCATCCTATATTGGTAAACTGCAGCATGGCCTTGGAGCTGAGATTCGTAAGACGCTGCACGTAGTAGACGACAAAAACCCCAACGGCTGCGGAGGCCCCTTGAACCATGATCAGATAGGTGTTCTGCGTGGCGGAGAATGCCACCACTTGGGTCTGGGCAATGGCGACCAGGGTGATAGTTGTGCCGATGCCGTCAGCCAACAAAAAGTAGGCAACGAGGTAAGCAAAAGTCTGCTTGAGAGTCCAGGCCTCCTTGAGAACAAACCAGGTCTGCTTAAAGCCCAGAGTGAAATAGTTGTCCCCTTCAGGCAAAGGCGGGCCAGGGCGAGTCTTTTCCCAGAGAAACCAAGGGATCGCTAGAATGATCCAGAAACCCGTGCAAACTGCCACAGAGACAGAATATCCCCAGTTATTCTGGTCCGCAGATTCGTCGGCGTGAAGGCCTGCGAGAGCAGCCAGAGACAAGGCACCACATATCGTAAAGCCGACGTTGTTCCAGACATAGCTCATATTCATCACCTTTGAGCGGGCCATGGAACATCGCCGCTCGTACTCTTCCTCTGAGATTGTTCCGCTCGTTAATTCAACGTGGGCATTGCGAACCTCGGGTAGGTCATGGGAGAGCTTTGGGAATATGGCGTTGAAGAAGACGTAAGAAGCCCAAAATGTGATGGCTAGAGAGAGTGTCAGCAATGGAGCCATTCGGAGTGTGTCGGTAACGTATGCAACAGACGACACCGTCTCTCTCTGGTGTATGAATTCATCGTACCGCTAATGATATATAGTGCCATGGCTGCTCCCCATTGATCAGGCTTATCAATGCCAAGGAAGCCAAACTCAAATGCCCAAGTGAGTACAGAGAAGCCTCGGACCACCCACTTGTTCCAGCTACCGTAGTCGGCCAAGCTCCCAACGCCAATAAACACCAGAGCTTGGCTAAGGAAGGTTAGGCCGTTGCCGATGAGAATGACGGATGTGTAGGGCTTGGTGCCGCCAGCCCAGAAGACATGGCATGGCGCGGTTGGGTCAATGTCGCAGCTGCTGCTTCCCAGCGGAAGCACATCTGGGTTGAAGGCAGCCTGGTAAATGAGATTCTGGAAAAGAAGATTGGAACTGGTTTGGTAGTCCTTTAGTAAATATCCTAGGGAATGGGACACGCTGAGAGGATACACGGACTATTGAAAAGATCCAATCCCGTTGTTACCAGCATAGTAGGCGTAGTAGGAATAAAGCTCTTTTTTCGTTGCGGGCGCATCAGCCTCGTCAATCGAAGACGCGTTATAAGGTGGCAGCGGCAGCTCGCCAATCTCGGCGGCCGAAACCTCTTTGTGTGTCTCGGCGTCTACCATTGCGTAGTAGATCTCGGATTACTGGCTAAAATTCGAGAAATGAGGCTTTTTCCGGGTCGACGATGAACCAGAAATATTTTGTCCAGGTGGACTCTTTGCCGAGACCGCGGAGGTTACACAATTACTATAGCGGAAGGGTTCCGATGCGACAGCCGGCTTGATAAGGGATTTCATGTCGGCATGTCTACCGAATGCGTACGGGGTACCAGGTTATCTCGAGTGGACCTGACAGTGGATTGGCCCGCGGCCGCATGATAACACATCCGTGAATGACTGGATGCGTTGACGCTCAGTGGTGGATCCCGCGTCTCGCGAGGCCCTGCATCGGAGCTTGCGCCGGACTCCACCATCAGTATGTATTTACGCGTGTCCCAGCCACTGGTGCAGCTCCAACTCGGGCCTATATCTCTTCTTCAGTACTAGGTTTCCTTCGTGTTACCCCGCTTAACCCCATTCACATCACGGTTACACAAATGGCCTCGCTCGCTACCATTGGCGTCGACGTGGGAGGGACAAATACAGATGTAATCCCCCGCTCTAGCGTCACATTGGTGGCGGTAATTGAACAACGCCAAAGTGCTCACACCTCTTATGCAGGCTGTGTTGATCCGAGACAACCAGGTACTAGCATGGCACAAGACGCCCTCCACAGCGGATATCCAGACCAGCGTCGAGCACGCCATTAGTGAGGTTATTTCGAAGAGCAATGTTGACACTGCAGAACTGGGATCGGTGAAGATTGGAACAACAGTAGGTGCAGCAATTACTATGATTCAAGGGTTCGTTCCAGTTAACATCTCTAGCAATTCATAAATGCTGTGCTGGAGCAAGATGGCAGCAAGCTAGACAAGGTTGCGGTTATTCGAATTTGCGGGCCATATTCGAGAGGATCTCCACCGTTCGGTTCGAAACCTAGTCTTGGGTATTATAAACGGGTTGCTGACTCGATGCATGCAGTCGACTTCCCAGCTGGTCTCCGGGCTTTGGTAGAAGGTCATTTCGATTATGTTGATGGCGGCTATCAAGGTACAGTTTCACACCTCGACTCATGCACAGACTCAATGTAAGAGCTTGAACCCATGTACTGAGAAACTACGCAGTCGATGGTAGGCCAATTTCCGCTCTGGACGTTGGCCAGCTCAAAGAACAAGCTTCTATCATCAAGGAAAAGTCCATCAGGTCCATCGTCGTGATCGGCATATATTCGCCTTCGGACCCTCGTCAAGAGGAAGAAGCAGCCTCATATCTTTTGTCCGAGCTCGGCGCTGGCTACGAGATTACCTGCTCACACAAAGTCGGTCGTCTCGGCTTCCTGGAAAGAGAAAATGCAAGCATCTTGAATGCAAGCTTGAGGCGGTTCGCGCGCCATGTCATCTCCGGCTATAGACTCGCAGCTCGGCGATTGGGGATCCGCAACCTCTATATCACGCTGAATGATGGCACACTAAGCAAAGCTGCCGACGCTGCAGAGTGTCCCGTTCGCTGTTTCCAGTCAGGGCCAACCAACAGCGCGAGAGGTGCGGCCTTCCTCGCACAATTGGACCATGGCTCCGAGAGCGGCGAGAAAGAGATACTTGTTATGGATGTGGGAGGGTAAGAACGTGTAGAGCCCCTTGTCAGAGTATGGTTCTCTCGAGGTTAACCATCACGCAGTACAACTACTGACATATGTGCGCTGCTCAAAGGAGGATTTCCTCGACAATCGGCCGCATTCGTGAAAATCGGGGGTGTACGAACTAATTTTACAATTCCGGCCGTTCACAGCATTGCCCTTGGCGGGGGATCGTACGTAAGGGAACACAGCGGGGTAGTGACGATTGGACCGGATTCTGTTGGATCAAATCTGACAAAAGAAGGCATCTTCTTTGGAGGGAAGACACTCACTGTGAGTCAAGCTCGTGGGACGATGTCCACCTCTGCTAACTCAGGCTAGGCTACCGATCTTGTACTCTCTAATGGCCTAACACAAGGCATATCGCCTCAGATTAAATCCTCCAGTTTGTTGGAGATCAAGAAAGCTGTGGAAGCCGCCATCGATCTTGCCAAGTCTAAACAGGGAGATGCGATAGTCGTGCTCGTTGGGGGTGGCAGTATTATCATTGACAACAATCTGGCTGGTGTCGACAGCCTTGTCCGCCCAAAATATTTTGATGTTGCAAATGCTGTCGGCGCTGCTGTAAGTGATCCCAGACTCCATATTGCCTTGATTGGGCTGACTTGAATATTTAGATTGGAAAAATCAGTGGTTCTGTCGATACCATCGGCATACCAGACAGGAAGTCTATTGACGAAATAGTGCAGGATGCCAAGGCCCTAGCGATCGAACGATGCGTTGCCGCAGGAGGAGGAAGAGATACGGCCGAGATTGTCGAGGTTGACGTGCTGCCAGTCTCATACGTCACAAATGGGGCTACCAGAATCATTGTTCGAGCTGTCTCTGATCTCTCAGATTCATCGGAAGTTGAAGAATCAGCTCAGGACGATGAGACACAGTTTCCCAACGACCTTGGGGCTGAAGCGTTCCAGAAGCCAGCACCTAGCATTGCAAAGGGTTCCTCTGCGTCGGGTGACGTCACGGGCAAGACAGTCCCTAACGTGGCATCTGAGTCATTTGACCCCGAGGCTTATAAGCCAGACATCAGAGGAGATTTGTGGTATATTTCGGAAATCGACCTACAATTCCTCCAAGACGGCACTGGTGTGCTCGGAGTAGGCAGCTGTGGCGAGCCATACCCGACCTATGTCGCTTGTTTGAACGAACTCAGAAATGGGAAGGAAATAACTATCAGGAGACAAAGTTCAGTTCAAGATGACACAGTTGTACTTGTCGCCGGTTTCATGGTATGGCTCTCCCTGTGGAAGTTGATGTCACGTTTAACATTCAATCAAGGGGTCGCCTTCCGTATACTTGGAAAGGGTTCCCGGCAAGAACGAGTAAGCAACCCATTCTTCCGGCACTCTTTTAATTTCATCTAACTTCCATCAGGATCACAGACGCCATTACAGCTGTTACGGCGGCCGGCAATCTGTCCACTTTCGATTCGATTATTCCTAACGAAATAGGTGGAATGAACTCATTTGAAGCCCTTGTTGCAGCTTCGCGTCTTGGCAAGAGTGTCTTAGATACGGACTGCGTTGCTAGAGCTTATCCTTATCTTTGGCAAACGGTTCGATGTCTCAACGGTGTTTCCGTCACTCCCGCTGCAGTGGCAGACGGCGCAGGGAATAAAAAGGTAAGTATTTTGACCAAGTTAAGGATAGAAGTCATTTCGTAACCTGTGTTACAACTAGGTCATGGCAATCTCTCGTGACGAGCTTCATGCTGAGGAAGTGTTGCGTGAAGCATGCTCGGATCTTGGATCTCTTTCCGGAATCTGTATAAATCCGGTCCGAGGGCCAGAAGCCCGTACACTACCTAAGAATAGCTTTTCATACGGTTTGTCTCTCCAAATCGCCCCTTAATCATCTATATCCAACTGCTGACACATATGGCCTCTAGCTTGGACAATAGGCTACACATTAGCCCTGTCACGTTGCCGAAAGCAGGATCCCGCTATGAACCTAGTCAGGGAACACAACGGGGCGATTCTATTTTCTGGGAAAATCGTTTCCGTCACGCGAACTGTTTCCAAAGGGTTTACGCGTGGCAGCGTCCTGTTAGAAAGTTCCGAAGAAGACGGCATTTCTAAATCAGAGAAGAAATCTTTGCTGCATGTCGACTTTGAGAACGAGAACCTCTGTGCCCTTCGAAAGGACCACGGCCAGGAATACAAGGTAGTAGCTGTTTGTCCGGATCTAATAACGTTCTTGGATAAAGCAAACGGCGCACCATTGGGGATCTCAGACTACAAGTATGGACTTCGAGTGAGTGTGATCGCTTTAAGAGCGCCTCCATTCTGGGTCTCAGAGCAGGGGTTAAAAGTGGGCGGACCTACTGCATTCGGGTAAATATACCATGCCAACCCTTTTCTCTGATAGTGTCTTATACTAAAAGCTTACAGTCTTGATCATAAATACACCCCAATTTCCTCAGGACCTTTCCATGACCCACTGAGTGTGTGGGATATGTTTGTGGATGAGTAGGGTTCAAATGCTATTGAGCCACTCTAGTGTTATGTCGCTATAAGAGATGTCTTGAGAGGTGTGCGGGCTGTAAATGAACCTAGGCGCCGAAATCCAGCAAGGTGTATCGCTGACAGCAACCTAAAATTGGTCAGAATCTTCATAACACACCAGCGTTAGCTGGGCCAAACCACGGAATTCTGTTATTGATGTTGTCTGAATGTTTTCGTATTTCTCCTCGTCATCCTTGGTTACAGAGCAAACGCATCTTGCAATTCCTGTGCACTATTCAGGAAAAATTGGTATCCTGCTGACACCGCCTCGTCCCAATGAGCAAACGTGTGACCCATGCCCTTGTATATTCGAATCGAGCTCGACGTTCCGTCCTCCAGTAGCTTCGCATGGTAAGCCTCGGCTTCGGAACGGAGGGGGTCTACTTCAGCGACGTGCAGCGCCGCGGATGCCAGTCCACCGTGATGTGCAGCCGCAATTGGCGAAGCGCGGAAGTCGTTTGCTCGCTCCTGTCTAATCTCCCCCCGGCCAAGCCAGAGGTTGTAAAACCATATCAGACGAACAAGCGGGAGCATTGGAGCATGCTCGCAGCTAATATAGCTCTCATATGGCAGGTCCTCACTGAGTTTGGCAGAGTCTTCCTCTGGCATATACCGTCCGTCAATAACTGGTACAATGAGGATTGCAACACAAGCTTCGGCATAGACGGGTCGTCTCGCGCCAGCAGCGCAAACAGCTGCAATACGCCCTCCCCCCGATAGACCGCTGACTGCGATGCGCGAGGTGTCTACCTTGAGCATGGCGGCATTCTTGACAACCCACTGCAGCGCTTGGTAACCATCCATTACTGGGGTAGGATGCGGGTATTCTGGAGATAGGCGATATTCGACATTTATCATGATGCAGCCGACGGCTTGACAGACTTGTCTGCACCATGACTCATCGGCTTTGAGGCCACCGATCACGAAGCCACCGCCATGGAAATTAATGACCGCTGGAGGTTTTCTGTCCTTCTCGAGACCCCCGCGAGCGGCTGCATCGGCTGTTGGAACATAGACCTCGACGTTGATCTCGCCGTCTGGACCATTGACAGGGACTTTGTGTATTATAGCAGCGCCAACCTCGGGATACGGCCTGTCACCTTGGCCGTGGGAAACGAATATTGTGGCCGGTCGGCATTATAAACCTCGTAAAACACCTGGTCTGCGCGTACTTTTCCAACTGTAGCAATGTTTAGTAAATGCTTAATACGGTAGTCGACAGCACAATCTCCAGTTGTCCTCGATTCAATGCATTCGGTATGATATGCAGGAGCCTTCTTACCTTGATACTCATACGCCTTTTTAAACTCAGGGTCCAAAATACCTACTACAGACTGGTGGAGTGCATTGATGGGCTGTGTAGTCTCGTCGGTTGCCATTGCGCACTCCTGTGATAAAGCGATTCGAGCGGTAGGAATAATAGCAACTCGCCCCGCCTAGGTGCAGGGAATGGCGATGGTTCCGATGAGGGATTCGTGATGTTTGTTTATCTTTCTGGGTGTTCAGCTACGATGCTAGCTTTCTCGATCCAGAGGGGAAGGTCATGACAGAGTAGGTGGTCCGATATTACGCTCATGGGCCTGTGAGTATTTGAAGCTCTCGAAAGATTGAGTAGTTCGCAACGCGAGGACGAGTTCACTCTTTCGCGTCCCCAGCCCCACTAGCCATGGACCGGGGACTAAGTTATCTTGAACTAACCAAGAGGAGAAGTGCGACACACTCTTAATAGTGGAGGAACAAGGAAAGCGCACAAATTTAGCTCCACTTCATATTGCCGGGCAGGCGCCAACAGCACTTGGTAGAATCTTATCTACGGGTCCTAAATACCGGGAGTACTCACAAACAACAGTCCTGCTCTAAACACTACGTCTGTAGAGCTATGAGGTAGGAAAATTACTGCGTCACTTCATCGCCTATCGGTCTGTCACTGGGCCCCCCAACGTCCCCCTCAATCGCTTTATTTCTTATCATGAATTGTTATTCAGGACTGTATGATCCGGCGAGAGTATAATAGGAGATGGTTAGGACGTGAGGCAGCTCTCCCTTGATCCAAACCAACAGCCAGCTACCAATTATCCCAAATAGCCATATCCAGACTCATCCATCACAGCCGGTACATCTGTGCTTGACGTTGAGAAGACAGGTGGCGACACCTTTTCGGACGCCGTACGCTCCGCATCGCCGCCGTCCTCTACTCACGTGATTGACGAAGCTATGGAAAAGAGGATCTTGCGCAAGTTCGAGTTTTTCATCATTCCGGTTTTGGCGGTGATGTACTTATTTAAGTATCTCCTTCGCTCAATGGCTATATTCCAAGCCACCTAAACAGTCTCTGGTCCTTTGAGTATGATTGACCTATCGATAAGTCTAACTTAGGAAATGCCAAGACAGATGGTTTTACCGATGACCTGCACTTTGCTCCCGGCTAATATAGCCTCCTCTCGACCATTTTCTTCATCCCGCTCATTTTGTTCTGCACGGGGGTAGAGAAATATACTTCTTTCGGACACCCCGGATTGCCCTAGTTCATCCAGAAGAGGAGCTTATCGCAGTGCCATACTCCACAAGATAAGTGTAGGTCAAGTGTGGATAGAGATAGACATCCTTACGTATTGACCGAGGTAATCGCCGGATACCGCTAATATTATCCGAGCCAGTCCGTCAATCTTTGGTGATTGCCCCTGCGTCGGGTCGCCCCACTTAAATCTCGAGGTAAGCCCGCGGGCCGGTTTACTCCTTATGGAATAGAGCCTCTCAGTACCGACACGATAGTGTAGTATGGTGCCCGTGGCTAATAGACGATCTTTTTGATACGTGCCAGTCTCGGCAACCTATAAGCGATGGGTGAGCCTTGCGAAGCAGGTACGACTACTGCATTTCGTTCATGTCAAGGCCCTTCCATCAGAGAATCCCACTTAGACAGGCTAGAGAGACGGAAATCTGACGAGACACAGCCATTATTCAAATTCTGGGTGCATCAAACTCGTAGCCGGCTAGCACAACAAGATGACGACGACAACAATAGCCTCGAGTACGCTTAGACGAGCCAACATGAGTCTCAACTCAGTTGAGATCTCGGCTCGTTGGATCGATGAAGAAGTGGTAGAAATCGAAACTCAATACGGCATCAGCGGCGTGCCAGCGTGGCCAATTGTCATGGAGAGAGGCTCCAGGGCCCACCTATGGTCGACCAGCGGCCGCCGTTATTTTGACTTCACATCAGCTTTCTCGACTCTCAACCAAGGCCATTGTCACCCAAAAATTTTCAAAGCCGGGATGGACCAGTGCCAGAAGCTGATGCTCCCGGGCCGCAGCACGCACACCGAGCAGTATTCTCGTCTGTGTAAGAAAATGTGCAATGTAAGCTGCCAACCGGCAATCAAACTCATTTTACTGACTCAACGCCATTCTCCAATAACATGCTAACAAAATGGTTAGCTACTTGAACTAGACGTTGCTGTTCCCACCAATTCGGGCTCCGAGGCCATCGACATGGCCGTCAAGATTGCCCGCAAGTGGAGTTACGAGAAGAAAGGGGTCCCGGCAGACCAAGCTTTGATCTTAACTGCAACCCTAAACTACCATGGCCGGATGTTAATATCTCTTTCTTCAACTCAGAATTCTTATATCGGAGAAAGTAGGATTGCAATCTCTCTCTTTCTCCCTCAGTCCCTTTTCAACCCCTGTTTGAACTTCGATCGTCTAGGTCGCTGACCCTTGGCCAGATATGGGACCCTTTGTCCCCGGAATTGGTCCAGAGGTTGCTGGCGAGCCGGTTGTATTCGGAGATTGCGAAAGCCTAGAATGCACATTTAAATCTCACGGCGACAGAATTGCTCCCTTCATGATCGAGAGAATCCAAGGGAACGCAGGTTGCATCGCTCCTCCTGCAGGGTATCTCACCTCTGCCAGGGAGTCTGTATCAAGTATAATGTCCCGTGGATTGCGGATGAGATACAGTGCGGTATGGGTCGCACAGGACATCTTTTAGCCTATCAGTGTGAAAATGTCAAGCCTGACATTGTCGCTCTGGGCAAGTCACTCGTCGGTGGCGCATATTCGATTGGCATGGTCGTGGGAAAGGCTGAAGCCATGAGGTGCTACAAATTTGGCCAGTTCTTTACTCCCGCTCCCATCCATGAGCTTCAATCGATAAAGTCTCCCTGATTTGACTAAGTATCTTGACTAACATGGAAATTGCTTTCAGGCATGGCTCCACGTTCGCTGGCAACCCTGTGGCCGCAGCAGCGGCTTTGGCTGCTGTCGGTGTCATCTTGGACGAAGGACTTTCCGAGAGAGCCTAGGAGTTGGGTCCTAGAATCGAGGCTCGTCTGCGGTCGATCAAGTCTCCCCACTTCCGTAAAATCGAGGGCCGCGGGATGCTTCACACCCTTTTTATTCACGAGAGCACCGATGGCCGTGTTACTGGGCCGAGGCTCGCCAAGCTTCTCGTAAAGAGGGGTTTCCTCACCTCAGCCTATGGTCCAAAGATTCGGATCGCACCACCCTTGATCACTAGTGAGGAAGATCTTTGGCCGGCGTTGGATGAGGTTGAAAAGGCGCTGAGTGATTTGCCCAATATTGTAGATGAGCCCATCCTTCCTTAGAACAATTACCTCGTAACCTGAAACCGATTGTATCTAACCCTAATTCCTGTGGTTTTTATCACACTTCCCGCATTGCATTATTACCTTGGTCACATAAGGCACTTGAGAAGCTCATTCCCCTAGCCCTTGAAGGCTGAAGTTGTTGTCTAAACAAACCTTCCACCCCTGGCCCCTCCGAGATCATATCAGTACTTATCTAATAGCGGCTCTATAAAGGCCGCTAGGGCTTGCTCGAGACATTAAAGCTTCTCTCATTTCTAATAAACTTAGCCGAGTAGCTTGCTATATCAAACAAAAAGATATTGACTGAATAGACTACTACAATAACTAGCCTGATCATGAGACTAAAGAAGAACGATTTATTGGACATAAACCGGTCATATGTTACTCTATGTCCAACCAATGGCGCCACTGACCGAGCCTTGTCACCCAAATAATTCGTTCTGTAGTCTTTCATGTTCGTTTGATAGCCAAAAGCTCCAAAATCCCATGTAGCTGCCCTGCACACTTTTGTTCAGCTTCAAGAGCCGCTAACTGCTCCTTTGCCTGATGGAGCAAAGTTGTTAGCTTTTGCCGACAGTATTCAAAGCTTCCTGTAGACTCAATGTAGTTGACTGCGTATTGCTTGACCATATCATCCTCACTGTGTTGCTTCAAGATGCTGATTAAGCGGAGATCCTGGGGGTGTGAACGAATGCTGTGGATAATCGGAAAGGAGAATTTCCCCTCCGATATGTCCTCGCAGTAGCCCTTGTTTTTAGAGTAGGTATCGCTCTGGAGATTTTGATAGTCATCCCGTATTTGGAAAAGAATACCAAGGGTCTCAGCCAGGGGAATGCAGTCATGGTTACTTGAGCTTTCGCCTTGCATCAGGCGGATTGCCAGTCGAAAAAGACCTCCCGTTTTGTTCTGAATCATCTTGATATACTCGTGCTCGGTTGGACAACAGACTGTCTCCCTCCAATGAAGCTCTAAACCTTGACCACGGTGCAGATTGACGAGCTCCTCGGTGTAAATGGAGAATGCTAGGGGGTTTGAAAGCTGTTCTAGCTCTCGTTGTGCAACAAAGTAGGCCAAGTTGGCCGAGTTGATAGTCTGTGCGACTCCAAAGATACTATGGGCCACGGGGATACCGCGACGTAGTTTAGACGAGTCCTGAATATCGTCAATCCTACCTATCATTAGTAAGATCGCGGTTGTGTAGGTGAGTTGCCATAAACCTACAACAAGGAGGCAGTGTGTAACAGATCAATTATTTTCTTTATGACCACAATCTTTTCGTGGGGAACACAAAGGAATTCATTGAAGGCGCTGATCAAACTCCCACGAATATCTTTACCAGGAGTCTCAAGCAGGTAGTCCAGGGGTGCGGTCAAAATCTGGAAAGCTTAGTATTTGCTACACGAACTGGGAAAACAGGCCGACACACACCTTCTCTTCTCCATCTCGATGTCCAGTGTTGCCATTCGTATGCAGAGTCCTAATATGCGATTGTGCGGGCTCTGATGGGTAATCCACACCCTTATTCTCTAGAGTAGATTTGATGACGTTTGCAAACATTGGCCCTTGTGACACGTTGGGAAGGTTGAAGACCACAAGTAAAAGTTGGAGAAGAAATGACGACGATGATAGGAGACTTAATAGTAGGAGAGAAAAAGTACTAGAGAGACTCGTGTACACCAAAGGAACTAGATGGAAGGATTGACAGCCTACACGAAATGAATACCATAAATGAATGCAGCATTTACCTAGTATGATCCTGCTTTCATTACAGTAGAAATGAGATTAGCAATGAGTTGTGGGAACGTCGTGTAGTCACCCTAACTCTACCAAAATCTTCATTCCTGATGTCATGGCAGTAGGAATGAGATCGGAAATCAGTATCAGTATGGCGACAGCGTTGTTGTCTCCACGCCACAGAAACGTGTGAGATTAAAGACAACATCGACACGAACAGGTGGATTGAATGAGACGCCACTTTGCACAATAGATAAATTCATAAATTAAAAATTGATTTAGTATTTAGGGAGCCGTTTGATCTGCCCCGCAACAATACCGCTGTTGTATTCATCTCTCTCCTAAGACAAGGCAAGAATGGACCGAGATTTGGCTCACATGACCACCATGCGTCTTGAACTGCGAATATTATGCCCTACTCTTCCTTGTAATTCATCCGCGACGGAGACAGACGATAGTAGCATATGCCATAAGTCACCTCCGCCAGAAAAAAAGTACCTAAGCACCAGAGCACAAGGGGATTGCCCAACCAGGAATACAGCTCAGGCCAGTACTTCCAACGGAGATAAGCGAAGCCCACGGTACAGCAGGAACCAATAAATCTGCTTGCCCTAGAAAAGGTTAGCATAAAGTATTTCGCTCAAGGGTCTAAACGCCATCAAAAAAAAACCCCCAAAATTGTTGCGAGCATACCAAAGAGCCCAGGACCCGCCCCTCCTGCTGTTTCTCTGTAGTAGCTGGCACAGACCACCAATGCTCAAGACAAGTTGACAAATTGCGGCTCCCCATGAGTAGCCCAGCCCAGGGCCAATCTCTTTAGCGAGTGCCACATGGCCGGTAAAGCAAACCAGAGTCCCGACAATAAAAATCAGGGCCGTATTGTTTGAAACCAGTGGGGAATGGCTCCACTCAGTCTTGGCAGATTGTGCGGCAGTTATCATGATGAAGACGTTCAGGGTGACGCCCCCTGCGAAAACGGCTAGTTCCACTCTGTTCGGGGACGGGTAAACAAGCGTATAAACCATTTCCCAGCCGATGTTGTTACAGAGAGGAATGATAGCCATACTGTATGTTTTACTCTCCCTAGAATGCCATATCATCAAGCCGTAATTGATAATCCAGCCAATCCCCATGCCGGTGATGAAAATGTTAACCAGCCATTGAATCTCGCGGTAATCTGCGGGCATTGGCGCGTTCCTAAACCCGTCCATGTCGGTAAGGGGTTTTTTTTTCTTTTTGATATTTGAGGTAGCTTGTCAAAGGCAAAGTGTAGGTGCCTCTGGTGGGATGCCAGTCTGCTTCTTATATCCCTGCCAGCCTACTGATTCGCTAATCACTACGCGCTTTGAGACCTGAAGCGTCTCAAAATTATTAGACATCCCAGCCTTCGTCACTACCCTTGAACCAGATGCCACTTGATATCAGCCACCAGTACTTGCTGATTCTACTTAGTTGATATTGTTCGACATTTCCACGCCGACTACTTGCTGGGAACCTGAGACTCTACTAAGCGTACCAGCGTGAGATCCTGATATACTTAGACGCTAACACATCCATCTCCATCTCTATTGGGACATACACCTGGCCATGTTGGTCCTCACATCGCTCCCTTTTGCAAGTGGCTTCGCAGTCAGCAGCATTGCAACATTCGTGTCTGCATTCGTCCTTGGATACCTTTTGAAGCATCCATCAAAGCTTGACACTGGCCTTCGTCGTACTATTCAACAGTATGGCTATGCTAAGAGGCAGAAACCGCTTAAGAAACTGATCCATGATAACGCCAAGGCACCCGACTGCCCATACGAATATCTTCTGAATATCTACGGACGCCACCACTTTGCTCCTTTTGTCAAGGCATTTGATGGGGAACTGAAAAACAGGGACCCGGAGAAGTATACCTTGATTCTCGATATAATGGATGCTGTGCATTTTTGTTTAATTTTGGTCGATGACATTTGCGATGACAGCCCTAAGAGAAAGAATCAAACGACTGCGCACTTGATCTATGGTTCCTCTGAAACTGCGAACAGGGCTTATTTTGTCCTCACAAAGGTTATCAATCGAGCCATGAGAGAGTTTCCTGTATTGGGCACTGAGCTTCTGGAAGCTCTGGAGCAG
Source organism: Thozetella sp. PMI_491 (assembly GCA_021432635.1). Taxonomy (NCBI): domain Eukaryota; kingdom Fungi; phylum Ascomycota; class Sordariomycetes; order Chaetosphaeriales; family Chaetosphaeriaceae; genus Thozetella; species Thozetella sp. PMI_491. The sequence goes on along the minus strand of MU270021.1, from coordinate 225,123 downwards.
ATTCTTGAGGGCCAAGACATATCCCTAGTTTGGCGTCGAGATGGCCTGCAAGCCTTTGCTTTTGGTGCCGATGAGCGAGTCCTGGCGTATAAGAACATGGCTCAACTAAAGACTGGGACGCTTTTTGTCCTACTTGGGAGACTTTTGAACGATGGGGGCAATCAGCTAGATGATCTGTTTCTTCGATTCGGGTATGTTCACCGTTGAGAATTCATGATGCCAAGCTCTCTTTCTCTCAGAAAATCTCAGACAAGTCTTTGAACTAATCATTCTGTGTTACGTAGGTGGTATGCCCAGCTTCAAAACGACTGCAAGAATGTTTACTCGGCAGACTACTCGACAAACAAGGGTGCTGTGGCAGAGGACCTCCGCAATGGAGAACTGTCATTTCCAATCGTCGTGGGCCTTAATGACGAGGTCGTAGGGCCATACATTGAGAAAGCGTTCCGAAGCCAGCACGAAAGTGAGATTTGCGAAGCTCTCGCTCATTTGGAGTCTGCAAAAATAAAAAAGAAATGCTTAAATGCATTGCAGGAAGCCGCACGTGGCTTGGACAGTCTAGTTGGGTTTTGGGGTCGCCGAGAGCAGATAGTTTAGCTCTCGTGAACTTCTTTCTCGAGATATAAAACCAGCTCAATTCAAATCATGAGTATTTAACATGCTTGGAAAGTATAGCGGAATAAATATAGTTCCGTGAGTCATGATGACTATGTGGCTTGTGAACTTCCTTCCGCTGAAGTACTGATTATCATTGTAATACGAACTGTTGCAAGTAGACTTTATTGCTCCTTTTGTAATCCCGAACTCAGGATTTGTCGCATGCGTTGAAATCTATCTGTTGGGTCCGATCTTCGCTGTCGAAATTTGCATATACCGTATCCCCATATCTACCCGTCAAGCTGCACTCTATGCCCTGACAGCGCAGCAGGTGTGATATTGGAGTTTATATAGGGCTGAGATCTGTGACCTTGCTGTGCTTTGAACAGTCTCAAGCAGCATCAGCCATGAATCTCAATGACATCGTCAATATTTATGCACTTATGAATATGGACTGTTCTTGAGCCAGCTGGGCAGAAGGCCTTTTTTATCATTGCGGCCAGGCTGCCTGTGAAACAATATTGTGTAACAATGAACAAGTCTGTCAGACACAATGTAGTGAGTAAATCTTTCATGTAGAGAAAACTAGTCCGATGGTAAGATAGTCCCTCAATCAAGAATATTGTTTCCGCCTCCCAATAAACCAGGTATCCCCACGTTCTCCTTTCCTCCCACCACCTCCCGGATTAAAAGCAAGTCCGCACCGCCCGCAGCAGGCCCCGCTACTAGACTGATTAAGAACATGCGCACTAGAAGCTGTCGGCTCACTGTCAACTTCTTCTGCTGGAGAACTTGGAATAAAAGCCCCACAATCATGAAAAATCCACTCGACGTGCCGGTCATTTCATTAATCTGACGCAATCTGGCCTCTCTCCGTAAAGCCTCCGAGCAATGCATGTTTGAGCAGCAGGGTACGCCTATGAGACTATTCATTATATGAAATGGCGCAATCTGTCGAGGCATGCGGCTTGCTGCGAGTGCCACCGAAAAAGCGCCTACATGTGTGCTGGCAGTTACCCAGAAGATGGCTGTTAAGAAATTCCTAGATCTTGTTCTTGAATGAGCTGCTTTGAATGTGCTTGCGGAGTGGACGTGCAGGATCCATAGCGATATGGCAGGCATCGCGACTGACAGCCCGAAGCAATCGGATACAATTCCAAGGACTCCGATGATACTTAAAGAGAACATAATTAGTGATTTATTTGCATGCGAGTAAAATTTACTTACATAATCTTGAACAAAATACCCTTATGTGGCATCGTCTGATGTAGGATAAGCATGATAAATCCTGCGAGTTGCCCAATGTAGAGGAAAATATGCAGAGAAAACCATGGCCAGTCTTCCCTCAAAGCCGTAAACGATGAACCAGTACAGAGTTTGAGCCATGAGAAGCCCTCTTCATGCCAAACATCGTGAGGTGGAAAAGAGAAGAGCCGCAATAGGTACGATTCGTTCATGAGAGGGTATCCTTCCCAGAGCTTCCAAGCCACACCAGAAACACCGAAAAGAACTTGTAGAAGGTTGGCCAGCCACATGTACCGCGACATTGTGACAAGTGCCAGAGGAGGGGCGAGAGGGTAACCAGGGGTCGTGTTGCTATCAACGTGTCCGGAGAGAAACGTTTCCTTACAGGTTTATATTCCGTCAAATTTAAGACATTGGCTAATCTAACGGAGTCAAGCAAGCTGGAATCTTCGAAGACCATCAAGTGGAAATTAGAAACACCTCATTTCCCAAGGACTGTTCTAGACCTACGGCCCCACTTAAACGGCACGTAGCAATCCGTTACGCCTCAAACATTGTAATTTTGTTTCGGAAAAGCGTCTTGTTCGCACACATCTTTTACAGTAGTTATCACCTACCACAACTCTTTTCGATAGAGTGGCAAAGAGAGATACAGCATCCAGCAGTTGGCCCCGCTCGATGGTCTTGGGCTGGCAATGCCAGAGCTTTGAGGGGCAGCAAAGGCATGATCAACACAGTGCTGAGAATTTCGATGATATAGTAGATGCGCGTCGCAGTCGTGCGTATTACTAAAAGTAGTTTATCTGTTTTTTTTCTGGCCTTCTCGGACACGCATTGATCACGATATCCGGACCCGGTCCAACATTCCGACAGAAACGACTCTTTCCTACCTTGTTCCAACTTCATTTCAACATATTCAACAGCAATCACGGCCTACAGAAGCCGAACTCACATTTTCACGATGACCGAACAGTTCAAGGTGCTCATCATCGGAGGTTCTGTAGCAGGGCTTTCTTTTGCTCACTGCCTAGAACGCCTCGGTATACATTTTACCATTCTAGAAAAAGGCGAGAGCATAGCTCCTCAGCTTGGAGCATCCATTGGTATTCTTCCAAACGGTGGTCGTATTCTTGATCAACTCGGCTTGTTCGATGCGGTTGAAAAGGAAATCGATCCTCTGGAAGTGGCTAAGATAAGATATCCAAATGGTTTCTGGTTTGGAAGCGCATATCCTAGGACGTTGCATTCTACGTATGTGCCCCTTGTCGAAGCTCCCCCGCAAATTAATTATATTATGGACTGAAATGCTAATGGATTTCCCATGAAAGTTTTGGATACCCTGTGTCTTTTCTTGAAAGGCAGCGATTTATCCAGATACTCTACGATAAGCTCAAAAACAAGGATTGTGTCTATGTAAAGAAGGAAGTTGTGTCGATCACGAACGCTCAATCCGAGGCTGCGGTTAGAACATCTGACGGCTCGGTGCATAAGGCAGACCTTGTTGTTGGGGCGGATGGAGTTCATAGCGTGGTCCGATCTGAAATCTGGAGATGCTTCACATCAGCGTCCCATCTTCCGAAGATGCCCGGGGAGAGCAGAGGTAAAGGATATCTGCATCTATTTATTACGGTAAATGCTAACAAGAAACAAGCCGGTATCAAGTACGACTATTCTTGCATTTACGGCATTTCCATGGATGTGCCCAACGTAGAGCTTGGAGTGCAGCTTAGTCTATTAGATTGTGGACTGTCACTGCACGTCTTCACTGGAAAAAAAGGCAAACTTTTCTGGTTCCTCATTTTCAGAAATCCACAAGACGGTAGCTTATGCAACGAGAATCGTTCAGACGACAGCGCGAGACGGATATGCGAGAGACTACAGTCCAGAAAGCTTAGTGACGATTTGACATGGGAAGAGATATGGTCAAGATGCACGATCTATAAGATGACACCGCTGGAGGAAGGAGTGTTTCGGCAGTGGAACTATGGTCGTTTGGTATGTATTGGTGATGCCGTGCGCAAGGTATGTAAATCCGGCTCTCTAGCGCTCCCAAAAAGGCTTAGGGACTTGAAGCTGCTCCCGTCTTATATTTATCTACACAGCCCCAGTGCTCACTACCAGCAGATGGCCCCCAATATAGGCCAAGGTGCAAACATGGCGATAGAAGATGCTGCCAAGCTAGCTAGCCTTCTCCATGAAAGACTCCCACTTAGCAGCTTGTCGGCCGGCGCAATAGATTCGATGCTTCAAGAATTTGTTGAGGCACGAAGACCTCGCTCAATCAGCATATGCTATCAATCCGAGTTCTTGGTTCGGATGCAGGCAAATGAGGGATTGGGTAGAGTACTACTAGGGCGGTATCTGATACCACTGTTGAATGATGGGCCTGCTAGTCTCTCCGGCCTCTCTATTAGAGGCGCGGAAAAGCTCGATTTTCTGGATCTCCCCGCTAGATCACTTGGAGGGGCATGGAACGCCTCCTGGTCATCAGTCGTGCGAACTGTGGTGTGCTTGCGCCCCAGAACTAGCCAGTATGGGTTTGCAGTATGCTTTGCAGTCGTCTTCTTTGTATTCTTTCTCGCCAAGCTCAGGTAGTAGGAAACAGCAGTTCCATGTATGACATAGAGTACGCATCATAGCTATGGGAATTGAGGAGCCTCAAGGCTCGCAGAAGATGGGGCTTAACCTAAAACAAACAAGAACTCGCCTCTTGCGTGATAGACAGTTGGCAAGCCCAAACAATCCGAGTTACGCGTCGCGCCTCAGACCTTGGGCAGCACCTCCAAAGCATGCCCGACACTCCGCCGAGACAAAACCGTCCTTTGCTAGCCTGCATCTCGCTTACATGCCATCCTGCATAACTAAACATTGGCTATGTATGCCATCATATCGACAACCAAACATACACGGATCAAATATCCACGCAGATGATTTGATGGACGGGAGGAATGCGGACCCGACCTTAGACAAATGCGTGAACAGATCGATTAGGACTAAGTGGGCTGCAGCCGAATCTTAAATCATCCTTTTTCATTTCGAAATCCTCATCCAACCAGTGCACAGCTTCCCTGCTCATGTGTTTCCCAAACTTCCCACGTCCAAAAGAAACCACCTCGGAGGCCGAGAATTCGGCTCCTGGCAGTTTTTGCTCTCGGTTTGGGGTTTCAAAATGAACCCCGGTAATTCAACCGGACTGCTGTTGAGCGCAATCAACTTATATTTACCCGGGTTTTCACCGTACATTCTATTCCGAAATCATTTTTTCGCTCTTTTCCTTGTTTTGCTCGTTTGTGGGGCGTTCTACTGGAGACCCTCCACTACCGGCGTCAAAGCTCCATTTGTCGGCTATTGCTCATCATGGGAACCACCACTCTGGGCTCAGATACGTTATTCCTTTAGCGCTGCTACTCTGATAGGCGAAGGCTATAAAAAGGTACGTCCCATAAAGAGAATAGGGCGAGCGAAATATCTTGATCTAATGAAAACACCTTAAAGTGGAGAAATTCCATGTTCCAGATATCACGCTACGATGGTGATATACTCGTCCTCTCTCGCAAATATATAGATGATCTCCACAATAGACCAGCACACGAGCTAAGTGCAATCGATGGACTGATCCAAGTGAGTAGGAAACCTAGCTCTGGACCCTCGAGTACTAGAACATGTGATTTTCTAACGATTTAATGAAATAGAATTTTGGTGGTCGCTATAGCGGCCTCACCTTGCTTAGAGAACACGACGTTGGAATCCGCGCGCTCCAGGTGAGTCTTTCCCATTGTAAATATCGAAAGAATCGCTTTTCTGAATAATTTGCAGCTCAAAATTACACCTAGTTTAGCTAAGCTATGTGAAGAGATGAAGGATGAGCTTGATTATTGTCTATCCATCGATATGCCTCCGTGTCAAGGTACACCTTCCACAAGCTCCCTCGCGACTGAACTCCGCATGCCCTGACTTTACAACTTTTATATACAGAATGGACACCTGTGCCAATTCAACCACTGCTCCTCAAAGCAGTAGAGCGAATGATACATCGCATATTTGTGGGAGCATCCTTATGTCGAGATCCGAAATGGCTAGATGCGGCGTTTGGTCACGCTGACAACGGTACAGAATAACCACGTCTTCGGCAAATAGACGCTAATATTCTTCATAGTCACTATAATACAGCTGGCCATGAGATCGGTCCCAAGATCTTGTTGGCCACTCTTAAATATGTGTTTACCTTTCGTGCGTAAATATAAAGCCTGCATTCGTGCAGGTGTAAAGATTCTGATTCCTGAAATCCTGCGTCGCCGGGAGCTTCAGCACAACGACAGCGGCTACGAAGAATTCAACGATCTGCTACAATCGATGATTGAAATGACGAACCCGGAGGACAAGGACGGTAAGCCGGATGTGCTGGCCAGGTTAATGCTGTGTATGACAGCAATCGCCGCCCACAGCACTGCTGCATCTGGGGCGTATGCCCTCTTCGATCTCGTTTCTCGTCCCGAGTATATCGAAATGCTGCGCGAAGAGGCACTGAACGGTCTCAGAGAGAATGAAATGACCTATACCAAGCAAGCACTAGGTTCCTTGGGCAAACTGGACAGCTTCCTACGAGAGTCAGTATACCCTAGAGAGCAGGTTGTTGCGTTTCCGGTTGTCTGTCCATTATTGACTATTCTTGATAGATCCCAGCGACATACCCCTCTGACACTATGTAAGAGCACCCTAAACACAAACTAACGGCCTCGTGTAACGTTGTTTAACAAGCTCCGCGCACAGTGGGATTCCTTCGTGTTGTGAAAGCCCCTGCTGGTATCAGGCTCCAGGATGGCACTCACGTCCCATATGGAACACGAATCTGCATGACCCCGCATTCGATTGGAACAGACCCGGAAATAGTTCCAAATGCAGAGTCGTTCGATGGCCTTCGATACTACAACCAGCGTTGTCGAGTACCCACCGAGAGCAACAAGCATCAGTACGCTACGACAGACAAGGCTCACCTACATTTCGGGTACGGTACATGGGCTTGTCCAGGAAGGTTCATGGCATCTGATATTCTAAAAATCATCTTGACCGTGCTCCTTCTTCGATATGATATTCGGCTTGTGGACAAAAAGGGGAAGCCGACGCATGGGTTCATCCACGAGTTTCCGTTCGTGAACCCTCAGACACCATTGTTGATAAGGCGTCGTGGTGGGGCTCCAATGGTTTAAGATTAAAGGGTGCTTTCTGGCGCCAAGATCTGCCTCGGATGATTAAGATAGGAGCCTACTTTTTAATGCGTTGAAACAAAAAAAGGACTTCTCTTCATAAACATCGGGCCTCGTCCAAACCATAGCCGTGGTAGTGGTAAACATATCAGACAAGCTTCCGAGAATTAAGAAATTCCTTTGGGGCGGCACGCTTCAATCTTCTTCTACTAGAACCCATCTTATGTATGTACCAAATTATCATGTTTCTGCTTCGTACATGTTGATATCCTCGTCATTTCCCCCCTGTCCCACATTGACAAGAAATTTGCTGAAACCCAATTTTATGCCTTTGTACAACTGAAGTCCTAACACTAGTTTCTCAATATCTCGTGCTCTTAAGCTTAGTGTTTAACTTATTTATACTTTATTACATCTCAGTCTCCTCTTATTAGACCCAATTAGGAATATCTGAAACTATACTATATCCATATATGGATGTATCGATGGATTCAACTAGTGGTTCTTCTGTCCTGTTTTACATCACGACGGCTTAAACGAGAGCTGACGAAATCTAGCTGCCGTAGGACGATAAATAGCTGGCCTTCTAGCCAGCTATCTAGCGCTCTCAATCACCCATTTTCGAGCCTACACCGCTATACCTTAACCTACACCTTTAACCATACCCTCGTCGGTTCCAGACTAACTCATACCCCTCCTGTATGAACATCCTCACGTCGCCAAGGCACGGTGTGGCTCAGCCAAAGTTTCGATCTATGGTAGCTCATCGATTAGATAACCACTCTGATCGCATGCTATGACATCATTTCTGGGCATCGCTGTGTCAAAATATCAACATATTCGTGGTTTAGACGCCAACTGGAGTATAACCAACTTCTGACCACACATTGAAGGCCAGAATTTCTAACAACACAAACCACCAAATCTTACTAGAAACCTTTACGATTTCATTTATTATATTTTATAAGAATAATAAATTCTCTAAACTATTCTATCAACTTGTAAAAGTTACTTTAGAAGAGAAGCAAGAAACGCAGGGAATTCTAATCTCTCTTTTCTAGTTTATCTTAGAAGGTATTTCTTTTTTTTAAAAAAAAATAGAGAAATATTGAGAAAGTATATTGACCTTGTAAAATAGTATTTGTGACATTTAAATTATTTATACCATAGTATGGTGGGGTTGCAATGCCAAGAAACCTGGTTTTCAGCGTGTGATCACAAGTTAACCGCTAGTTTGTCTTAGCCACTCGGTTATGGATCGTGTTATACGTTTCATTTTATTGTGTTCTCATCCGAGGACAAGACCGAGTAATGTAAATTCTTTTCGTCTATAATCACATAGGATAGTTACTCCTCTACCATATTCTTCAACTTTTATTCATTGCTAAACCCGCAAGCAATAACTAGTCCCGGGGCCTTTCTGTCAAAGGGCGAGAAGATTACATAATTCGCGCTTCGAAGCAAGCAATATCTTATATCTATTGCAGTGCTAAATATGTCGGCGGTATTTGCGCAGAGTCGGTTGCGGAACTTCATCTCGATGTAGTTGGTGCTCGAAAACGATCGTTCTGAAGGAACTGAGTCCGAGAGGGCATTGAAGATTGATAAGATACATACTCCCTAAGCTATTAACTAAACTAATTGTGTGTTTCGCCGCGTTCAGCTACGAAGTCCGTGTATTCATACATATATTAATAGAATACACTCTCCCAAAAGCTCAAATCTTGGAGCAGCTAGTTTTCCTGGGCAATTGGGCCGGAATACCAAAATAATACATCTTATGTTTGCTATAATTATAGGCTGTCTTATATGAGCGAGCCGTACGGTAAGATCGTGAGACTGTTGTATGGTCTAAAAGAGCATACGAAAGAGAGTGAGCTGCTCACAGCTTATATATGATCCCTTGGCTGGATCTCCAACTAGATGACATAGACGATATGAGAGGATTGCCTGATATAGCTTTTCAAGCTAGAAACCGACAATAGTGACTAATTCGTGTCTAAGACCATGGTCTTACCAACATCTTCCCCAAAAGCTAAGCTGTGACAGTCTCCTTTATTTCTTCCAAATTGTTTCGTCGGCTTGTCTCCCTCAACCAGACTTTTGCACCCATATCAGGCAAAATAAACTTGCCAAATGCCACATTCTTCGGCCGTCTGCCGTGGTCTTCCATGCAGAAGTCAAAATTCTGCAAGAGGTGAATCAAAGCTAATTTCACCTCATCAGACACCATGAATCTGCCGGGACAAGCATGACGACCGATTCCAAAATGCATGCTGTACTGATCGGTTGAGGTGAGATCACAGCTTGACTTGAGTTCTGGATCATTTCTCATTTTCTCAAAGCGGAAACCATCGAACTTTTCGGGATTCGGGTAAAATCTCTCGTCTGCGAAGAGCGGAGAGTTGGGAGTGAAGATGACACTGCCCTTTGGAATTTGTAGACCGTTAGAGAAAGTGTACTCTTTCAGCGCCATTCTTGCTAGAGCAGCTAATAATAGAGTCAGCGGGAGAATCAATTCGCGAATAGAGATGTATCACGTACATGCGTCGAGAGGGTTGGCTCTCTGTGTCTCCTTGATGAAGCTATCCATCTTGTACATAGAGTCTATGGCCTTCTTCGTACAATCGCCGTGTTCTTTGAAGCAGCGTTCTACTTCCTCTCGAAGTGGACCGGAGTACTCTGGACGTGTGGCAAGTTCAAACATGCAGTGCACCACCAGCTAGCCATGGTTAGATGTGAGATTAGAAGGATTAAAATTAAGGGGTTATACTTGGCTTGAAGTATGGAGAGCAGCAAATATTGTGTTTGTCATCATATCGGTAACATGCCAGTCATTATACTTCTGCGGATGCTCATGCACCCAATTCATTGCGAAATCCAAAAGATCCTTGAATTTAGTTATTCTCGTTAATACAAAGCCCTCAAAGGCAAAGTTTAAGATACCAACACACCTTCATAGGATTGATTCCACGTGCCCTTCTCCGATGGATCTCTACTACGAGGATATCTTGTAATCTTTTCACTAAAATCGGGGCTGGCAAAAGCTTCGAGAGGTAGCTAAACGCACAAGTTAATTTGAAAATGTTTCACTACCGTCAATATTGTTAGAAAGGATTACTGACGGTCTAATGAATCCTGGGCATGCGCGCAAGATGAGTGCATCTCGAGGAATTGCATCGCCGAACCGACAGCACATGTCCAGAAATTCGGTGTTTCTGCACAACGTATTTCCAAACAAGGAATACGTAGTAAGTCGTGCGATTACCCTAAGTGCAAATGGAAAGCATTGCACTGCATGCCAACCCGATCTTCGGTTCGAACTGGCACCAAAAATCGTGCTCAATATTGACGGCCGGCTTGCAGCTGCAAACCGATTCATTTCCTCTTGGAAACCATGTGTAAACTCAACAGAAAATGCCCTGAAAAATGGGTCTTCAGGCTTGCTTGCCCTTGTTCTCTGCCAGCTTAGAGCCTTTGCGATTACCGAATTAGGAATCCTTTGAACATCGTGACATTGTCCCGGAAGAAGCCAGTTAAACTGAAATTCCTAACCAAAGGTTAGTTGGAGCTCAGCATATTGTGTTGTTTTGTTTTGCACCTCGGACATGACAGCTCGGAAAGATAGGTGATCCTCATCCATATCGTAATATTCCTTCGTCATCTTTCGATCACAGATAAAGATTTCCATTCTAGTCATAGTAGGAATCTGAAAGGCATAGTCACCATACTGAGCTCCTCGAGTTAGCAAGACACTAATTACAATATCACGATTACTTGCCTTGGCGTATCCTTCACTGATGGATTCCCTCGCATACCACACATTTCGCAAAGCCGCCAGCCATTTGGTGTATCGCACCCCGACACCCACTACTGGTACGGCCACCTATGAACTAAGAGTCAGTCTGTAGTTAGTCACGAATAGTGTAGGCTGAGGATACTTGCCTTGATAGAATAATCGATGCATAGGGCGAATATAGCCCAAGCGAAAGCGGCGCCAAGAATTGCCACTTTAGCTGCTGTATTAGGGTTTGTAAAGTCGACAGGTTCGGTCAACATGGTGATGTCAGGTCTGTCCTTGACACGAATGCCAATAGCGCTTCTTTTTAAAAACGAGGATAAGAAGTTGGCAACGGAAATTCTCCTTTTACATAGCGCCCCACTGTTGGCAGTCTAGATGGGAAATAGCCAAGCACTTAGTTTAAACAAGCTCGAGTCCAGAAATACAAGTTGGCGGCACTGACAGAGCACCCCGATATTTGCTGGATTAAAACAGCCAGTAACTCGGCTGACAAAGACGGCACTTGGGCCACGGCCGGCTGGGATTCTGGTGAAACAACACCGGCTCCGTATTTCGGCATTCCACTAAAATGTCTCGTGCTACGCTGAGAAATATCTTTGCTAACGGTCATGACTGATTTCTAGCAGTTAAGCGAGACACAGCTTTCCCCTTGTGTAAGCATGAGAATCCATCGGCGTACACTCAGGACCATTCACCTTGTCTATGAACGCGGCAACTTGAGTCACGTATCAGCCCGCGACGCCACAGCAGGGCTAGAGCATGGAATCGATTACGGGCAGGTTAGTGATGACCGGCTCTTTTATCGTACCGCTTCGACACAGTCTATGATACACTCGGCCATATTTTGATATCTGTCTCACATTCCTTCGCCTTGCCAACCTCAAGCGCCGCTTGTCTCTTGTAGCAGAGTATGTCTTTGAAGATTACGAGACATATTGAATTAGATGACTTGCCGTTGTATCGTCCCGCTTTTAGACAGTCTACGATAAACTCAGGTCTTTTCCGCTACTTGGCCCACATGCTTTTGCAATTGCCAAGTTCAAGCTCCAGAGATCCTGTCGCTCAACCAGAAGGACTTGTCTCATATTTCAACAGCGTATGTCTTTGAAGGTCACGAGATATATTAGACATCGATCGTTGCATATTTCCTAAGAATTTGAAATTTGCCTAGGCAGTACTTAAATCTTACACTAGGGTGCCACTACTCTCTCTATACAAATCTTGATCGTATACTAGCTCATGCCGTTTTGCTTAAGCGCTAAGTTTAAAGCTTGCCACACATTCCCATCATGCTGTTCTTACCAGTTATCGCAACTGTTATCTGCTTGCTGGTAGTCTACATTGTACACCGTAGCCGTAGGCCTGACCTTATCCCGACTGTCAGATACTGGCACTCGATCTTCCCGTCCTTCCTTGATCGATTGACCTACAACAGCCAGGCTGTCCGCCTCATTCAATATGGATATAGAAAGGTAAGCCATATCTTCCGAAATCTCTCGACTATTTCGCAGCTACCGTCTGATTCAATGCAATACAGTATGGGAATCAGCCCTTTAGGCTACTCAAGATGGATATGGATCTCATCGTCCTTCCGTTAAGATATGCTTCTGAACTCCGGGCTGTTACTAGTGATAAGCTGGACCCATTAACCGCGAGCTTCGACGACAATGCTGGCGACGTGACGAAGATTTTGCTAGGTAGTGAGCTTCACACCCATGCTATACAACGACGTCTTACGCCTCGGCTTCGTAGGTATTCTTTCTTGGGCACCTCATACACACCTTGCTAAATTGTCTAGCTCAAATAATCACTATTTTGACAGACGAGCTTCGACAGACTTTCCACCACGTCTTACCGGAGCCAAATGGTAAATCTCCTAATTCCTCTTTTCATGTATTGTCATCTGACTTGGGGCTACATCCAGACGCTTGGGTTGAGATCGACCCCTATGATACAGTCCTTCGTCTAACCAGTCGCGCTGCCGCAAGGGTATTTGTCGGGGAGCACATCTGTCGAGATGAGGAATTCCTTGAAACGGTTGCGTCTTACAGCCGGAACACTTTCGACACTATCGCGTCCAACCGTAGCTTTGGGAGACACTTCATGTCTTTCCTTGGCAACTGGTTTTCTACCGTCACGAACGCTGAATCACAATTGCAGTACGTCCAGAAACTACTGGGATCGGAGGTGGAACGGCGAAGAGCGTGCTTAGAAGAGGAACATGACGACTTTATGCAATGGTGCATGGATCTTGCAAGGACTGAAGATGAAGCACACCCGTTCGGCGTGGCTCATCGTACACTGGGCATATTGAGCATGGCCGTGGTTCACACAACTGCCATGGCAACCACTCACATTCTGTTTGATATGGTCTCGGATGAAACACTAAAGAATTCTCTCCGAAAGGAACAGGAGGCCGTGCTCAAAGACGGCTGGATGGGAATATCTCAGCAAGCCATGCTTGATATGAAGCAATTGGATAGTCTGATGAGAGAATCTCAGCGAATTAATCCAGTGGGGGAATGTGAGTCACACTTGCGCTTCACTTTCTGGGAACCATCTATCTGACACCAACTGCAGTTACCTTTAGGCGTGTTGTCCGGAGTCCTATCACGTTGTCAGATGGATACCAGTTAAACCCTGGGGAGCAAATTGCGATCCCAGCCAAGGCCATCAACACCGACGAGGGGATACTGGCCGATGCCCATTCATTCAATCCAAGGCGGTGGATTAGGAGCCCCGATACAGCTCCGGCACCATTTTCTAACAGTAGCGCCTCCAATCTTCAATTTGGTCTTGGTCGATATGCATGCCCAGGACGTTTTCTTGCTGCAGTACGTCCTCTACGTTAATACACATCGAGCGGCTCCTACTACTCGTGACCCCTTTCTAGTTGCTAACAGACCATCAGTACGCCATCAAAGCAATCACTAGTAGGATCCTGCTAGAGTACGATTTTAAGTTGAAGGATGATTCAATACTAGGACGCCCTCCGAACATCATTGAGGGAGATAAAATCCTTCCTAATCGCGATGCAGTTGTTTTGTTGAAGAGGCGGAATTTTGAATGCAGTTAGTCATGCATGGTCCTCAGGGGTTATAATTATAGATGTTTGTATGGCAGACGGAAGGTCATCGTCCCGAATGCGGCTAGTAGAATGATGTTAAGAATTTCGCAATGATAAAGAATAAATAGGTTAATTATATGCAGTCCAGGTCCTCCACCTATAGGTTTCCGAGTTTCATGTGTTAAATTTATGACGAATTTACTCACTAAAAGTTTTAGGGGGAGAATTAAAACTGTTCACCACGACCAGACCGAGTGTATTCCTCTATATGGAATGCTACTGGGGTTGTGGCCTGAGCGTGATATCCACATCCGGCTTTTCGTGACGACCTAGCTTGCCGACTAATCGAGCGGTAAAGCCAGAGAATAGCCGCACAGCCAGGCCAGTCAGCAGCAGTTAATATTGTCAGGCTTGCAGAGGCATTGTAGAGATCGCATCGTACCTCACTGGCAGCTACAGATGCGTTTGCGCAATCTACACCGGCTAGAGGCCACCGGTATGGAGGGCGCGGTTTTGAGCTGGTCTAGGAATGTATAAAGTCTAGGTCAAATTATAATTACCTACATTACTAGCGGATCTTTTTATAGTGATTTGATATCTGTCCAACGCTCGTTTAATTTACACATGGAGGGGGGTGAAATGATCCGCATCCTTCTTGCTAGTATATCAGGTGTCCTCCCACTTTTCATATTAATAACCTTAGTAGCTCTCCACCTATCTCTGCACAACTGCTTTTGGAAGACCTCCGCAGAATTCATTGTTGCTTACCAAACTGTTCCACCATGTCCATTGACGCCGACCCTCGGGATACCCAATACTGGGCGGACCACATTACACACCCCCTAAAGGCCCTTCTCCAGCACACGGAAGTTTATACTCCAGCAGACCAAGAAGCCCAGCTACGAATTTTGGCCGAAAATGTTCTCCCGAATCTAGGCCCGCGGCCTTCTCAGGCTCCTACTCCGTCATACATGACACAAAGCGGCTCTCCCATTCAACTTAGCATCAATGCTTCAAAGAACAACTGTGTGCGATATTGCTGGGATATGATAGGTGTTAAAGGAGGAACACCTAGCGACCCCTTGGCGATGGAGGCCACTAAGGAGATTGTGGCTTCTTTGTCCGCCAGATTCGGATTCTCGACAGTGTGGAGTGACGAATTGGTGAAAGCTTTTGCTTTGTCGCCAGAGGAAGCCCAGCGTGTTGTTGACATTCTCCCTACTTGGCTGCAGAGCTTTGTACCAGAAGGAGAGAAGGCTCCTGCTATCGGAAGAATTCCGTTTGGTCTCACCGCATTCGACCTTAAGGGCTCCGACATATCCATGAAGTTCTATATTAATCCTAGGCCTAAGGAAATCGCTACTGGTGTACCGACCTCCGACATAATCTGGAAGATGATGCGGAGTATGACTCCGGCCTTCAAGACGAATGCTATTGACATGATGGAGAAGTGAGACCACCTTTGATAGCATGAGCTCACCTTCTAATATTATGCAATTTCATAGATTCGTCTCTAGCATCCCAGGATCACCGATCGAATTGGTTGCCATCGATTGCTTCGATGAAGCCCACTTATCCGAAGCAAGAATTAAGCTATATCTTCATACCAGAAGCAACGCGTTCAAAACAGTACGGGAATATGTCACTCTTCGAGGCGAACTCCACGATGAGAAAACAAACAAAGGCCTGAAGGTGCTACGAGATATTTGGCATCTCTTGCTGCAAGAACCAGAGGGAATCTCGGGAGAAGACTTCGAAAAGCCCTTGAATGATGCTTCCATGCTCTGTCAGAAGCTGTATTTCAGTATCGAGATTCAGCCCGGCAAGGATCTCCCGGAAGTCAAGTCATACTTGCCGACCTGGAACTACGCACGCAGCGACCAAGAAACGATAAAAAATTACGAACAAGTTTTCCGAAAGTGTGGTCATCCATGGGGTGAGAATGGAAAATACGGTGATATTTTCACAGCAGCATTGTAAGAACAGCCTGGTTGTCAGAGATCCGGCGAACAATTAAATAGGACGACTGCCAGCTAATTCTTTACAGTGGTCCTGCCAACCATGAGCGCAAGAAACCGGTCCACTGTGACGCATCTTTTATCTACACAAGGAACAAGGATGTCTATCAAACCTTGTATTTCAGCGCACCCCTTGCCGCTGAATGAATGCTTCAGATGTAGGGTTACTGGGGGTCTAGCTAGACGACTTCGCAGCTTGAGAAAGGAATTTAATTAGCTTGTCATTTTCCATGACCTGTTAACTTAATTCTCAATAGAGTCCTGTACGTATACTCTTGTCACAAAATGAAGCAGGGGTAAAGCTCGCAGCTGGGTGCCAGCTCTGCCAGATAGAAGCAGGACAAGCTCGTAAACTGGCTCGGCAAGCTACTTGGTTTAAGAACAAGGAGTTTTATATAGCGAGCAATTCTTAGTAGTTCTATATTGATCTCGGCTAGGGTGCCAGGTCCAGCTTTTACACCCTGGCTGGAGGATCGCTTTTAGCCTGGTCAGACACCAGGTTAGCTTTATCACATGAGGCAGCGCCTCCTTTTCCCATGCAGATAAGACTGTAGGTAGCGTTCTTTTCTTTCCCTTCATCACGGATGGTATCAAAGATCACAACGATCGCCACAACCATCCTTAATAATCCCTAAGCAACTCAACTTAATACATTCTTTTGCTACCATTGCGGGACTTTGCCCCATCCATCTTGCCTTGATCAGAGCTCAGGTAGCCTCTTTACCCTTTTTGCTGTGCTTGCTTCCCACTGTACCACGAGACTTGCGTCGTTTCAGTGGTCCTGCCGAGTGCATCACGATGGCGGAAGCATTAATTCCACGCTACGACTACTAGACTAAGAGGGTCTTTCAGGTGGGTGTATGTTTTGTGCGGTTTGTTCAAGGATGCTACGCGTGTTCACAGACCACGGAGTCCTCCCCTCTTTCAATATATACCCTCATTTACTAGATAAGTAGTTAAATAAATGAAGCAAGTGTATATTTCGTATGAGCTTTTTTTTGTGTATGCGGGCAGTAAATAAGTCTTTAACCTTACCGTGCCACATGGTTTGCTTGTTGGTCAGCGCGATGAAGGTCGGTAAAATGAAAAGTCCTCGTTGGTATGCAAATACTGCCTCCATCTAAATACCCGGGTGCTGGTGGCCAGGTCCTCTAATGAGGCACGGCTTAAAGGCAGGCCGCCTGCTAACCGAGATCATTTCGGTCCGGCCAATGGGCCGCTACCATCCCGTTTCGAACGTACTTCTAGATTCATTCCTCTAGGCCGAAGAAGCTTCTTCTCTTGTTTTTCTTTTCTCTTTTTCCTTTTCTCCTTTTCAATGCAGTCGACATAAACTTGGAGCTATCGTTAACCTCCAGGCAAAGGATACATGCACACTCACCTGCGTTGCAAAGCGTTCTCAACAACGGACCATCGAAAATGGTGCACCTACCTTATTCGCGGGCTTTCATTGCCATATTCTTTGCATGGGGTTGGTTTGACTGTGCGCATCTCAGTTGTCTGGAACACTGACGAAATAGCAGGAGCTGCCCTAGCCGGCGCCCAGAACTGCAAGGAGGCCAACTTCACGATATCGACCCAGCAAGATGCCGATGTCCTCAGCAGGTGTGGTAACCAGAGTTTAGACTTTACCCGAGATGTCGCAATCTCATCAACTGCATCGGGTGATCTCAGAATCACAGATCAGCGCAGCATCCGGACCATCACGGCTGAGAACAACACTCTCCTCAAAACTTTAGTTCTTGACACAGACGTAAATTCATCGCCTCCAAGGCAGAGTGCATTGTTTATCAGCTTGCAAAACCTTGCAAGTCTCGAGTATTTCACATGGACAGCAGAGTCAACGACTGGCAATGTGCTGATACGGGATTTGCCAGCGATCAAGTCCATCAACATGAGCTCGCTGAGATCGGCTCGCCGTCTATCATTGGAAAATCTCCCCAGCTTAGAGACTTTGCTCGTCAATAAGGACGGGTTTGTGGCAACCGATAAGAGTGACCCGTGGGGCGGTTTAAATCTACAGGATCTCCCCCTTGGCTCCGTGGACAACGTCCTCAACCACGGAACCTCCGGTCAAGTTCACCTAGACACCCTAAGAAATGTCCAACATATCACATTGAACTCATTTCGGCAAGGACCGATTTCTATTTATGGCAACGAAAATCTCTCCGTTTTATTCGATTGTTCCGCCTGCTCAGTGGAGAAGAATAAGAACAATGAGATATCTGCCGAGCAGCTGAAGTTGAGTGGAATAGCCTGGATAGGACGTACTCCTAGATCAAACCCAGTTCGAAACTTGAGTTTCGGGACTCTGTGGGCGACGTGAAATCTTTTCACAGAACTATCCCTTGACTTTGACGACCTAACCTACGGATTACAGATCGATAGTAATGAAAAGCGAGAAGCTAGATCTATCCGGTGCCCACGTCGACTGGGTTTGGCCGAACAAGCCAATACACAACATGAGATTTACCGGGATGTTTGACAACGACTTCTTGTAAGCAGCAAGTACCCGCAATATCGTTTCCTTGATTCCTCCGCCTTTGCTAATTTGCAAAGCCATTCATTTGTCTGCAAGTGGTCTAAAGGGTCTGTTGCTGTCGCCGACAGCTTTCAGGTAAACTCAAGTCTCGGCCCCAGCGAGTTCAACTGCAGTATGCTCGATGAACTTCGACGGCGTGGCATTCTGCAAGGGTACTACATCTGCCAGGGCAATAAGGTTGACGTTGATGTTCGAAGTGGCGCCTGGCGTGGACAGGAGCTGACAAAGAGCCTTTCTCCTATCTTCAGCGTTTGTTTAGCATTGCTATTCCAGTTCTGTATTTTGGCTTGAGATACTACCCGTCGGAAAATAGACATCATGAAGTTAATGGGTGCATGATACATGGCCTCTGGGTTTGGTGAATATGTTAAGGTATGGAAAGTTGGACCTGAGATCGAGATGCCTTTTTGTAACATTACCATTGCATAACCGACCCAAAGCGTGATCCGGCACTCGCGTATAGACTTAAACCGCCGTTTATTATTCGCTATGAAGGAAATAGCTGTTTAAACCGGAAAAAGGCTTGAGATGGCTGAAATGCAGGAATTTAAAGGTAAGCCGATGCTAAGACTCTGGGATAATTCCAGCGAAAGTTCCTTCTTCAATTCTAGCTCTCCCATTAAAACAGAGGATAGTCTTCTAGGGAGTGACTAGGAGGAGCTCGACAGTGAGTAACAGGGAGCCTTAATTAGATTTCGGCTAGAATTTCACCGGTTTATCGAGTAGACTTTTAGGCTGGATAGTATTATTTCTCTACAGGTCATTACCTAGAAATATTCTCCTACGATAAACGAAACTAGTATAATATTGTAATATAAGGCCGGAGGCAAACCGAGGGGGAACTGCCCCTGCTCCGGTGCCTTAACTAGATCCTAGGGAAAGAAGCATGAGGCTTCCTCCGACCCTGATCTTTAAGAGTTAGCACTGCAATTGAGAAGACCACGATTGTTCCCCTGGAACCCTTTTATTATCTTAGCCTGGCTAACCTAGAGCGTCCCTGCGTTACCTCTAGTAACTCTTAACACTACGTGTATTACAAAAGGTTAAGGTTAATGACTTACTTACTTCCTTACATGCTAAAAAAAAGGTTATAATTGTTAAACATACACTTCCTGAACTTACCCACCCGCTTATCTACTATATAGGAGTATACATATAATTAATAAAGATTACTCGCTTTATAAAATCCCTTGTTCTTAAGCTTAGTAGCTTGCCGAGCCAGTTTACAAGCTTCTCCTGCTTCCAGCTGGCGCTCAGCTGCGAACTTTACCCCTGCTTCTTTTTACAAAATTAGGAGTTCTGAAACGTAGAAGAAGTTATTATCCTCATATACAACGGGTTCAAATACACGTGAGTTCCACTGAGAAACTGTAAATTAGAAGATGATTATTAGGCAGGCAGTTAGCGATGCAGGTAACATACAGGCGTGTAAGCCTTGCCACATCCGCTCTGGGTATAAAATGATTCATTTCTCTCGTCATTCGATGGCTTCCTTTCCACAGTTATCCCACTAAAGGCGTCAGTCCTTCCAAGTATATACCGTCGCTAGGTGTGATATGTATTAGGAGCGTATATGTGAGGAAGCAACACTTGGTCTCGTTTATCGGGGCTTAGCCTTCTCGTCTGGTTGTGCCCCCACCTGTGCGTCAGCGGGCATCTCATACGCTAGCGATCCATCGTATACCTCTGTCGCTGCCGGGTCGGGTGTCGGCATCTCGTACTGTTGCTGTGTCGTCGCATCAAGCTCGTGCAACGGGTAGTGTTTGATGTCATCCGAATGTAACTGCGCCTTGTCGCCCGTGACCCAGCCTTGGCCTTCGAGCTCGGCCGCGAGATATGCCTTCTTTGATTTCGCGCGTGAGACATAGAGCACCACAATAAGCAGCAGAAATCCCAATCCGACAATGCCACCCACGATCGGCCCTGCAAGCCAAGCGTTGCTTCTCAACGGCTCGACACTCTCCTGTGGCAATGCAGTCGCGTCTGGCTTCTGGCCAGTGGATTCGGGGAATGTCGTCTTGCTTTGGACTGGAATTGATGCGGTTGTAGTCGTAATTTGGGTCGCGTTCGTTGGTACAATTGCGGCATCAGAGGTGAATCTCCAAAACGGGTTACTCCCGGGGAGGTTCGACCAGCTTTTCCAGTAAGTCACTGGCCATCCCGGGCCGGATTGTGAGGCCGCACAATACGATAGGAATGTCTGGAATTTCGAGTCGAGAGTCTTGGGATCCAAGCCGCTGTTTGCAACACACTGCAGGCAGCCGTAATAGTTCTGCGTGAAAGTAACATCTGTGTTGCAGAGGGACTCGGGCTTGTCGGTTTGCTGAGCCTTTAGATATGCTTCAACTGCGGTCAAGAGCAAAAGGCTACATTAGTTCGGTCCTCGGACTTGTAAGGGTTAATCAAGGAAGAAGAAATAACCGTACCGCAAGCAGTAGAACAAACTGCTGGAACAACCGAATCGTTAGACATGTTGAAAGGGCATGTCAAAAATTTCGTACCACACGAGATTTTTCGTACGGGTCACGGGAGGAGTTTTGGATGGCAGTAAAAATTCTCTTTCTCTGGACTGTGGTAGATTATGTGCTGATGCACCGGCCAGGCCAGAAGCAACCAACAGTAGTTCTTTGTCCTAAAAGGTTGGGATCAGGCGCTTCTTCATCCCAAAAGGGCAGATCAGGCTCTGACCGTTAGATAAGGGGGGTCGAGAGGAACGCCCCATTCGCCATCCACACTTTACGCATCTGCAGGGGAGTGACATGTCACCATGTTCACTCCTGGTCCCTCCCAAACGCCAATTGTCGAACACGACCCCGGTTTATTGCCCAGCATTTCGCCGATCTTGCGCAAATTTGACAGACAGCATAAAAGTCTATTGGATAACTCTCAGCCACCAAATAGAGGGGGCGTTGGAACATGCTTCTTCGCGTTGTAGTCTAGACTGCAATGCTACAGCAGCCTGCCCCTTCCTGGCGTGCTGAAGCGCGATGCAACGTCTCCGACTTGATCCCAGCCACGACTTAAGGGCATATTAACAGACTCCGCACCATGCAGAGTAAGAGTTTGTGTCTTGGGGGCGGTCAAATTCATCTTAGGGGCGCACAAGAGCTGAGTAACGCCATGTATGAAGCTATGTCTTTGTGGATAGCCTTTCCTTTTTGCAACACTATGAGATCAGGTGACTTTCTCATCTCAACCCCCTCAACAAGCACCGTTGTCTGCCTATAGCTAAGTACCTCCAACTGTCTTATTTAATATGACGGTGATTAGCAGTTCTATTTTATTCCCACATTCATAGCAGGGCATTGGAAAGTGCTGACGGTGCAGTTTCACAAACGAGTTCTTTGAAGATTACACTGATGTTGGGACGCCAGTGGCAACAAGGGGAGCGTCCCCATACCCTCCCCACTAGTCAAAAGGCACTCCTTTTTGTAATTAGCTACGAGAGCCAAATGGCCATATAAGACCAGGGCACTTTGCTGGGGCCCTGATCTTAGAAGAAGAAGAAGAAGCCTCTTTCTTTCCTGGAGTCTTTAGCCCAAGTTTGTGGAAAGTTGTATTTTGACGTAAAGCCAGTATTACGGGGCTTTGCCCCTACCTTTCTTTGCCTACGATCAGAGCTCAGAGCTTCCCGTTGTCTCGATCACGTGCCCGTTAACTACTATGGGTAAGCTGCTTGCCCGGCCCTACCTTATGCCGATGGCCACCGGAAGTCGTATTGGGGCCTGGATTGCAGCGATCAGAATATGAGCAGTGAAGGTGGTGTGTTTTGGTGGGTATAATGCACCGAGCGCTCCTCATCGCTACTAACCTAGTTTCTATTAGCAGCTGTTATATCTATAATCCTAAAGGGTTCAAAAGAGGCATAACTAAAAAATAAGAGAAGAGAGCGTTAAAATATAAAAATATTAACCCCTTAATTGTCTTTTAACCTGTCGCCTGTTTAAAACCCCTTTGCATAGCCCTACCGCGTATCCACCCCTTCCCTAGCCTCCCTTAAAAAAATGGGTTAGCGCACAGCCCCAAATTCTAACCCGAACCCCGCCGTCTCACTTGCCGCTTTAGCCTGAGCTCCAGGAAGCGAAGCTCTGAGCCAAATGGCTGCACGAACAAGCGCGCCCCACTCCCGACCCCCAGAGTTTGTTCACGGGCCAGGGATTTCGCCTTGGCCCACATCGTCTGGCTGACGCGTGCCTAGCTGTATGTGGCTAGAGGTCGTCAGAATACGGGGGATTTCATGTAGCATGGACATCAACACTGCTCTGCGTCCCCACTTGTTCCCCTGAGGCTAGGCATGCCAGCCCCGTCAATTTACCTGCGCATGGCAGACGAGACAGAAAGCCTCGTGCCTCCCAACTCTCCAAGTCTTGGTCATTTCACAGTTGAGGGATGTTTTCGCGCGTCATCACCAGGAATTGAAGCATAAGTGCTGAGTTTCCTGTCCAGCACGCAACCAGGACCTTTTACCGACATGGCCGCTGCCGAGCATCGGCGACGAGAAGACCCGATTCTGTTCCAAGGCGACACGGGACGGCAAGTGTCGGAGGAAGCCGAGAAGCCTTCATTGCCTACGAGAGCTAAGGATAGGTCGAACTCATTGCTTACGCCATCTCCGTGCCCATCGCTAGTGGCAGAAGAACCTGCCAAGGCAGGCCAAGAAGGTTCGAGAGGTCTCGTGGTAATCCCCGGACTCAAGGATACTCCTGCTGCTTGGTCTTCTGCTTCTACCACCGCTGGTAGGGTTTCACGGTGCAGTCTGACAGAAATCTGTCCAGATAGAGACTAACACACTAGCTGCAGGCCCCAGCATCCCTTCCAACATACCGTATAATGTTTGCTTCGGAGTGGTAAGAACCAGTCTGTAACTAGTCATCATGTTTCCAGCATTTGCTGATATATCTAGCTCCTGATGGAGGCGAGCTGCTCGGAAACGTCTCTAGCAGCTGCACCCTTGCAGATCAGCTTCCTGAATAACAATGTCGTGCTTCGGTATGAAGGTAGCGGGAAGTATGCCGGGCTTTTGGTGTCTAATAAACTGGCACAACTCATGAGAGAGTGCTCGGTAACACTAGCCGCGAGGTTATGCCCAGCAAAATCTCAGCAGCCCAAGAAACCATCGAGATATGATTTTGTCCCTCATTCTGTCGTTGCAGTTTCCGTAAGAATTGTTGTGTACGGCCTGGTCTCCGAGAAGGATGTTGTGTCGCGGATCCTGGACGAGGGCAAGCTGTTCTTCCAGCGACCGCATGAACTCGAATACGATAGAAGGGTGGAGTATTTCAACCCTATGTATCTCCTCCGTCCCGGAGAGAGCATGCCAAGGGGTGCGGCATCTTCCAGGAGAAGTGACCAGAGTGAAACGGGTGCATCAAGCGATATGGACCACCTAGGGGAAGCCGAGAGAGGTAGAATCCTGCGAATCTTTGACGAGGCCCATGGAGCGGATGCCGTAGATTCGCAGCAGCTCAAACAGAGTTCTAGAATTGTCTCAACCCTGAAAGAGTAAGGGATGTCCAACTCGACACCAAAGATTTGCTGGGCTAACAAGAATCCAGACATCAGCTAGAAGCACTTTCTATGATGGCGGAAAGAGAAGCGGAAACCTTGGCCGATAACCCGAGATTTCCTACTCTATGGGAAAAGTATCCCGATAAGGGGGAAGAGACGTGAGTACAGCCTAGGAGCTATTGCTTAAGCGCGGACTAGGTCCCCGGGAAGCCACTGACCTGGCATTGAATTAGATACCGGCATATCGTAACAAAATCTCTTCAAAGAAAGCCACTGCCAAACTTGAGAGGAGGCATTCTTGCTGATGTATGTACAAGTTCTGGATCGGAGTTTCATTCTAACAAATGCTAGGAAATGGGTTTAGGGAAAACTCTCTCTACTCTAGCACTCATATGCCATTACCTTGACAATACGGATTTCTCCATTAGGACAGATCTACCTAGGGCGTCCTTGATAGTGACACCAAAGTCAAGTGTGTTCCTAGCTCTTTGTTCATTGGTAGTATGCAAGCACGTACTAATCTTGGTCAAAGCGATATATGGTTGGCAGCAGCAAATCAAGAGGTATGGCTTAGTAATAAATCTATCTCCATGGTTCGTCGACTCGCGCTGACATGCAAAGGCATATTCGCTCAAAGGGGCTTCATTCGTTCGTATATCATGGGTCCAATCGGCGAGACGCTGCTAGTGATCTTCACACCTTTGATGTCGTTCTCACAACATACGACACGCTTCGCTCTGACTGGTTGGAATACGGTCCTTTGTATACTCACACCTGGTCTAGAGTCATTCTAGATGAAGGTGAGCACCACTTCCCTCTCTAACGCGGTCGTGCTCCTGGAATTTCCCTATCTTCTTACTGGATTCCGGACTAATTTGCTTGGGAATTAAGCACACAGGATTCGGAACTGTTCCTCTAAGCTGTTTCAAGCGACATGTCATATCCCAGCCCAGACGCGCTGGTGTCTTACTGGCACACCGATCCAGAACTCTCTTGACGACTTCGGGTCCCTGCTCGCATTCATCGGTGTCCCGTCTCTCGTCACGCGCGATCAGTTCCGATTCTGGATCTCGTCACCCCTTTATGCCAACAAGGAGCACTCCCAACAGACCCTACGAAAACTCGTCCGCGCGACTTGCCTCCGTCGAACCAAAGCACAGCCCAACCTTGCTTCAACATTGGATCTACCCACAAAGGCCGAGCGCGTCGAATGGGTTGAACTTTTACCATTGGAGCGTGAATTATATGACTTCTTCAAGAGAAGTTCGTATCTACTCGCCGGCATGGCGCAGAGATCGGATTCGACGACTGACCAAAAGGTTGGTAGGCTGCAGGCGAAACGAAGGAAAGGTCCTACAGGCAAGACGACCGCAGAAGTAACACGACGCAGCTACGCAGGAAACATCATTGTACTGATATCGGTACTGCGCATGATCTGCGACCACGGCGAAGCCCTTCTCCCTAGCAGCGCCTTAGACGCGTGGCGCAACCGTGATGCCGAAATGGTCAACTTGGCCCTGCTACGGGATGCGGCCAAGTCAAGACAGAGCTGCTGTGTATGCAACCGTGAACTCGAAAACGAGGACAATAATGGGCAGCAGGCCGAGATGCTGGAGTTGTTGTCCTGCAAGAGGCACGCGGCTTGCGAAGTCTGCGTCCGTCTGTTGGACGATACAGCTCCCGCATGCCCGAAATGCTCGGATGGTGTGGACATGGCTCACACGCCTCCTGTTTCATCATCGAAAAGAGCACAATACGCCCCTTCATCCAAGGTGTTGGCTTTGTTGCGAAACATACGCTGTACACTATCCTCCAAGGTCGAGGATTCAGTCAACGATGCTGGAAGACCAGTTTTCACGAAAATGTTCGTTCCCGTCCTTTAGAGCCCATAAAAAAGTCCCTTTGCACGATTATACTATAGTACAAAATTTGCTAATATTTCTAGCGTCATATTCTCCCATTGGACGGGTATGCTCGATCAGATACAGCATGCTTTGAGCCCGCTCCTTTCTACCCTTGGTCTCAAATTGGTACGCATCGATGGGAGTTGCACACTTTCTCAGCGCCGTAACGCTCTCGATCGATTTAACCTAGAAAATGACTGCGTCATTATGTTGGCTACTGTTGGGTCGGTGGGTGAAGGGTATGAAGTTCTCCACTCTTACATTCTGTTGTTCAATTCCCACCTACCATCCCACCATCCCGCCTGCATGGTGGTAGGTAGAAATTGTGAGCACTGATGCCTCAAACTACTAGGATCGACCTAAGCATCGCTTCCGAGGCACATATAGTTGAACCAAGCTGGAATCCGATGGCCGAGGCGCAGGCCGTGGATCGCGTGCATCGAATAGGACAAACCAGGGCGGTCAACGTTATTAGGTATTGTGTGAGGGATAGTGTTGAAGTAGTAAGTATTCCTCTCTTATCCAGTGTGCGTACATGTTCGCTATTAGCATGACGTGACGTCGAGTCCCTACTTCGGAAAGTCTACTACTTTAGCCACCTTCGGTTGCTCGGTTATGTGTGCTGATCCATGTATACAGTATATTCGATGGATCCAAGACCACAAGTTGCGATTAATCCACGAGTCATTGTCTCCGTCAGGGGAGAAAGAGAAAACTGGCGATGAAGATCTCGTCGAGGAACGGTGGAAGGTAAGCTCCAATTTTTTTTAATTCTAAAGTCGAGATTTAGGGAGGCTAACGCGTCGCCCACAGAAACTCTTCGAATTCCTAAACTAGGACGGCATCGAAGTATTTTCAATCCACTTTCCCAAATTCAAGCTATATTCGAATGTCAGATAAGAACACCGCGTGGTTGTTTAATTCATTGTAAGGAAAGTAGCTATGCAATAGAACGATAATTCTGTAGGTAGAAATCTGAAGCTCGATGGGTATAATAAATAATTAGGCGGTAAACATTTAGTTTTTGATGCGACGCTTTCCTATTATGAAACCTCGCCAAATCGCCGCTCTTGCATAACTCTCCCTCGTAAAATTTATTTCTCTGCCTAGCTTAACCTTCGCTTTGTGGCCCTCGATGGCAGCTCATCTTCTAAGCTATCCTCCCCATCGCTCCCATCGTCTTGTTCTTCCTCCGATTCAGTCCCTTCTTGGTCTTCTCCGTCTCCCTGTCCAGGAGTTGCTTGATCCAGTTTCCGCTGCTCCTCTCTCTTTTCCGCAGTCCTCTCCATTACCTCCTCCCACGTTTGTCCCAGCCACTTTTGCATCAACTTGGCGCCTATTTCTTGCGCAGGCTTCATATCACCATAGCCGTACTCCGGGTCGGCTCCTCTCTCGAGAAGAAATCGAATGAAGTGTGACGCTTTTTCTGATGCCCTTCTAGACGCAAGGTGAAGTGCTGTCATCCCTTTGCGTTTCTTCAATAGCCGCTTTTGCCGGCGAGTGCCAGGCTCGGGAAATGGTCTCTCTTGCGGAATGGCGCAAGACCTAGGCCCCGGAAAGTTGATGGGTGCTCCAAGCCGTAAAAGCTCTGTGGCCATCGTGATTGAGCAGCTTGACTGCGCCAGGCACCGCAAAGACCAGCCCAGAAATTGGGGATTCAACGGACCACCGCCAAGGACGCCTATTAGACGGGACCATGTCTGCACCAGACGTGCCTCAAGTGCCTCGCTCTTTTTCGTGGCCGTGAAAGCAGATCCAGAAAAGAGTACCGAGCGTATTTCGTGTTGTGGTATCAACTCTTTAGCCGGGATCCATTCCCAGAACTCCCTTGGGCGGCTGTTGCGAAAGAGGCGCTTCGGGTTGAGCAGGTAATCTTCCAACTCCGCGTATAATTCCTCGGAAGCCGTTGCGAAAGCTGGGGCGAGAAGAGGACCGTAGAAAACTGGTTTATCTCCAGCTGTCACACGGCTCAAGAACCACCGGAAGAGATCGACGTTCTCACTTTCCACTGTAGCACGGCTAAAGCGTGCGGCGTCGTTGAAATCATTTAGCCAGGACCCTCTCATGTAGCGCGCCAGTGTTTCCACCATCAACAAAGAGCCCATTTTTGCCGCGAGCAGCAGTGCCGGGAATGCCAGCAAATCCGAACGCCAACTTCCACGCCCATCAAGATATGATAGGAACTGCGGCCCAAGCTGGTGGAGACTGTTGATATCATTAGCTTTGGTGAGCTCAAATAGAAGTACCTGCCACTCCTCATCCGAAAATCCATCTAAATTGAGGTTGGGAGCTTCTGTTACAACCGGCTGATGAACCTTCCTCCAGTGCTCGTCCACGCCTCGTCTTGTCGAGTATCCAACGGTGGCGAGTGGGCATCCCTTCACATAGCATTTCCAAGGCTGGCCATGGTTTTCGATGTGCTTTTGGCGGTCTCGCCTGTTGTCGTATCCCTCTCGGTTGAAAGCGCAGCTCGGGTAAGGACACTTGAAAAGTTTGGGTCCATAGTGTTTCCGAAGGGTTGCACAGTGGCAAATTTCCCGGTGTTTTTCTGAAGTGCAAAGCAAGCATTCTAGCTGGTTATAAATTCTGGCACCCGTTGTTGATAAAATTGACGGGTCTGCGTTAACCCACTCGCGGGCTGGAGGATTGAGGCACATATTGTTAGTCTCAGATCAGGCCATTACCAGGTGAGCTACCCAGTTTGAATGACAGAAGAACTTATGTCCAGATAATTGGATCGCAGTAAAAAAATGATCCCGGACTCTGTAGTCCTTATGAACATACCGTTGTCGTGACGCATACCGAGATGGCTCTCGGCTTGGCGAAACTGGAGAATCCCACATATGATCTGACAAATATCGAGCTCCATTGACTCGATCTGCATGAAGTCCTCGTCTTCGAGTTCTACTTGGCCCTCAAAAAGAGTGTTTCTGAGCTCGAGGGCGAGTAGTCGGAGCTGGGTGAGCGTGGACGGATAGGCTGACAGATCCTTGGATGTTTTAACACAACGCCTAGTCAAGGTAATCCACTGGCGCGCGGCAAAGTCAAACAATCGATATCTTCCTGTGAGTATGTTATCTCGGATTTGATCATTGGAAAGCTCGATGCTAGCTATCCCGGAAGAGAGATATGCTAACGAGGAGCAAGTTAGACTATGATTGGCGTCGGCCGCAGGAATAAAATCATCGATCTCGCGGCTGAAAAAGTATCTAAGCATCTGTTAGTATTATCACTAGAAGAGACTTATGTTTCATTTAGAGGTATAATATAGGCAAACTAGCTCTTTAACTGTGAAGTGCACAAATTGCACCTTCTCATCGAGCACCTCGACAATCGGACCGCAGATACCGACAAAATTTACGCTGGCTGACACAGCGGGTGCCGCATCCGAGCTGGAATCTACGAGCAGAGCTTGCTCCAGCTCCTGTCGGGTCATTGGAACTGGGGCGGAGTCAATCCAGCCTAGGATCTTCCTCGCTTTCTGCCGCAATGTCGGCTGCAGTCCGTTTATTCGAATAAAAATTCGGTGATATCTAGGAGGTGAAGTTAGATTCGTATCTAGCGTAGGGTTAATTAGGTAGGCTTGCGCATCCTTTAGATCGTGAGGCATTGCTTGTAGTTCTCGCTCGATCTCCTCAAACCCGGTTAATAGCTCAACGTTGTCGAGGACAATACGGGCATACAGGAACATGCCTAAGGTATGAAGTTAGAATCCTCGATCCTCGAGTTCTCTGTGGCTGTGGGTGCTGTTGATAATCAACCTACCCTGCGAGCGTGCGGCCAAGGGTGCTAGGAGCTGGCGAATCTTCCCCTGTGCAGTATCATCAAACCCACCCTGGTCCATCCACGTATTAATCCTTTGGGTGGCGTATGATTGAATTCCGGCCGAATTTCTCTTGTTTGCGCAGATCGCGAGCGCCTTGCTTTCGAGAAACCTGGCGATATCATCCTCCGGCCTGCTACTCACGAGTACTTTGGTATCCGTGCAGGCATCTAGCTCCGTCAGCTGCTGCAGAAGGATTCTTCGCTCGATTGCTTCCATTTCGTCCATTCCATCGATGATAATGTATGTATGCCCGGCAATGCTTAGCAGCTCTTTGAGTCGAGCTGCCACGTATTTTGTGTTACCAGATAAATCTCTTTCGTTTCCCTGGACCAGGACAGATTGAGCATCGCGGAAGTCGGCAGCTAGTTGAAATATCAGGGATAGTAGAATGGATCTAGCTGTCATACTATCCTTATATAGATGGCTTGCGAATCCGAAGAGCGTTCGATGGTGGCATTTCGCTTCTTCTATAGCGGCAGCAGTGAGAAAGGTTTTGCCTATCGATAGACGATACAGTTAGCGAGGCTGATCAGTAGCGATAGTGCTCTTGCATAGTTACTAACCGGCTCCCGGAATACCATGGAGCCATAATAGTCGTGAGGCCTGGTTAGACATGTCTCGCCAGCCTATGAAGCCCTTGTCTCTGATCAACCATCGAGTTGAATCATGACATGAACGATTCAGTACATCGTCTAGGCGTTTCTCGTATCTGGGGGGGTTAATGCTAGCCTCTAGGCTTCGAAACTGCTGGCGCTCTCGAAACTCGCTCTCCTGATCGTAATGGGCCAGTGCTTTCATGCGCGCCTCATGCTCCTCTTTGATGTGCATGAGAGTAACATCATTCCTCATCAGTGACGTATGGCGTTCAATATTTGCAATCACGACCTCGATCTTCCCCTTTTGCTTAGGCCAAATAGCTTCAAACATGGCTTTTGCGCCTTGAATAGTTGGTGAGCATAGGTTGCATGTTAGAAAGGGGGATTTAGCCTTACGGGACAGGCCGAAAAATTTCAAAGTGATGGAATAAAAATCTAGTATGTCTCTGAAAAAGAGTGCCAAAAGCTCGCTGAATTTATCCTTCATGCTAAAGGTCTTTGCCACATCCAGGAAATAGGGCAGTGCGTCGCCGATCTTCTCCATCACTTCAACGATGGTGTCGGCAAACTTGGTGATGTTACTCGTCCATAGCATCAACAGACGGATGGGACCCCATATTAGGGCCGTAATGTCCGGTTTCACCTGGACAAAGGTCTCGATTGCGGCTGCGTAGCCTTCGAGTTTGGTGAGACAGGATCGCATTCTTCCCAAATGTCGAAGGCGGGTCTGCGAATCTTGCTTTCCTTGGATCTCATGCGCGAGCTGCCAAACCTTGTCGATCGTGGTGGTTTTTAATATTTCTTTAAACATTTTGTCGTCCTTGAGGTCATCTTTAAATGCCCTCTTCGCGGTCTCGAAGGCTTTCTGCGAAGGGTCCAATACCGACATGGTTGCAGATGCCTTGTGCCAATTAGACGAGCCAGTATCTTCTTACCGGACGATGCTGGCGAGTTTGAGGATCATCAGTTCGTGGCCTTAGAGACCTTTAAGGTTGACTCAATCGCTAGGTATTGGGCCGAGTAGGTAGCTAGAAGTGGCGCAGCAGATGAACGACCAACAACATAACCTAGCGTTTCGACTACTGCTGCCGGCCTGCACTACAACCTTGGTTTAATTGCTTGCGAAGGACTCGAGGGATGCAGTCAACCACGGAAGACTTATCTACGACGAAAGATTCGCATTGAAAAGGGGATTGAAGAGGTAAACCACATCCCGTCCTGGAAGGGATTTTTTCTGAGTGACTGCCAGAAATAAAAGACTCCAGAAAGCCAGGTCTGCGACAATACGCCGATGGTGCATCAATGATAAACATATGGGTCCGGACTCTGTTAGTACAGTGTCCCTATCAAGGGTGCGTGCCCCACATGGTTACTTGGAACTTGTGCAACGATGCTACCTTGGGTAAAAGCGGCGAATGCTACCCTCGGGCCTGCCCAAGAAATATGCCCCCGCGAACGGGAGAGTCGGCAAACGGACGGACTGTGGTATGCAGTAGACTTTCCACACGGGCAACTTGTCTTGCTCTGGTATCTACAGGTCTCTTCGTATATTCGCTTGAGCTCCATTAGTAATTTGTTTGAGGCTGATGGCGTGATTCACATTAAGAATATGATCGAGCCTGCACCATATCCTGCCACTGCCCCGGTTTCGATCCCGTTTTACCTACAAAATTGGATATCATCAGTTCTACCCGATCCAGCCGATCCGATATAATTGTAGAGTGGGCTGTGCTATAGCGAGCGGATGTCGCAGTGTTCCTAACAGAGGAGAGCATGCCACTGCTATTAGTCCATGAAGAGTTTCCTAGTAATAAAAATTCGCTTGGGTCCATCCCGAAAATGAGGCTACAGTCCTCGACCGAGTGAATACATTGCGAAAGCTGGGCCGTCGATACATTACTCGATTATCACATCAATTTGCATCCCAGAATTGGACCAGGATTCTCTAGCCTTCGGCTAGCCCGCAGTGGGAGACGGGTTTTCCGTCAGATTAGAGCCGTATAATATTAAAAATTATAGAACAACCAGCACAGCGACCGCGGTAAATTCTTACCCGGACCGTCGAGACCATACGCAACTGACTACCCAGCGCACCCGTGAAGCCGACGAAACCGCCCTCCAGGCAGACTCTCGTTCAAACACTCTCCAATGTACCAAGATACACCGACTTTGCCTAGGCCAGATATCTATGCTACTCAGGTAGCCTCATTAGATACGATCCTCTGATTGATCGGCATGGGCCAATTTATTCATCTTCTCGGATCGGTATTCCTCAATCTTCTTCTTTCCAGGAACATAATCGGCAGGGTGTCGGAGGATTAGTGCAACACCCCACATGGGGTCCGAATCGAAAATGTAGAAATAGACCTCCTGCATAAGCAAGGGCCTGTCCTCCCCACCAGTGAACTCTGCTAGTCGTACGATGGAGCGCACGAAGATCAAAATGCTGGCAAAGCACAGGACGTACAAAATACTGCGCCAGTCGCCTCTTAAGCTTACTCAGTTGTCCATGTTGATGGCACTAGGCGTTTCGTTGCGTACAAGTCGATAGTGGAAGAGCGCGGCCACGACGACAAAGAGTCCAAAGAAGACGAGCTGGGTGCTGAGTCCGATGAGGATAGTGGTCTTGGCCGTATTGACCGTGCTGCTCTCTGCCAGCATTGGCTAGCCTCCCGTCTGTACTAGGAAATATATAATGTTGCCACCGACAAAGATCTTCGTTGTCCATGTTGGTCGGATCGGCGACATCGACTTGGCTCGGAGCAGTCGGACTAGGCGGCCCAGGAACATGTAGGCGGACGCGGCCATGAAGGGGGAGTGCGACAAGGGTGAGAATGACCTAGATTAGGTAGGAGACGAGGACGTCCTCATGGCCGTGCGAGAGGTATCGGAAGATGTTTCCGGTCGTTTCGACTAGAACAATTAGCTCTCTGCCCCGTGATGTCGTAGAAACATGGGCCCAAGTGGCCTGTGGATCGAACAACTGACACAAGCCCGCGATGAGTAAGGGGATTAAATGCCACGTCCGGCAGCGGAACATGACGACTATGTTCCAGGCGGTTGCAATGGCAAACAGTACAAGAAAAATGATAGCCGCTATAGTGGATGGAGAATAGGTATAGTAGTTCTCTGGGCCATTGTTGTTGTCATTGGAAGCAATCTCAGCTTGCGGGAGTCCTTGCGTCCAAATCTAGATGGCAGGAAGTGTTCGCACAAATAGAGATTTGTTCGTTGCTAATTTACTTACATAGTGTGGCTTTTATTATAATTAAAATATTCTCCAGTGGGAAACCCTAACAAGACCGCTACTAAAATACCTTAATAAGTTACTTACAGTAACTAATTCATACTTTATTGTTAATAAGCCTTAAATATACCCCGTCATGATTTCCCACGTCTATAACTCTCTTTTTCCCAACATACAGTTACTACCTATGTAATGTGCTAGGACAGGCTGGGCAATAACCTTTGGAGATGCGCTGCTATTCGCAAGTATAGGTATTGACCTATTCGTGGAGCCGCCAGCGGATCTCTAACGGTGTTAGAGCCGATATCGCTGTAGCTATGCTAGTAACCCCGTAGAACCACCGTAGAAACCCCATAGAAGAACAGGGGGCGGCATATGTTGCGTGCGACCAGTGCGGGGTAAGCTGCGGGGAGCAGTGTGTGGCAATTGCCCTGCCACCGGGAAGGTGAGGGTGAGGGGCTCTTGAGCTAGGTTAGCTAAAGTTTACCGGTTAATTACTGCTAGACCTGCCTATCATTAGGCGAAGACATCATGGCAACCCCAGCAACTACACTGCTGTAATGCATCGTATAGGCTATTGCTCGCACACCTTACCCTAGCCATCGTAAACTTTATTAGTTCTCATCCGATGCTTCCCCGCTCTGGCCGCGAGGCAGCCTCCTTGAATGATACTTTACTAGGTGAAATGACCAAATTCGGGAAATGCCGATCGTCATCCATCACCGTTGCGGGGTGCTTCTCCGCAGCACTAGTTGACAGCCCCATCGATGATGTTACTTGGAGAGAGAGGCCGACATGATGGAATGGATACCTCTGCGTTTCCTGGTTGAGGACTTGGGGATGTGGGCCGATTGCGTGGGCACTTAAAGCCTGCAGCGCTCGACTCGCGACCCCGTCGCCATCTTGCAGTCGCGCCCTCTCGCTCCACGATGAAGTTCCTCCTACTGTCCGCTGCCGTAGGCTCCTTGGCCGCTGTCACGAGGCGAGCCGGCAATGGTGCCATCGACTACAATAGTGCACCACCGAACTTGTCTTCGCTAGCAAGCGGTAGTCTGTTCGAGACGTGGAGGTGAGGATTCGGAGGAATCGCAGGCCGTCAAAGACTAACAACTCGCTGCTTCAAGACCCAAAGCCCATGTCCTACCGCCGGCCGGCCATATAGGTTCGTATATTTTTGCTCCTAGTAGCGAGCAAAAAACCGATATTAACTGCCGCAGGGGATCCGTGCATGCACTACACCGACCATGACACGGGTCTTTTCCATGTGGGCTACCTCTATAATGGTGCAGCCGGGGCTACCACGGATGACCTCATCACCTACCACGACCTAAACCCGAGTGGGGAGCCGTTCATCCGGGCTGGTGGCATCAATGACCCGGTGGCCGTCTTCGACGGTTCTGTCATACCGCAGGGAATCAATGGCACGCCGACGCTTCTCTACACCTCCGTTTCCTACCTACCCATCCAGTGGACGATCGCGTACACCAAGGGGAGCGAGACCCAGTCATTAGCCGTCTCCTCCAACGGTGGCCGCAATTTCACCAAGCTACAGCAAGGCCCCTCCATCCCGGGGCCGCCTTTCCCCTTGAACGTCACCGGCTTCCGGGACCCTTTTGTCTTCCAAAACCCGACTCTAGACAGGCAGCTCAACAGCAAGAACGGAACCTGGTACACGGTTATTTCTGGAGGCATCCACAGCGAGGGACCAAGTCAATTCCTCTACAGGCAGTACGACCCCGAGTTCCGCGACTGGGAGTATCTGGGGCAGTGGTGGCATGAACCCGCCAACTCCACCTGGGGCGAGGGCAAGTGGGCTGGCCGATGGGGATACAACTTCGAAGTGGGCAATATCTTTAGTCTCAGAAGTTCCGGATACGAGCCCGAGGGAGAGATATTTGCAACGCTAGGAGCGGAATGGTCGAAAGAACCCATTATCCCGCAGGTGTCCCAGTTCCGCGAGCAGCTATGGGCCGCCGGTAACATCACGACGCTGCCTGATGGAACTATCCATTTCGCTCCAACAATGGCCGGCAAGCTTGACTGGGGCCTTTTCGCTTACGCTGCTGGCGGAAAGCTACTTCCGGCCTCGTCGAAAGCGTCCCTCAAGAGCGGTGCTCCCGATCGATTCATCAGCTACCTTTGGCTGACCGGAAACAACTTCGGCACATCGGACTTCCCGGTCGACCAGCAAGGTTGGGACAGCTCGCTTCTGCTACCTCGCGAGCTGAGCATTGGCACGCTTTATAACGTCGTAAACAATGATCTCGTCCGCGAAACCGGGTCCTGGCGCGTGTCACGCACCAGCTGCAACGGCACCGTAAGCCTTGCCACACTTGAGCAGAGAATCGCCCGCGAGCCCTACAATGCCTTTATCAGCAATGCTACGCGCACTTTCACCGAGGATGCGCGTGATAGTAGCCCAGGAGACAACTCCGCCTTTAGCCAAGCGCCTGATTCCAAGTTCTACATGATGACGGCATCGCTGCAGTTTCCTCCCTCTGCCAGGAACTCCACCGACCTCAAGGCAGGTTTCCAGATTCTGTCCTCTGAGTATGAGTCTACTACGATTTACTACCAGTTCTCGAACGAATCTATCATCGTCGATCGCAGCAATTCCAGCGCTGCTGCTTTGACGTCGGAAGGAATCGATACTCGAAATGAGGCTGGACACCTTCGTCTCTTCGACGTCATTGGCGACAGTGGAGAGCACAGTATAGAGACACTGAGACTTACTATTGTCGTCGACAACGGTGTTGTCGAGGTCTTTGCAAACGATCGCTTTGCTTTGGGAACATGGGTTTGGTACGTGACCCGAATTCTAGCCCGTCTTGTGGTCTACCAAGCTATGAAGCACGAGATCTAACAATCAAATAGGCCATGGTACGATGCCAGCAATAACATCGCCTTTTTCCACGAAGGGTCTCCGCCTGTTAGCTTCGGGGAGGTGACAGTGTACGAGGGTCTCATAGATGCCTGGCCGGAGAGGGAGTAATTTAGAGAGGAGAGAGACAAAGTAGTGTAATAGACCGGATTCTCACAAAATGCCAGCCACCGAGGTAGCGAGGCATGAAATTGATGCTTCTTCGGGTCCGAACTCAATTAGGGCGATATCCGAATGATTCACATGATCCACCACTGCCTCCAATCAGGGGCATCTATCATGGAGCCCTTGGAGCCACTCAAGGCACTAGAGTGGAGATTTAGCTGATCAGTTGAGTCACCCGGTCATAGCTTAATAGTCTGGCCGGTGAACAAA
Organism: Thozetella sp. PMI_491; assembly: GCA_021432635.1. Lineage (NCBI taxonomy): Eukaryota > Fungi > Ascomycota > Sordariomycetes > Chaetosphaeriales > Chaetosphaeriaceae > Thozetella > Thozetella sp. PMI_491. The sequence goes on along the minus strand of MU270021.1, from coordinate 188,311 downwards.
ATGATGCCAGACTCTTTTGGTATAGAAACATATAAATCTTCGTCGGAGCAACATGGAACGTCTACATGGTCTGACAGATGTTTGCCTGTCTGGCGGCGCTAATGGCGCTGACATAGAATGGGGGGCTTGTGCCACGTCCATCGGCCACGCAGTGATCCATTGGAGCTTCCCAGGACACCGAACCCAAGCATCGGAAAGCCAGGTTGTTCGGCTTGACGATGATCAGCTGCAGATCAGCAATGGGGCTCTCCGAAACGCAGCAGCCGCTCTTAGGAAAGACCCGCCGCGGCGACCGACTATTGCTCGCTTGTTGCAACGAAACTACTACCAAGTTGCATGGAGCTGCGGCCTGTTATGCAGTTACCGTCATCAGGGAGGATGTGTTACCAGGCGGGACTGCATGGGCAACTACCATGTTCGCTCAATTGCACCCGGACAAGCGTACTCTCTACGTGTTCGACCAGGAGAAAGATGCATGGTTCCAGTTCAACGGCGAATCTTGGGATCAGATTGATAGTCCACCTCATCCGTCAGGGGTCTGGGCTGGAATCGGTTCGCGTGATCTCAAGCAGAATGGTAGGGATGCGATTAGGAAGTTGATGGGCTGTCTAAACTAGGAGACGGTTAGGGAATCAGGTCCAACTTAATCTAAGGACGATCTATACAGCAACTTCATGGCCAATATCGACAAACCATATCCAGGTGCAGCTGAAGTGGTGTTTAATTACTGCTCGGTGCTAGTCGTCTCAAACCAGGCAGCACTCAGAATTTGCAGTATCCCTTCACATCAGACCAGTAGGACTGGAACAATCGCTCTCGGACTGCCTTCAGACCAAAGCACTACGTTCGGAGTTGCCGAGGTAAACCCATAAGCACAGATATCTTATATATAGAACATGTAGCTAAGTTCTCAAGACTCTACCTCCGTCTTGATTGGACAACATTAAGAAGGAAATGTAACTCACCGCTTAGGCTTAGCCAGGATACGAGTCTCATGCCGCTGGGTTCAGCTGTCCGGAAAAGGCCTGTGTTCGCTAAATTTGCCCCAATCAGCAGCAGCTGAGTGCCATCGTCAATCCGATGCAGGTTTCCGAGTGAATGGTGCCATAACTTTCAATTCTTGGCGCTTCTACGATGTCTCGGCGAAATCCTTATGCAGCCTTCCAGTAAATCGACAGCTGGCAATGCCGTGTGGCGCCCCGTAAGCTCGTGTTATGCACTTTTCAGCTAGTATTAAGCAGATGTAAGTCTCGTCCGGCTCCGCTCTAGATGATACCTTGTAGCCATGTTGACTTGACTTTTCACAAATGTAGTCTGTTTGGTGGCGGAGGTATAAAGACGTCAACACCGGCTCAGCAAGACAGTGCATTTCCAGATGTTTAGCAGAACCAAAGCGAATTCGTATATTCTGTTAATTACCTACACCCAGGCCGTTTTCTAGGCGAATCTGCCATTTATCAACAGCATAAGCACTCGAATTTGTCGAGTTAAAGAAAATAGCCATGTTCTCACTGTCGACCAAGTTTTCAACATCCCGCATTGCTGCGGCCTTGGTGCTAGGACTAGGCGCAACCGGCTCAGTCGCAAACTTGGTCTCCAACCCTGGCTTCGAAACGGGGAGTTTTAGTCCCTGGGTGAAGAGCGGAGATGGCTTCGCGGCAGTTTCTACTGCGTCGACGTCTGGCTTCCAAAGCTTCTTCCCGCGTAGCGGAACTTATTATGCGTATGTGAACGAGTCTTTTGCCACGGCACATGACCCACTGCATCCTTTGCCGATATTTTGCTTCGAAGACGAGACTCTGGCTCACGCACTTCTCCCTGCAGTGAACTTGGCAACGTCGGGCCAGGAGGCGGTGATGAGAATCCAACTTACTTGACCCAGAGCGTTTCGGGTCTTTCAGCCGGATCGTAAGTCCTATAGTCCGTTTATTAATGACTCATTGCCATGATTATCGAGACTTGTTACTAACGCGAATATACCCAACACATAGGTACACGCTATCCTATTATTACGCTATCTTCGACATGCCCCTCGATGGCTGTTGGATTTCGACATCGCTTGGTGGAGTAAATGCTGGCCAGATCACGCTTTATGCCAGCTCGGAAGGCGGAGGGTACTACCAAGCTACCCAGACCCTGAGCCTGCCCACAAACACAGCGAGCACAGGCTCTCTACAGTTTGCTCTGCAGTGCGATTGGAGTGCACTGGCCGCAACTATCGGTCTCGATGACATTACTCTGACGAAGAACTAATAAAAAGGGGTTTGAGCTTGAAAATCTGGGTACCAATGGGGGCACCAGCCTATTTCAGTAGAGACTGGTGCAGAGTTTGTCAAGAAGCTATCAATTGAGCCGAATTCCAACATTACGGACTGCTTTTTGTGTTACACCTTGACATAGCCCTCGATCCTTCACTGAGTGGTACATTTCTAGTGAAACACCATCTATATCCAGAAATACTAGTCTTTGAAACGTCTAATGGCCTTTTTTTCTCTCTCATGAGCGCCACTTAGATCACACGTTCCCTCCTGGGACCAATGGTCAGACTGGTTATCTGCGGGGTAATTCTACTCCGAGTAGCTGTAGAAGCTAGTATATAATACCCCTGTGAGGAGCTGCGACATCGTCACATTATGACTCACCATCAGCAATCTGAGCAGGAGCATACTGCCAACTTGAACACTCCGGATCTTAACAGCGTGAAATGGCATCTGACGAGAAGCCTTCAACCGGCGGCGACACGCTCCCGGCATCGTCGTCGTCCGCGCCGCCGGACGGCCCGCTGATCGCGACGTGTCACTGTGGCCGCGTTCAGGTCTCGATACCGTCCAAACCGAGCAAGCTAAATGAATGTCAGTGTACCGTCTGCTACAAGTATGGTGCAATTTGGGGATACTTCCTCAATCGCGACGTTACCGTCACAACAGCTCCCGGCAACACGGTTGTCCAATACATCCGATCCGACCCTGAAAGCGATGGCGACCTCTCGTTCAACCGTTGCGGGCACTGTGGCTGCCTGACCCATTGGAGAGGGACGGAGGAGTACATTGGCCCCGAATACCGGATTGGCGTCAACTGTCGGATGCTGCCCCCGAGTGCTATCGAAGGAGTCGAAAGGCGAGTTAACCCAGGCCCGACTAGAATACCTTCTGAGGCCCGAGCGCCGGGGGAGTAGGCCTTTGTCCGGTATCTTGCGGCGTGCACGGTTATGGGATGAGGCTCGTATGGAGGATGGGAGCGAAACAATGAGTACTTGGTGTCTAACACTTCAGCCATTACAAAAAAAGAAACCCCATTAAAACCCTTTAAAGCCTTAAAGCCATCCTTTCGATGATGTTGGTGATGCAAATTTTTAAAATCGCGAAGATTTATTCCGATCCAATATAATGGACGTAGCGCAAATACTACTGCCTGCATTGTCGAGAGCCAGGAAGTCTACTGGCACACCACAGCTTCATACAAATGGACCAGAGACGCCAATCATATGGATGACTATGTATCGCTATGCACGCCATTCTCTGTGCCATAGAAGTTAGTCACGCAGACAGCAAGACGAGAGCAGAATCGGGGTAAGCTGCTTACGTTTGGAGATCCCCAGCACTCTTTGGTCTCTATCTTGAACCACCCCCGCGTTCTTGGCTCTACCCGGCGCCCACGAAAGTTTTCCCAAAATGGCGAACTTAACTGCACCTCCCGCAGCAGGTATGTTGTTAGCCAGCTGCCTCTTGTTGGCAAAGGCCAGCGTAGCGAACTTGATCGCCTCCTTATAGGCAGCCGGAATTCCAATCTCGTCACTGACCGAGACCTTGACTCCGTGGTTCGCCATCTCACGACTCAGGCTTTTCAGCAGAGTGAGATTGCGAGTGCCACCGCCTGAAGCAATGACGCGTGTAACCTTCGCCTTTGGCAAGACAAAGTCTACCATGCTCGCCGTGATGGATAGTGCGGTAAATTGTGTCATAGTAGCCAGCAGGTCTTCAGTCGATGCCTCGGCATAGTCGCCGAGGATCTGGTCTGCGAAAGAGGCGCCGAAATCCAACCTCCATGCAGAGCGCGGGGGCTTGCGCGAGAAGAAATCGTGCTTCATGAGACGGTCTAGCAGCGGTTGGATGATTTGACCCTTCGCGGCAAGCTCGCCGTCCTTGTCGTAGCCGCGCCCGGTCCGGGCTTTCACAATATGGTCGATCATGACATTTCCGGGGCCCGTGTCGAAAGCCATCATATTAGCGCGGTCGGCGTCCGCGAGCTGGAGGTTGGCGATGCCGCCAATGTTCAGCGTGACAGTGGGCTCTTCTTTGCGAAACAGCACAAAGTCTAGATACTGCATGAGCGGCGCCGCGGAACCGCCGAGTGCGTGGTCAATCGGACGGAACTGTGTGACGGTGTCGATATCCGTCAGGGCCGCCACCACGCCGGACTCGGCGATGAAGAACCCGCAGGGAAACCCTCCCTTGAGCCACCGGTCTACGAGGCTCGTGTTTCCGCTTTCGACATATGCGCGCTCCAGGTCACGGTTGGGAGGTTCCTGGTAGATGGTCTGACCGTCGTATCCGATGACATCGACGTCCTCAGATTTCAGGTTGTTCTTCTTCATAAGCTCATTGGCAGCCTCTGCATAAAGCGCGCCGGCTGCGTAGTTCAGCCTTGTCATTTCAAAAATAGTCAGGTCATTATTAAAAGCCCTTAAAATCAGAGGCTGTAGCTCCTCAGGCCAATCACGCGTGATGCCGTCCACGTAGACCGGCGGTGCCGGATGGCCGTCCTCGGCAAGGGAAATCTTGCAGAGAACCGCGTCCACTCCGTCAAAGGAGGAGCCACTGTTGAGTCCAATAATGTAGCTCATCTTGTCGCAAGGAGATTCGTCAGGGAGAAATGAGTTCAAAGAATGAAGCGTAGATGCAGTCACAATACACCTCTGCTTGGTCTTCGGCGTGATCAACGGATTGCTATGGACCCTTATAACGTCTACCGGCTATCCCTGGCTGCTCTCGTGGACGCAGTAGAGGGCGGGGGTGGGCCCAGCAGCTAATACACCGAGTGGGCAAACATGAGACTGCAGCAAAGACTTCGGATGCTTCCCCGTCACTTCTTGATTCAACGCAATGCCATGGAACCCCGTCGTGGTTCAAGTACGCGCGTGTCATAGAATAAACAGTGGAGAAGTGAAGCTGTGGAGAAAGGTCGGGCTTTAAGGCGGGGTTCTGGGTCCGCGTGGATATATGAGTGGAGATTATCGGGGGATCCTCCGATGGAAGGGGGGGGGAGGTGTGCTGCAGTTAGTGTGGCATGATTTTCCCTAAACTCCACTCTAGGAGATTCCCGGTTCTTAGACAGTTGCGCGAACGACTCGTACACACGGAAATTTTGCTTAACGTGGAAAGGGCTAAAATGTGAAGGAACTCGGCTGTGCCTTCTACCTGAGGAACATTAGATTTACATCGAGAGTAGAGAAGCACAAAAGGGTTTGGTAGAAAGATTAAGCTTGGCAAGCTGGTAGTTAACTACTCTATACGCTATCCTAATATCACCGCAGAAAGGAGATCCTTTAGCTTTTGAGTATCTTGAGCAAACCTCCTCATAGCATCTGCCGACTTCTCCACGGCGCAGGCATCACTATTGAAAGCCCATCGAAATCCCGCTTCGTTATTGATATACGAAACTTGGGCAAGATCAGCCGTAAAAGCTATGTCCAAGTTAGCTGGTTTTGCGGCGAAAACACCAAATATTTCATCCTTACCCGTCCCAGGAGTCAATTTGGCCTCTATCGGGTTCGTCTCTTTCTCGACTGCTTCTAGAATCGCAGGGGCAGCAGTAAGCAGGTCAATGCCGGCGAGGCTCGTGACTTGGTTCACGTTCCTAAAGCTGGCTGCCATAACTTGTGTTTTAAAGCCGTATTTCCGCAAGTAGTTCTGGATATTGGATACCGTAGAGATTCCCAAGTCTCCCTTGAAACCATTCAACGCACCCCAGTCGGACAGACGGCCTACGTAGGGAGCGATTGCATCTACGCCGGCCTCGGCGGCAGCAATCGCCTGTGTCATCCCGAATACAATAGTCACTAGACAGCTGACATTGTGCTCGGCCTGGAGGATTCGTGCGGCTTGGATGCCTTCCCAAGTCGCGCTGATTTTGATGCGAATCCCTTCCTTTGGAACGCCTTGTTTGGTGTACAGATCGATGATTCTGAGCGCCGAGGCTACAGTCGCAGCGGTGTCGAACGAGAGAGTAACGTCCACTTCAGTGCTGATCTTACCAGTGAGCTTGTAGATCTGCGTTCCAAACTGCACGGCTAGAAAGTCGACAGCAGCACTCAGCCTCTCGGCTTCCGAGATCGAGGTAGGCATAGACTTCGCAAAGGCAACAGTCTCTGCCAAGAGGGACGAGTAGGAAGCATTTTGGGCCGCCTGGTATAGCAAAGATGGGTTTGTAGTTCCCTCTGAAGCCTTGAAATTGGTGATTTCTGCACGAGTAAATGTTACAGCCACCATTGATATGCCAGGGACGAGGGGGACAAACTCTCAAAGTCTGCTGTATCAGCAATGACAACAGTACCTGCAGCCCGGAGCTGTTCCAAGGGATTCATCTTCGCTATCCTCGGTGAGTATCTTGTGCAGAACCGTTTCTAACACAAACAACGGGGACTATTTCGTGTCGCGTTTATCAGGAAGAACGCGATATTCAAGTATATCTGTACACCAAGAAACGCTCGCAACGGTACTTTGAAACCCACCATGGAGCTAGGCGAGGGCTAGCCACGCCACGTTCCCGCTCGTCATTTCGTGCAAAAGACTGGGTGGGGCGTCGGGGAGGACTAACGGAGCATCCCCCGATGCAATGGCGTTTCCATCAACACCCCATGTCTAGATTCATGTGGGGACGCCTGATCTGAACAACAAAGACGACCAGCTAGCGGGTCTCGAGGCCAGTCAAATGACAATGTAGTGCAGGTTGATGCCAGGGGCCCCTTCCCCCCATATTCTTCTTCCCAGCTCATAGGCGCGTGCGCCTGAATACCAAACCAGCCACTCTCCACATTTTGACGAGCCCGAGTCTGGGGCTCCACATGGAGTTGCATTTGAGAGCTAACGTCCAGAATCCTGGGGTCGCGAGTATCCCCGAGGTCTAGTCCGGTCGAACCAGCCCGGGTGAGAGTAAGATACTGGGAGCCGGGGAAGCGACATCGACATATGCCACTGCATATATAGCAGGAATCCTTTCGCGATGCCAGTCTGTTGTCCTCACTGCTTCTAAGCATCTACTCTTCTCCCATCTCTTTCTCTACTCTTCTTCACGGCTATTTCAACGCTCAAAAAACCTCGTTTCCCTTCGCCCGTGGCAAGTGGTATACGATGGGGCGACAGAGTATCGACTTCCGATCACACCTGTGGGCACTGATCTTCTGTGGTGTATCATCCCTCGGCGCCCTGTGCTATGGCTACGATCAGATCTACTACACGGGCCTTCTGGGCATGCAGCCCTTTATCCGCACCTACGGCGCCGCGGATGCCGATGGCTCCTTCGCGCTGACGACCACTTTCACCTCCCTCACGGCATCTATCATCTACGTCGGGGAGCTCGTCGGCGCCCTTCTCGCTGCACCCATCAACGACCGTTACGGGCGGAAGACGGTATGCTGCGGAACCTTGGGAGCTCAAGGGAATTCTAAACTCGGTTCGATTACTAACTCCTGATTCCCTAACAGGTTTTCTACTGCGCCTCGTTCTGTATCATTGCCGGCGGCGTCGTCCAAGTCGTGGCTCGCGGGCTCGAGGGAGTTATAGTGCTAGGCCGAATCCTCGTTGGCCTCGGGATCGGCCAGTTCACTGTAACATGCCTCCTGTACATCGGAGAGGTCGCGCCTTTAGCTGTGCGCGGCCCGGCCCTCATGATGTTCCAGTTTCTCCAGTCCTGCTCGCAGCTCGTCGGCTCCGGCATCACTCAAGGCACCGAGACGATACCCAACAATAATTCCTACCTGATCCCCATGGGCCTCCTCATGGTGCTCCCTGGCATCATGATACTATGCCTGCCCTGGACGCCCGAGTCTCCGACTTGGTATACTATGAAGGGCCGCACGGCCGAAGCCGAAGCTTCCCTTCGCAAGATCAATCGCAGCACGACCGACTACGACCCCACGTACGATCTTGCCACATTGGAGGACTACGTCCGGCGCGAACGTGAGAATTCGGCCGAGTCAAGCTGGAGCTCGTTGCTGCTAGACCCAGTCGAGCGGCGTAAGCTTATCTACTCGTGCGGCGCTATGGTTGCACAGCAGATCAACGGCATCCAGTTCTTCTACTCGTACGGTGTTATCTTTGCACAGTCGATCGGGATATCGCAGCCCTTCACCATCTCTCTTATCACCAACGTCCTCCAAGTCATCGCTGTCGCCGTTTCCGTATCGCTCGCAAACAGGATCTCTCGTCGCCAGAACTTGTGGTACTGTAGCCTTGGCATCTTTGTTGCACTATTGGTTGTCGGCGGCTTAGGGACAAAGCGCGAATTCACGTCGGGAATCAGCACCACCATTGTCGTTTTCTCCTACGTCGTCATCGTCTGCTTCAATTTCTCTCTAGGACCGCTGGCGTTCACAATCGCGTCTGAGGTGGCAGTTGGCCGCAACAGGAACAAGATCATGTCGTGCTCGATTGTTTCTTTTTTCTTCACCGTCTGGGTCGTTGCTTTTACCTCCCCTTACCTATACTACAGCGCAAACCTCGGGCCGATGCTCTGCTTCGTCTACGCCGGCACGACTTGCGTCACCCTCGCCTATGTATGGTTCTGCGTCGGCGAGACCACTGGCCGGACAAATCTGGAGATTGATCGTTTCTTCCTTGAGAAGGTCCCTGTCCGAAAGTGGGAGACGCATTCCTTTGGCGGCAACCTCCAAGTGGGGACGGAGAAGAGAGAAATTGCGGACAGTGATGTGAAGGAGGTCGAGCATATTGGATGAAACCAATACATACAAGATGGCATCCCCTAGTACTTGGTAGCATATCTCTATGTGCGTCCTATCTAGCTTCAAATACAAGGAATAAGAGACTTCAAACCGAAGCCGCAGACTGCCCTGGCGAAGATATCTCAAAGTTGTGTCGCTCATTGCGTAGGATAGCTAGGCTTCGTTGGATTTGGCAGGATGCTGTCGGTGACGCGTCGAACATCGACTCGACAGAATCTAACATCCCCTCTATGTCTCCCAGTGTCCTGAAGATAGGTGCAAGGCTTGCCACTGACTTGACCTGCAAGAGGACGAGGTAAGCAGCAAACAGTAGTTGATAGTCAAGCCAGCTGCGGTAAGACCGCCCGGCCGCGTCCTGCGAGGAGACCCAGCATATAGTAATGATGAGTGCAGCACTCTCTATGCAGTCGCGGCAAGATTCTAAAATCCAAGGCTCTCGGTCGGATAGTGCGGCTTGCATGTCCGGCGGTCTAACTATATATTCCATATCCTTATGAAGATAGAAGTATAGAACCGGTCGATTCAGAAGGAAGATGCAGGAGAAGTAACGCACTGCAATCTCCTTCTATCGGGACTTTGTTAGCATTCGACACGACAGGTGAGAAAAGGGCCTCTATTCGCACCAACATACCATGCGAGTTGACATTGATGGAATATGCATGCTAAAAGTAGTGGCATCGCGAGGAAATTGGCGAGCGCGAGGTTGAGACCGGTACCAATCTCGCAGCTCAGTGGATAAGTCGTTAACGAGGTCGGCCAGTTCATGTGGTTGAGCGTAGGCCTTGTTTGGTGTATAAAGGCTGAGGATGGTGTTGAGATTATTTCTCAGCCAAAAGTGGCTTTTGATGTATTCTTCGTCGCTTGTTAAGTCGGCGAGATGTCTTGGGCCACGAACCAACGTCGATTCAAGAAGGTGCAGAATCGTGTTGGACGGAAAGCCGTCCACCTCGGTGAGAATGTCGCTGTTCAGCGTATTAGATATCGGCCCGGCATAAAGTTGTACCCTGTAGAGACTAAGAGTACCTCTCAAGTATAAAATATAGCATGGAGTAATGGTGAACTAGCGTCCTAGAGATTTAACCACGTATAGATTAGTTTATAGTGAAAGGCCAGACATGTTTGCTTGTTGTCAAGCCATACTTATTGTCGGGAGATCTTTTTAAGAAATGCCCGAGGGAAGACTCAAGCGATTGCACGATACCCAGAGCATGAAATGGTCGCGCCCATATGTATACGAGGCAGTAGGCGACTGCAAGGAGTAATGGAATGCGATCTTCGTCTGATGCTGCATGCAAGGTCCAGAGGCGGCCAAGTGCAACAGAAACGCACACAGCAGCCGATTTTGGCGGAAAAGAGGCATCGTGCATACAGCATTTGAACGCCAAGGATATGACCAACAGCTGAGCTATGGTCAAACGCTGGAAATCTAGGACCATCCCATGGTTCGGCCCGTCAGTAGATGGATGGAGCTCGGCCAGACCTTCTAGAATAGCATCTCGGCCGAGAGGCGGGTAGATCTGAAAGAGAAAGATGATATATACGGGCAAAGACGCCATATTATTATAAAACTGCTCAAGAAGCTGAGCAACTTGCCATAGCACCAGACTGGGGGCCTCTTCCGCTGTCTCTAGGAGTAGCGGGTCTGAAGCGTCCGTGGTGGCGAGATAGGTCGTAGGGTCCACATCGGCCAGAGTGAGACATAGACGAATCCTCGGCCAACCACGGAGCATCTTGCAGGCGGAGGCTGTGTGCAGGTCTGGAGGGGTTCTCAGTGGCCCCGGTAGCTTATGTGTAGAAGTTACCACGGTGAGCTCTCTCTCCGCTAGCTGCTGTTCGATCGCCTGCAGCCGGAGTTCGGTGTCGGCAAGACGTGACAGAACCGCAGCATCACTAACAACCGTCAGGGCGCTGCCGTGTTCGGCCAATGCTTTCCCGCACACTTACCTCTCCAGGTTGGTCGGGGTCGGCCGGTATACGCATTCTTTGCCTGCGGCCTTGCAGTGGCTGCAGCTGGGTCGACAGCCATCGCAGCGCTGCTTGCGACCCCTACACCGGTCGCAGGCGAGAACAGTTTTCCCCGTGGGCGTCGGCATACGGCGAGATGTTGTGGGTGGAGTGGTGTTTTGCAGGGGAAACCGGGGCTGCGGAGAGGTTGGCAGCCAATGGACAGGCCGTGGCCCGGCGCACTTTGGTGGCTAGACAGACCCACACGCCCAGGGCCGTTGCTCCAGTGTGGGAAATCCGTGTTGACGTCACGTGTTGGTTTTTGGTCCGTTAGCGTTCTCTTTGGTACCTATCCAAAAAGGGTTTGCCAGGGTAAACTATCGCGTCCATCCCGTTAAGGATCACCGCCTCATCAGCAAGTATGTGATAACAATATGGCCGATCCCTACCTATAGCCTAGTTACACGTATGGGCTTTAATTCTACACGCGGTTAAGGCGTAAGCCGGTGTTATGCAACCCCGACAAATCGGGAAGAGGTAGCCAGGTAAAAGTACCTTGGTAGTGAGGGGTATCAGGTTGCCCTGCTATTGATGGAGCACGGGCTTGTCTAAAAAATGCACACTCAGCGCTGAGATGTCCCGGCCTAATAAGCAGGTGCGATGAATGTGATGAGATGTGATGAATGAGGTGGTGGGCCAGTTCGGCTGAGCTACCCCACTAAAAACCAGCAGCCATGCAAATACGAAGAGCACCAAAGATCACCTCACACATCTGAGCCGTCCTGCGCTATCCAGACTTCTCCTTCTTTGCAAAATAGTTCCGCCATGTCCGCTTCAGCACCCGGGCAGCTGACTTGCTGACTTGCCTGGTGACATTGCATTCAAGGCGAGAACCGACCGGCTACATGTATCTACCGATTCCACGCTCGCTTTCAATTGATTGCCTCGCCCAGAAGCGGCAAAATGGACATCATCACCGCTCTCTCGGTCGCGAGTGCTGTCGCGAGATTTGTGGACTTCGGTAGCAAACTAATTTCGAATCCTCAAAAGCTGTACGGATCCTCAGACGATGCTTCGCGTTCAACCGTCGACGTCGAAAACATTAGGTCCGACCTCGAAAGTATAACGCAGGGCTTGCAGAGGAGGCTCTCCGATACGCAATTATCCTCGAGTACACGGCATACTTCAAGCCCCGGCTTTAAAGAGAGTGCCGTTTTAGGCAAGCTTTGCATGCAATGTATAGAGATCTCCAAATGTCTTCTGGCACAGCTTGAGAAGTTAGTGTCCGACCCGAAAGACATGAAATCGAGACAGAGAGAACAAGAGCGAATCAGATCCCTCGAGGTACGGAAGGGACTGAAAGAGCAGGGAAAATTGCTACCTAGAGGATTACATGAGATGTTGGGTGCTGATGGCTCCAGAGCCTGGGAAGACTCCCAGGGTAGGCTATTTTCGACATGGGGGAGCTTCCGGAGAGCTTTCGTGGCCCTGTGGAGTAACAAGGAAATCGAAGAGCTTAGAAGCACGCTCCGGGAGTGTCGAGGCGAGATAGAGTATTGTCTACTAATCTTATTCCGGTTTGTACCCCTTCTATATGTTCATGGACCTCGAATGACTAACTGTAGCTTACTTATCCTAGCCAAATCCTCCAAGACTCGACAACTGCTCGCCAAGCAACAATGTCCCAGCAACGAGTACGGTCTACGCAAGTTGTTATAAATGCCTTCTTGAACACTCGTGAAACCTTCGCCAGCCAGCTCCAAGCCGAATCCAAGAAGCTTCTTCATTTTCCGCAGCGGTCGAGCCAGGCAGGCACAGAAGAAACAGATGAAGTAAAAGCCAAAGACGAGGGAAGATCGAACCACATAGGCAGTTCAGCGTCGCGGAACGAGTACAGAGGCTTCCCAGAAGAAAATCTACGATCTTCATCCAGAGAGAGACAGATTGAACAAGAGATGCGCTTGCTCATAATTGAGAATAGCATTTTAAGTAACCTCTCATTCGCGACGTTGGCAGATCGCAGAGAGGGCTTGGGAATGCCCCACGGCCAAACGTTTGAATGGATATACGAACAGCCTGAAGCATCTAGGGCACCATGGAGCAACTTTTCCGAGTGGCTCCAAACGGGAGACAGCATTTACTGGATACAAGGAAGGCTAGGTTCCGGGAAATCGACGTTGATGAGGTATATCTTCGAGAACGAAGAGACGAGACGCCAGCTCTGCCTCTGGACCCAAGGCTCCCCGATTGAGATTTTGGCTTTTTACTTTTGGAACAGCGGCGACGAGAATCAAAAGTCCATGAATGGACTTTTACGATCCTTGCTATTTGATCTACTTGAGCGCTATCGGGGTTTGCTCTCCATAGTCTTGCCCGATGTCTGGGATACGTGGTCCGCCAGAGCTACCAGACTTGTTTCCCGCGAGATGATCTCTGACTCGAATCCTCTTCTCTCTGACCTGCAGCCGCTCTCGTCAGCGCAACTAGAGCAGTGGTTCCATGACCTTCTCACAGCACTGCCTAGCGGAACCAAATTGTGCTTTTTCCTTGATGGCCTCGATGAGTGTGATGAGGGTCATTCCGCACTTATTAGCTTTGTCCAAAAGTATTCTTTATTGCCCGGTATCAAGTTTTGTCTTTCAAGCAGGCCATTATCGGTATTTGAACAGGCTTATACGGAACGACCTGGTCTGAGACTCCAGGACCTGACACGAGGTGATATTAACCATTATGTTCAATCTCAGCTGTTGATTCACAAGCACATGGAACGAATTTCGGAAAGCAATACCGATGAAATATCGCGTTTGACAGAGAAGATTACCCTCAAAGCAAACGGAGTATTTCTCTGGGTCAAGCTTGTGGTCAAGTACCTTTCTTGGCGGCTTGTCTGACCGAGACAGCATCTCGGAACTCGAGCTAAGAGCTGAGGATCTCCCTGAGGATATCGAAGCCTTGTATGCCCACATACTAGAGCATATCAGCCCATCATACCGCGAGCAAGCATGTTGAATCTTCCAAATTTTCCGAGCTGCCCAGAAAACGTCATCAGAGAGGGTGACCTTGCTTAACCTCTCCTGGGCTGACGACCAAGACGAGGCCTTAGCAGAGCATGCACCGATACGGCCCCTTGCATGGCAGGAGATTTTGACCAGATGCCAAACAATGGACGGTCGCCTCAGAACAGTCTGTGCCGGCCTACTCGAGTCTAGCAATAGCCAGTGGTCCGGCGAAGCCCCGGACGCAAAGGTGGCATTTCTTCACCGAAGTGTCGCTGACTGGCTAGCGACGAGAGAAGTATGGGAGGGTATACAAATTTATACTTCCGGCTTCAGCCCAAATCTATCCATGTTAAAATCTCGCATTCTCAATCTCAAGGCAGTGTTGGTAACCCCTGGCAACCCCCTAGATATGACCCTTGCGTCCGACGCACTGTGGTATGCCAAAGAGGCGGAGAGAGACTTGGACTCGGGCTTTCCAAAGCTGCTAGATGAATTCGATAAAGTTGTTTCATTTTTATGGCGCATGGGTTACCACGGGGATACTGCATACGATCCCCATACAACCGGCCCAGACGCCTTCGAGGGAATCTCCGCTGCAACATCACAACCCATCACTATGCTAGCTCCCTCCTATCGCAACTCATCTACATGGACTGCTGATTGGGATGATACGAAGTTCCGAGGCAGCCGCTTGCTACCTGCTGCCCACGCCGGCTTACTAGGGGCCGGGATGGATACTTTCGATGAGGTGGAATCAATGGTCATGCGGCGGAACTTCCTGGGCTCGTCATCACTCACCGGTCTAGCGCCACAGGGTCTGCGAGGCAACACTCTATATCACTGGACTTACGCAGTCGATCTGCCTGGGATTAAGCCAGTAGGCAAGGCCAGCACCTTCTACGATGTGGTCAAAGCTTTAGGTCTTGATCACTACGTCAGGATGAAGTGCGAGTCAGGCACCATCATGGATCAGGATGTGAGCCAACACTTGCTCATCCAAGCCATCACGTCTACCACGACCAACTCAGCCAATGTTGCAAGTGTAATCAGACTTCTGGAAAGTGGCGCCGACCCTAACATTCCGTACAATGGTCAGGCAGCGTGGGAATATGCCATGACGAATGCTTTGTCTCATCTGAAACGCGCCGGAGAAGCAACTCATCCCCCTGATGCAGAGTGGGAGCGAAAGGCGAAAGCTTGGATTAGTATATTCTCGGCCTTTGTCGCACATGGGGCGGATCCAGAGGCGGTAGTGAGGAGACCCATAGGTCTGCAGGGTCCGCTATTCCTCGATGCATCTGACGTTATCGACAAATATCTCTCCTATGTGTTGAGCGACGAGGCGGTCGCGCTGAAACTAGTATTGGCAAAAACAAGGAATTCTAGCAGGGACCACTAAAAGGTGCTATAATATAGCAAAATTGACCTCAGCCACTCGCAGAGTGTGTTATCGATAAGATGGTTCTCAATGTATCCCTATCCTAATCTCAAGCTACAGACTCAACACCAAGGGTGACCTAGTTAACTTCTCTCTGGACTACTTTAAGTTTACGTCTTTTACTCACAAACAAAACATTATGGACTTGTTTCTCTACAGGAGCTAAGAATCGCCATAAAGCAGTATTACCCGGAATGAAATAACCAACCTTGTTCGTATTTAAAACGCGGTATTACGACCGAGATAGGACAAATCAAATATACTTTAGTTTAAAGGATATGTAACTAAATAAATAACAGCTAAATGGCCGATAGATATAAGAAACGTATATTAAAATATGCACGTATGTAATATTTTCTTAGTAGATGACCGAATACGGAGTTTTAGCTCCGAGGATTTCTCTTTTTGCGCCCTTGGCTTATTAGATTGCGTTCCCTGGAATGTGGTCAGGAGTGTAGTGTGAGGAAGAGCCTCATTTTTCCAAGTTGACATGCAATTTGATGGAAATAAGAGTAATACGCCGTCCCCTCCCCCCTTTCCCAGCATAGGTCATCCAATCAAGCATCATTGACATACCTTAAAAACGATTAATCAATAGTTATGTATACTCGTTTAGGCTCTATTACAGGGCTCTTCCCATCTGTGGAGCCCCGATCGGAAGCTAGAAGCTCTTCGTTATGTCTGTTCCGGAGCACACACATATACTCTTGGACTTGACACTGTCTTGGCGACCTAAACTCATAGCTACGGCACCGAAGGCGTAAGGATTGGCTCCAAGCTGCAGCTACCGGATTTTAATATGCCGTATGGGTAAGTAGGTGTATGGGGTGGTGCATGATCCTAGCTGTCGCCAAGCACAACTTGCGTTGAACAAGTTAACCACCTTCAATGGTATTTTGGCGGCCTTGGCAGCATTTGCCAAGCCCCCGTAGAGCGAGGGTAGTGGAGCTTCTTCGTAAGACCGGGACGATTTGCCCGACGCTTAACCCTCCCCCGCCCACCGAATTGGCGTCGATCTTCGACCACCTCACGACGCCACGGTTCCCATTACCACGGACACTGCGCCGCCACTCCAGAGGTGGTGTAAAACTAGCGTCCGCCAGCTGCTTCATACGACGCGAACCTACCAGCTCTACCCAAGTGACATATCGGCTGCTTGCGAGGAGATGTCTTTGTGCCACTTATACTACTCCTTATTTCGACACCGCACGCAACTATAGTCCATTTTCAGAGGAACCATGGACGGGCCTAGCTACCGCTATTATCCTCTCAACGAAGAAGAGTCGCAGTTCCGGCTTGTGACCATCCTTCCGGGTAACTGGGCTGATGAGGTCCAATGTACTTTGAAAACGTGGTCCTGGGAAGGCAGACCGTCCTATGAAGCGTTATCGTATGTTTGGGGAAATGCCTCAGACAGACGCCGGATCTGGCTGGATAATACGCCGTTCTATGCAACAGCAAACTTGGAGCATGCGCTACGGTTTATCCGCCAGCCTTATCCACGAACCCTGTGGATCGATGCGATCTGCGTCAACCAGGAAGATCTAGACGAGCGGTCTTCCCAAGTTCAGCTGATGAGGAGAACCTACCGCGAGGCATCGAATGTGGTCTTCTGGATAGGCAACGAGGGAGCGGAGAGCAGATTGGCATTCCATCTACTCCACCTTGTGGACAAGCTCGTGAACGGACCCAATCCCCCAGTAGCAGCTAATCTGCCCTATGCAATGCTGGAATTGGTTGAGAGAGAGCCTACTGGGCAGCGAGCGGTCGCGAGTCTCTACTACGATATTCTGATGCGACCTTACTGGGAACGAGCATGGATTATTCAGGAAGTCGCAGTCGCGTCCAAAGGGGTTGTCCAATGTGGCCAAATTGCAATGCCTTGGATCACATTTCTCAACTCTTTCATCACAATTCTCACCAGCTCAATCCAGCCACCTGACTTCGAGCAGACCAATTCAGCGAATGGCATTCAGTGCCTAAAGAACATGGCTAACATCTATTCCAACCTGAATGACAAGAACGAACAACGGATCACAACTTTGGTTGCGAATAGCCGCTCGTCATCTGCTACGGATCCGAGGGATTGCGTCTTCGCACTGGTTGGACTCGCAACAGGCCTCAATAATCTCATTATTCCCAACTATTCAACCTCGCTGTCAGCCCGCGAAGTCTTCATCAACTTGGTAGAACACTCGGTCACAGAAGAAAGTAACTTGGACCTCATCAGCCTCAGCCAAGGCCGAGACAGTAGACTTGGGCTACCGACATGGGTGCCAGACTGGTCTGAAAAGTTAGAATACATTCCTACCTCAAATGGGAAGCCAGTTCCTCTTTTGAACAAGTATTTCCACAATGCTCAAATTGAGGATGAATGGCACGCATCCGGAAGCCTTCTCCCAGATATCACCATCCAGCGGCCTTCTGGCGTCCTAAATTGCAAGGGTATCGCCATAGACACCATCATCGAGGCTTGCCCTCCATTACAGCACCATGAAGACTGTCTTCGCCCTTGGACTACTCTTGTGCAAAGACGCCTTGCCACTCTCACCGTTAGCAATCCAAGAGAGCCCAACCTCTTGTCCATCAACACCCAATATGACGCCTTTTACTTCCCCAATTCATCAATAGCGCACAGGAATAACCTCATCCCACAAGAAGGCACGCTACGAAAACTCTTCGGGTCCAAAACCCAGACTAAACAGAACAATGGCGGACAGTATTTGACTGGCGAGCCGCTTGTTGAGGCCTGTGTTCGTACTCTTAGCACAGATCGACTCTTCAACATGAGGCGTATCACTTCTAATGTATACTGGAGATTTTGGACGGATCCAATAAATCCAAATACGCAAAACCCAGTCACCGAACCTGATTCCCGAGTGGATATCTCACATTCGATTACGATGAGGGGAATGAACCGGCGCCCGTTCATCAGTCAATATGGGTATATGGGCATGGCGGGGGTGAATATCAGGGCGGGAGACATTATCTGCATCCTCTTCGGATGTTCCGTCCCAGTAGTCCTTCGCCCACAGGGTGGCTATTTCACCTTTGTAAGTGAGACGTACGTCCATGGACTCATGGATGGTCAAGCGATCCAACAACTGAACACAGGGAGACTGAAAGCGCAGATGTTTGACATACGATAAACTCTTGTTCAACACCTAGCTACCATAATTAAGTGGCAATCAATAAATCAGGGAGACAAAGAGACGTAACGGATCAAACATTGACGTACATACAACTTCTAGGATACACTTGAGCTCGTAATAGCAAAGCATATAGTAAACATAGGTGCCTGGGGTAACTGGTCATATTGGCCGGCAGCCAAATTCAATTTACCATCTTGCTTCATTCCGGTATATAGCTATGATTCTTTCGTAGGAGGAGGCCAAGAACGCAGTATTCTGACTTCGAGTCCTTGGCGGTCTTTACTCCTCAACCATAATGGAAACAACCTTTCCGAGAAGCTTCCCCCTTAGCTGAGAAAGACGCTTTGCAAAGTCTAAGCTCGACTCCTGCCATCGTCTTCGGTTAGATCCCCTCAAAACATATCCTACATCTCGCTTTATGCCCGTCCATGCAACGGCTGCTTGTGCTCTTCCATTTTCCAAATCTTGTTCTATGTTATACTCCAGCCGCGGCTGCTCCGTGAACCTCTCGACAAGGAACCACCTGATAATTGCCGGATGTCGACGACCAGCCAGCATCACGCTGTGGCACCGGCCATCATTTGTGTCGTATCGTACCCTTGCACCAGCACGAACCAAAGTTCTCAGCACATCGAGACGGCCATAATTGCAAGCTGTCATGGCGGGTGTGCCCTCTTCGGGCCCCATCAGCTCAATATCAGCCCCTGCCTTCAGCAGCAATTCCACCACTTGCGAATTACCTATAGAGGCTGCATAGCTGAGAGGCGTTCGGCACAGATCACTTTTAGCCCTGAATGCCAGAAGATGAGCCCTGTCCTCTGGCCGTAGCCAGCGCAAGAGACGAGCCAGGACATCGATTTCGTCCAGTTCGATCGCCTCCGTGACGATGTTGATGTTGCTGTCCAGCACCGTTGATAGCACCGATGAGTTGGCCAGGTACGAGAAGAAGGTCTTCGAGGAAGCGGCGTAGAACATGGGACTCACTCCTGCATCGTTCTTCCGGTGAGGATCGGCGCCGTGAGCGAGCGCTATATCGAATAATTTAGTGTTCTCTGACTTTATTGCCTGTTCCAGGACACCGTTTCCGTTGCAATCCAGCGCAGAAAAGTCCGCATCAGCCTCCTGCAGTAGTAAAACACCGGGGAGGTTATTGTTTTTCATTGCAGCATGGAGAACAGTGACACCGGAATAATCCGGTAAATTGACGTCAGCTCCCTTCTGTATCAGGAGTTTTGCAATATCACCATGTTTCGCGCGTATTGCGAAATGCAAGGCCGTCTGGCCCCAAGGGTCTGCCTTGTCAAGATCCACACCCAGGCTGATTATCCACCCGATTACTTCTCTATGCCCGAACCAACTTGCAACTGTAAGGGCTGATACTTCCTCGAAACCTCTGAGTTTCTTCGGTATATAAGCGTGCACCGGAACCAACCCAGTGGGAATGTCAAAGATGATCTTGAGCAGCTCTGCTTCGCTCAACCACTGGTGCCCATGGGCCGGAGTCTTCCATAGCGATGTCTGTAATATCCAATGTCTAAAGATTGTTAATCAAGATATGCCATGTGATTTCCTCGCCACCACAGGGGGCTCACCTGTATTGATTGGCGTGCGAACGTATGTGGTCAGCAATGATGCGGAGTCTATTGACATTGCCCAGAGCAGCTGCAACGTGGATTGGGTTTAAGCAATCCTCTAACCACGATGAGCCACAGTTTATATCCATGTCGAGAAACAACTTGACATGATCGTCGTGTCGTGTGAGATGGAGTGCATTGAGATCAATGGGAACGTGATTTTTAGGGCAGGTCACACGGTCGGAAGTTGCACCATTTTTTACAAGCAATTCGAGAAGCCCGGGAACATTTAATCGAGGTATTGCGCGCAGGATCGGCGTACATATGCCACAACTGAGCATAGGGGCTTGAACCAGACCAGTGTTGTCGTTCTCCAGCAGCTTAGAGCATTGATCGATATCGGCTCGCAAAATCGCGGACTCGAGAGCTATCCTTATCTGTGTCCGTGTATAGCTCGTCATTTCGAGATCCTGGATCTCGCTTAGGTATGTCATCTGCTCTTCTGCCCAGCCAATTTGACTCCCTAGCTTGGCACCGTTGGCCAGGAGGACCTTGGCAGAAGCCATTTGGCCATTTTTGATGGCTAGTCCAACAGGCAATGTACCGTATGTGTTCGTTGCATTTACGTCTGCTCCCCGTGCCAAGAGAAGTTGGATCGTTTTACTATGTCCGTTTATAGAGGCGAAGTGCAATGCTGTGTTCTTGTACTTGGGGGTTCCCCTATTGATCATCGCTATGGGATCACAAGTTGTGGAGGATGCCTGGAAGGTTCCTTCAGAGACAAGGTCATTCCGTATCCTTTTTGAAGAGCCTTGTGCTGACCCCGCCAGATTGTCAAGCAAATATTCTATGGCTTTCGGATGCCCAAAGAACGAAGCGAGATGAAGTGCATTTAGTCGATCGTCTAGTGATCCCTCAACACGTTGATAACTTGGGATGACAGTTGGAAACGCTCGACATATACCCCATCTGTAATCGGACTTTGATTCAATGCCGACCTTCTGCATGACGTCGACACGTCCCCAACAGCATGCTGCGGTGAACACATCCATCCCTGTCTTACTTTGCACATCTATGCTGCCGCCCTGCTCTATAATCAACTCGACGAGATTGAATTTGCCACAGCATGCCGCGAGGACAATGGGAGGTAGGGCATCGCTGTTCGGGTCCGATTTGTTGGGATCGACACCTTTGCTGAGCAGGTAACGGACGTTGGGCTCGTTTTCCCTTTTGTTGTTATATATCAGTGTCTGGATTGGGTTGTCGCCATTGGAAAAGCTATCATTGAGACGTTCGATATCTGCGTTGTCAAGAACCGCCTTGTATATGGAGAACGTAGGGTCAAGCCGGCAGGCAAGCTCCAAAATTGATTGCTCAGCTGACTCTTTGCCCGCGTGGATGTCCAGACCTCGTTCAAGAAAAGCGGCAAGTACTGGGTGAAGCTCATTCGTTCTATTAGAGAGCTCCAGGTATTTCCTCGCGAGTTCACGACAGCTAGGATGCTTGCTAGCCTGCTCGAAGGCGCCGGTCTTCGCGATGGCGATGACCAGAGCCAAACCTGCCGCTTCAGAATAATTCATCCCGCTCTTATTCTGACCAAGTAGCGGAATGATAGCCGATTCGCCGAAAGCTCTTTCATATACTTCTAAAGCTGAGTTATCGGCGAGGATACTGGTTACTTGTGATGCAAGAGATTTGCGAAACCATGAAAGAGGCTCAACTATTTCCAACAGAACACTGCACCACAATTTCCAGATGTCTCTCCCCTTAGAGCTGGCCTCTCTGACCAGGTTTTCGTCGAGAAGGTTTCTGAGGATCGCCTCTGCGCGATGAGTACTTCGGTTACGATGGTTTATCCTGCCGATTTGCCCGAGCACTAATTCGATGGGAAGTGTTCCATCCTTACGGCCGACTCGAATATCATATATTGAAATAAGGTACTGGACAAATTCCGTGGGAGTCGAGTCGAGCGATACATGGTGGAGTGGCGACGAGCCATCGGGGATTGAAGTATCCTCACCAGCGCGCGTGAGGTACTCGACGACGGCACAGAACATAGCCTTGGAGCCGAGGGTTGTTGCGAGCTGGATCACAGGAACTTTCGAGGTAAAATAGCCGGGCTCAGTTGAACAATAGCGGAATATACCCGTGGCTGCTCTCTCATTCCTGTGGTAAAAGGCCTCGGCGAGGGGTGTTCGACCGGCATTCGACACAATCTGCAGCGTGCTGCTATGGAAGGAATCGTGTCGCGCAAGGGTCTCGATGGTGCCGACAGAATTGGACCTTGCCGCTGCGTGCCAGATTGTCTCGCCGTTAGCATCTATCGTGGTAGGACTGACGCCCGCCTCCAAGAGAATCTTCAGCAGAGGTAACTGTATTTCTAAAGAGCAAAAGTGCAGTGGAGTCCGGCCCGCTGAATCCTGGAGGGCTACATTGACGCCAGAATTTATGAGCCATTCCATAACTTTGTAGGCGTAGCTAATTGCTGCACAATGAGCGAGGCTGCCACCCGGGAGCTCTTTCTCGCGTGTATCATCGAATCGAGCGTCAGCCACTAGCTGCGAAACCAGCTTCTCCTTGTCGTGTTCAATTGCAAGTTCAAGTGCCAGAACAAAGTCCTCGTCCATGATTGTACGGGCAATCTCCGGCTCAGTACCGAGCGCCTTTTGAGGGATATCGGCTAGCAGGTGGACCTGAGCGATCGATACCATCCTTGCCGCTTCCGACGGCGTTGCGGACCAAGAACTCGACCTCTCTGCAGCACATAAGATGGCTTGGGATACTTCCACTATGGCCGGATTAGAGAGATAGTAGTCTATCTTTTGGAACCCCTGCACTGCATCTTCACGGAAGTGCACACAGTGCGAGAGAAAAGGCAGGAAGGCTGCAGCAGTGCCACTCTTAAAGCAATATTGTAGAGCGAGGTGCGCTGCCGAAAACTGCTTCCAGCTGAGAGTGGTATCGGCACCCTCCTTGAGTAGAATATTGACAGTGTCACCAATATTAACGCTGGGACCTGAAACCAACATGTTCTTATAGATGTGTGGCCTGTCAGACCGGAGATGGAAGAAAATCTCCGGTCCAGCAAGCGCAAAGTGAAGCGGTGCACCGAAGCTGTTTCTCATATTCACATCGGCACCTTCGTCCAAAAGCCATTGGCAGAGGCTCGACTGGCCTAAAAGAGCTGTAACATGGAGGGTAGTGAAGTCATGGCGTAGGAGACAGGCGATCAGCTCCTGTTCGAAACCTTCGCCTTCGAACTCCCCATCCGATTCATTATGGATGTATGTCAGAAGCCAGGCAAGAAAATTGCCTGATTTTGACGCATCGAACAGGCTCCTTGTC
Organism: Thozetella sp. PMI_491; assembly: GCA_021432635.1. Taxonomy (NCBI): domain Eukaryota; kingdom Fungi; phylum Ascomycota; class Sordariomycetes; order Chaetosphaeriales; family Chaetosphaeriaceae; genus Thozetella; species Thozetella sp. PMI_491. The sequence continues at coordinate 164,900 of MU270021.1, read as the reverse complement.
AATTTTTGCAAGTCTGTCGCCCCAGTTGAAGCGGGTAAGTATCTAACCCAATTATTGGCAGCGTATTTGTAGAATGGGTGCTGCTTGTCGCGTTTCTCTGCGTGAGCGACTTCAGAGACGTTTGCAGCGACGTCACGATGAAATTGGGGAAATAACAGCATCCTCAATGACGTTTGCGATAGTGAGAACCATGATCGGTCTTTTGACAGTCGAAAACGCGATAGTGGTGACGTGGTGCTGATGCCCTCTAGATACTCCTGGACACTGAAGTGAGCAAACTCAAAAATGTCGGTGTTGCGAAATCTTCCTTTGCGGATTAGACTGCCACAGCCACGCAAGAGCACGGATTCGTCCACCAAATCATCAGGGTCGATCGAATCATCTTCTGTAATGGAAACTGCCTCGCACAGCTCTGTAATGTTCAAAGGTGGGTCCGCGGTTCCGATCCACCATAGCGCGTTTTGTACAATTGTCTCAATGTTGGCGTGGGTGCTCTGGAATGACACTCGTTCCAAGATCCTCTGGTATGTTTCATTGAGCGTCGGAGGTAGCGTGTTCAGAGCCTTGCGTCGGGCCTTGTTGGTGGGAAGGCGGGACAGCCAATCCAGTTGGCAAACCACCCAACGAAACCTAAAGGTCAGTGCCTGCTGCTTGTCTAGATTATGCTTGGCTTCAAACTCACATGCCGCTAGCCTTGTGCACCAGGGTCTGATGAATGTCCTCGTTCAAGTCTGGATTCTTTACGGGCAGGTCCTTAAGGCTCTTCATCGTGGCCATCTGGGCTCCGACGAAGAGCTCAAGGTCCTCAGTATGTGCAGAAATCTGGATGGTATCGAAATCCTCAGCCAGAAAGTCTCGAATCGGCTCTTCTAAGCGACTAAAGAGCGCCATGGAAATCACCGGACACTCCTTCGCAAGTATTTGGAGGTTGCTCGAAAGAGCGGCGACTGTTGCCTCATCTCCGCATTCGTCGAGAGCATCGATGACGAGAGTGATTTTGTTGAAAAATGCCGACATCTCGATAATGACCTGAATAAAGCCAGCGGCCTCAATCGGTTTCTGGAATCCGCTACTTAGGCGGTCATTATCGTAGGCCTGCTGAAGCACATCGAACGCCTTGTCGTTCTGCAGGGCGATCTGAGCAGCAAGCGACCCTAATACTGTGTTCAGAACCTGGCTAGCGGTGTTCTTATAGTCGCAAAAGAAGAATGCCAGCGCAGTCATGTCGTCGCTCTCCTGTGCCATCCGCTCAATCACGGCCCCACAAAGGACCGTCTTGCCTGAGCCCGGAATGCCCGTAAGCCAGAGCTTGCCATTGTCCATGGCCACCCACTCAAGAAATTTGGACCCCTCCAGAAGCCATAGGCCAGTCATCGGTTGGCGCTGATTGAGAGAGGCTTGGAGATTTGACCGCGGGTTCACCTTGTCGGTCTTGGCATAGAAGTTGACAACTTCTCGACGTTGACCTTCATGTTGGAGTCGGTCTTGCTGGGCGAATCGCTGCGCTAGAGTCTTGCGTACCTCCTTGATCTCTGACTCTATTAAAGTTTGCTTAGAAAGAGTCTCCAAGAGCTTTTCTATGGTATCAGTTGACAAGGCCATGGTAATATTAGTCTTGTGTCTTTCCATCTCCTGGAGCAGCTGCGTTGTCTCCGACGTGGAGAACGGCCACTTGACGGATCTGACGAGGGCATCGCGTTTCCTTCCACTCTCGAAATCGACCCGAGCTTTTGCAAGACGAGTCTTGAGCTTAAGTAGAGTCTCTCGGCAAGCATGCAGAGCGTGGGCTTGATAGTTAGAGAGCGCCAAGGAACCATCGTCATCCGCTATGACGAATCCCGTGCTATGTTGCTCATCCGAATCCCATGGGTCGGAATTACTCTTGTCCATGGAGGACGACAACAGGGATAGATTGTGCAGAATGCCACTGAGGTTCCTTGTCTCCCGTGCGAGCTCAGATACTTGAGACTTGGCATCCTTCGCCTGCTTTGCGAAGCGCGAGAGCCCCGAAAATACGCTGGTGGCTAGTTGCACGATGCCCACAATGGAGGCAGTGATAGAAAGAGGGTCCGCCATAGCAGACTCAATTGTCAATAGCGACTGAGAGAAGTGTGCCGATGCGGTGATAGGGGCTGGTTAGTACCGCTCTGCGAATCTGTCGCCCATACGCGCCGATGCAACGCGACAGCCTCGGAGAGCGAAATGGAGAGGAAAAACGCGGCGACGTTGCAAGAGAAAAAGACCCACGAACGCAAGGTGGTCAGGAGACCTCGGCTTGCTGTGACGAATCTGGCCAGCCTGATTGGCTACAAAAAGCAGGCCTCACCCCGTATCTGCGGCAGTGTCAGATCGATTCAGCTGCCTTAATCTCGACTCCAGGGCGGCGTAGCAGCTACCGAGCGACTCGAGGTAGCCGCTGTAGAGCTCTCGCGCCGTCCTGTTGGACGAGATGGACGGGGGCGGGGACCGGGGCTGGGTGGGGAAGTGGGTGGGTGGGAGGACAAAGCTGGCCGATAGAGGTCTCGGGAGAATCCTACCCGCTTAAATGGAAGAGGGGCACGGAATTGTACTTGACACGGAAGCCCTGCTTAGTAGCCTCGCAGTGCGCCTCGCCAGGCAGTTGGGTCTCATATTCACCACAAGACTCGCGAATGTTGTAGTGCTGGGGGGCTTTTGGATCCATTGCAGGACTAGGGGTTTCCGTGAACACGGCAGTTTTTGTTATAAGAGACTGGAAAAAGGGAGAGAGACCTGTGTTAAAAGATTGCCTTCGCCAGCATCGTAATACACGACGTTCGTTGCCTGAGTGAGTATACTACTCGGAAGAGCATATGGGGCTGACCGTAGACAGTTAAGTAGCGCCAGGCGTTCTGGCCGGAAACATGTAGTCACGGTTCATCGGTATTCCAAACAATCTTTTGTCATCTATCCTGACCGGCTACTTACGCCAGGGCCTTTGCCACAACCTCCCTTACTCGTCTTCTGCGCGTATAAATGAGCACAGCTGCTCACAAAGTCTCTCGGCCCCTGCCTTCCCTGCGTTGTGTTTGTCTAGTGTTCTCGGAGTGTTTCTTTACTCTGCAATCTGAAGTTGACTTTGGTCGTAGATCTTCTCGCCATCAATTTCGTTGCCGTCCTTATCACAAAGAACGTACTTGTCTTTGCCTTGGAGGCCCGAGACGAGAAACGGGCCGAGAAGGGACCGTCCGCCAATTACCACATAGACGCTACTGGCGACCCAGAATTTGCTCTACAATCAGCTTGTCAGCCGGTGCTTCATAACATCCCAGCGGCCCCCGTCATCCCCTGTACGAGCATATTGTATACTCCAAGGGCTAGAAACTTACAGTACGACCAATGTAACTCGTGGGCACATGCCTTGTGGGAAATTGGCTAGCCCGGATGCCGACGCCTTAGTTAGAGGGTTAGTTGGCAAGTTAACAGGGCTACGCGGTGCGTACATTGGGTGCCGGGGGGTTGCTGGACGGCTTCGAGTCAGATTCTCCCATTTTAAGAGAGCCGCAGCTTATGGGAGCCGGCTGGGAGAGTGTGGTATGTTTTGAAACTGGGCAAGGATTACAATCTAACTCAAGGCCGGGCGTGCTTGCCGGTGAAAGATGGAGATTGCGCTGGTAAAGCGGTTGAAAGAGCACTACCACGGCTCCTGGCAAGAGAATGCGCGAGGCCGGCTCCTGTAACGTATGTGCTCTCAGATGTACTGTGCATTTCTATTCGCATTAGGCATCAGGTTAGAAAGCCTTATCAGGTGCTTGGCCAGTCAGGAGCCATCGACCGACGGCACAGAAAGCAGAGAGAGTAGCCGAGAAGCCAACGTGTACTGCCCCTCTTTCTCAACCTCTACGATGATATTGACTGGAAAATCCCACAAGTCAAGCCTCCTAACTGCTAAAGATGCCGGTTCAGAGTTTCAATATAGTTAACGGCCATTGTATGTAAATACACCGGAACTCAAACCACCACTAGGGTGTTTGTTGGTCAATTTTACTGATTAAATGCGACAATGAACCGGTAACGCGCCTGCTGTCTACGGTACAAGGCGCTGCTTAGGTCCCTAACCCGGCCTTTCGTAACTTTCGCCGCTTATTCCGTGTGCGCATGCGGCTCTTAGACGGGATAGCTACAAAGCTTTCGCAAGAAGCGACTGCTCATAAGTTCCCTATACTTCATACTCCTAGTATACCTCAGTAAAGATCTGCGTCGCCTCAGCGCCAATTAAAATTTTCCGACAATCATTTATCATCGCTGGCGCACCACAGAGATAGAAGTCGGTCTCTGATGGGTCAAAAGAGATGCTTTCAAGGGCTTGAGTCACCCGTCCGTGGAACACTTCACTCGCAGATGGATCGCCACTCACGCAAACAGTAGTCTGCGGGAGAGGTGAAAGATTCTTTGTGATGTTCTCTTCGGGAAGACGGCAGCCAAATAGCAATCTGGACGATCCAAGTTCGTCTGCCGCCGACAATATCTTGAACATGGGCAGGAACGGTGCGAGTCCCGTCCCCGTTGCAATGAACACCTTCCGATGTCTGTTGTGTCGAAGTCGGAAGGCGCCGAATGGAAGCTCAACTTCGGTTTCCGCACCAGGCTCGACATTTTTGACGAACATCGAGCCGTCCCCTCCCGTCCGCGTGCTGACAAGCAGAGTCAGTCGTCTGCCCTCCGCGGAGGCGATGGAATAGCTTCTCCATTCGAAAGGTGCGACGAGAAGCATTCCAAACTGGCCCGGTACATAATCTATTGCATTTTGCAATTCAAGCTCAATTTGCCAAATGGATGTTGTCAGAGCAGTCTTGGCAACCACGACTGCCGGGGACTTGCTTGTTGACCGCACCAAGTTAACAAGGCCATCGGCACGGTCCGGTCCGCGGCTCACTGCTTTCATGATGCGAAAGAAGCCAAGTGGCCCGAAGACGCGGCTTGCAGCCATGACGCCACCCATTAGAGCACCAGTAACACCGAGATTTGACGCATCGCTTCCGCTCAGGAAAAGACCCGGGATGGGAGAGGCTGAAGATAATATAGATGATCGATACCGGTCAGGCGTTCCTTTCAGACCATATATTGCGCCTCCTGGCCGCGAGGTATAGTCTTCCACCGAAAGTGGTGTCGACAACTCAGCATACTGCACCAGAGCCTTTAGACCCGGTGTAGCTACCTCGGCCAAATCGAGTAACCCTTGGGATATACGATCCTTAAGCTCGAGATAATCCTTCCCGCGCATGCCGTGCTCTGTCGTACGCCAAGTAGAGAAGGCATCTTCATTCACTAGGGCCAGAATCTCGGCCGTATGAAACCGACTGTCCCCAGATTTAGACGAGGGAAACGACATGTAAGCGTGTTTTGGATGTCCGGCAAGCACTGCCTTTGTCTGACTGTCGAGGTCGCCATGCTCGTATGTCGTATTGATCCAGTAGTTTTCGCCTTTGACACCGATAGTTGAGACGGCCTTGTTTAATCGTAAATAAAGCGTGACAGCAGACGGACCGTCCCCTAGCCGGTCTATATGAGCACGAACAGCTGCGGTACGGCGGCCAATCTCGCCATCGGTCGGGAGAAACTGACTATAGGTCAGGTGTGCACCGGCATTCGAGATGACAATAGGCGCACGATAGATCACCTCGGTAGGCTTGACACCGCTGATATCAATGGCTCTGACGCCCGCTGCGTGCCCATCTTCGGCGATTAGGATACTTTTCACCTCCTGACAAACTTTTACAGCGCCGCCGTGAGCCTCGATCCCGGTTTCAAAGGTGCGTGCGATTCTGCTGGAACCGCCCTGGGGAAACCAACCGCCAGTTGCATAGCTTCTGACCACAAGTGCGTGCAAGACGAAAGCGCTTTCTGCAGGGGGCAAGCCATAGTCGGGCCATTGAGATGCCAGCAAACCTTTGAGTTCAGCCGACTGGAAATGTCGATCGAGATATTCGGCCGTTGTCTGGGTTGCTTTCGAATCGCCGCGCCGGCGCCACAGGCCAGTGAGGAGGCTCATTGGAGCGGGCATCGTAGCCTGCATCACCTTGAGCGAAAACCAGTCGACGACCTCGCGCAAATCGGAGAAGTACCGCCGGATAGCTGCTGCCTCGTCGGGGAACTGTTCGATCAGTCGTTCTTGGTACCGATGTGGATCTGATGGTACAGCGAAGGTCCTGTCCGGATACACGAAGCGCTCAAAGTCGTCCGTCATGCGATTCCATTCGAGAGCACCGCCAGACAAGAAATCGAAGAGCGACCGGAATCTTGATCCCTTCTCCATACCCCCGACATAATGAACGCCGACATCCCAGGATGCCCCGTCGCGCCGAAAGACGTGCGTCAAACCCCCTCGTTCATAATGCTTCTCGAGCACAAGCACTCGCATTTTCCCGACTTTGGCGAGAAGTGCCGCGGCGGTCAAACCGCCGATGCCAGAGCCAATCACGATGGCGTCCCATTTCTGTTCCATTGGCAGAAGTGATGAGTGATGGTATTGGGGATGAGAGATAACGAAGCTGATTGTCACACTGTGTTAAAGATCATGGCATCGTGGGCTCGCGAATTGACAGGATGAGCTCTTCATATATAAGTACAACTAGACTGCACGGACTATATGAGACGAGCTCCATACCATTTCCACACCTTGGAATGGTATATTCGGTAGCCACCGATGTGGCCACTACTAGGGATAGAATCGTACCACCCGGCGCACGTGCAGCGCCGAGCCTGCCGCTTATTCAGGCACTCGGTATATTTGTTAGGCCGCATCTCCCCAGCGTATCACCTCCCCATCGCATTCGGAGCTGTAATTTCAGGCACGGGGCTATATTTCACTCATGTCCAATCCAAGCGATTCGAGTGTACCGATTACTGAGAACATGTGGTTTAACCGTCGTTTAAAGCTTGGCATCAGCCACCTACCCTACTTTTCCTGACGTGGAGCCACACAGTCGCATTCGCAATCGCATTTATACCCACGAAACTGGAAATAGCCAAGCTATGTGGCTTGTCTAGAATTGCCTACAGATTGACTTAAGCGAAGTAGCGCAACCATGCACACGAACAAGGACTCCATAAGTTCTAGGGATATCGATCGCTTTTTGTAAATAGACACAGCGGCATAAAGGTCTTCCACTTTCGAGAGTCTGCATTATGCAGCATCGTTACGTAAAAATACGAGGTTATTTTCCTGCCTCTTCGCATACATGAGCTAGTCCAGAGTTGGGCCAAGACGATGAACGACGCAGTGGAGGTGTACGACCACGTCAAGCGTACCGCTGGTGACCTCGCCGGTTGGATACTGACGCTGGTTGATTTCTTGAAGTGCTGCATTGAGCTAAGCTTAAATTTATGGATGCCCATACACAGGTATATACTCTAACTACATAATGGGTAGCCGAGGCTCCGAAGTCTCTCAGCAGAGGCGGCAGCCGTGATACCATCAAAGTTAGACCTGAGTAAGGGCTCCAACATCCTCGCCCCAGGAAACTCCCTACCTATGCAAAGTAGTCGGGAAAGCTCTTTCCAGGAAGGGCATTGAAGTTGTGTGTGACCAGTTGTATTAGGTTTAGCGGCACAGTACTTTCCGGGGCGGCTAACTAAACGCCGCGGGAAGTTTGGCCGGACCGTTCATCATTGCTACCCCTTTCCGACAGAGACATTTTTACCCTATCATTTTTTATTTCAGTGCCTTGACATAACGCCGGATTTCTCTCAACACCTTCCAAGCTAGAATCTATTTAACAATATCTACCAACGAGTGCAGCAAGCATGACATCTCTCCTCGAAGTAAATTTCTCTACACTGGCGCTCCTGACCGTCACTCTAGTAGGCAACCCGTTTAGAGAAAAGCGCACAATAGGCGAAACTCTCAGTCTCTAATATGTCACCAGCTTGCCGCCTATGCCACATTTAAAGTCACATATAATATAGTTCTCCATCCTTTGGCATCTTTCCCAGGGCCTTTGTCACATCGGGCTTCTGTCATTCCTCGAACTGCACATCTGGTGTCTGGCAAGCTTGCTTTCCATGTAGCGGACCTTCACACGAAGTATGGCCCGATCGTACGCATCTCCCCGGATGAGCTGGCATTCTGCGATCCACAAGCCTGGAAAGACATATATGGGCACAAGCAACAAGGCCAGCAAGAGTTCGCCAAGTTCGTTGCTTTTTATAGGCCGATCAAAAGGAATACGCCTGGGTCCATAATGACATCCTCGCGCGATGAACATGCGCTCCTTCGCCGGCAGCTCTCACATGGATTTTCCGACCGCAGCATGAGGGGCCAGGAATCTATTATCGGGGAATACGTCGATTTGCTCATACGACGACTCCACGAGTACGGGAAGGGCGGGGCTGAGGCTCTCGACATGCGCGCATGGCTCAACTGGGCGACTTTTGACATTATTGGCGACCTCGGGATGGGAAGTTCCTTCGGATGCCTCGAGAAGGGCGAGTATCATCCGTGGGTCGGCTTGATCACCCGCACTATCAAGAGCGTCAGTTACGCTCAGGCTATACATGCCCTCGGAGCAAGCCAAATTGTCAGTTGGATCGTCAATAGCGGTATACGGAATTCTCGCGATGATCATAAAAAAATGGTCAAAGAAATGATCATGCGAAGAGCGGAGCTGGGTGCAGAGCGGCCTGACCTGATCGAGGGATTGCTAAAGAAGCAAGAGGAGTGGGTAAGTTCAGATCGATACACTACTTGGGAATGGTGTCGCCTCCTCTGCAACTTGCAGTAAGTGAGTCGCATTACGAACTAACCTCTGCTATTAGCAACTACCGATTGATCAAATCTCGTTGAACGCCACGACACTCATACTTGCCGGCTCTGAAACGACCGCAACTCTCCTCTCCGGCGCCCTTTTCTTGCTCGGTAAAAACAAAGATAAGCTCGCGGAACTGACCGAAGAAGTACGTAACACTTTTAAGGAAGACACAGAGATCACCTTGAGCTCTGTCGGTCGTCTCCCATACATGCTTGCTTGCCTAAACGAATGCCTCCGCATGTATCCACCTGTCGCCGTTGGGATGCCTCGGGTAGTGCCAAAGCGAGGCGCGACAGTAGCCGGACGATTCGTACCTGGAGGAACCGTTGTCAGCGTTTGGCAGTGGGCAATCAACCACGACCAGAAGCTTTGGACAGACCCCTGGGACTTCCGACCCGAACGTTTCCTCGGCGACCCTAGGTACCAAAATGATAAACTCGACGCCATGCAGCCATTTAGTATCGGCCCTCGGAATTGCATTGGCAAGAAGTAAGTACTTGTTTGAAGCGCCGAAGCTAGAAGACCACATCCTAACAAAAACAGTCTCGCATATGCGGAAATGCGTCTTATTCTAGCTAAGATTGTTTTCAACTTCAACCTACATTTGGCGGATGACGTTGGAGAATGGGTTGCAGAGCAAAAGATTTACACTCTTTGGGACAAGCCCCCATTGGGTGTGCATCTCACCCCCGTGCATCACCCAGCCTAGTGAACAGGATGAGTTAAGAACCAAGGCCGGATTAGGGGCTCAAGCTGCTGAAGGTTGTATAGGAATGACCTAGTTCGGTTGCCAAAACTAGTGAACATGACAAATTGTTAAAGCTATCCCAAGGGCTTACCCTACTTTAAGAGCTGTAAAAATTTAAGTGTGTATATGGCAGCTGTCCTCCTCACTCTGCCTCTTAGTCCCTTTCGGTAGACTTGCTCCTGGAGTCGTAGCTTGACCCGATGAGCTTCATTGCCTGTTTGCGCAACCCAATCACGACCTCTAAGTCCTCAATGTCAAGCGGTTTCTGCTTGCCCGTGGCGAGAATCCTTGCCGTTTTGATGGCGCTCTTGATCTGCCGCCCATTCAGTGGTGCCGCTGCCAGCCTGACAATGTCTTCCTCTCCAATGCTACATTCGGTGTCTAGCTTCTGGAGGAAATTCCGCCAGACTTGAACCCGTGCATCTTCCGTCAGCTCCTTGTACGCCAAGGTGATATCGATGCGAGACTCAAAGGCTGGGTCAATGGCGGTAGCACGGTTTGACGTTAGTATAATGACGCCTTGATAGTACTCAAGAACTCGGATGAATACTGCAGAGGGGTTAGCCCATATCCCTCTTGGTACATCAAACACACTTTACCTGAGACGAGTTCGTTTCGAGCGAGATTGTCTGTAGAGCGGGTCTCTAGATAGACATCGGCTTCGTCGAGAAGTATGACCGCCTTCCAGCGAGCACAGCGCTCGAGAATCCAGGTAAGATTCTCTTCCAGGCCCCGTGCATAGGAGCCGAGGTCACCGACGTCCAGACGATACAAAGGCTGGTGGAGATGTTCCGACACCGTCTCAGCAGTAAGCGTCTTCCCAACACCGGGCGGCCCGCAGAGAAGCATGACAATGCCCTTTCCTATGGGCTGTTAGCAGTTGGAGCCTAGACAGAAAAGAAAGAATATGGGGGCACACCTTTTCCTTCGACGACATCATCTAGCACGTCCTGCTCGGAAGAGCTGCTTAGAGACAGAAGACCAAGAATCAGGCTCTTCTCGTTCTCGTCAAGGACCAGCTGCTGCAAGACGTCCTGCTTCCATTGGATTTCCTTCAAGTTAACGACGTCGAATTGGCCTGTGGGAAGACTGTCAGCTGGACCCCGATTCAACCAATACGGTGGCCGAGGTGACCATACACCAATCTTTACTGTGCAGCGCAAACCCGTGTAGGGTGGGAACGGCAACGAGACGTTGCTTGTCGGATAGAGGGGTTAAATCCTCCTTCTCTTGTCGATTTCGCCTTCTCCGCGGCGCCGGACTGCGGTCATCCCGGTCATATCGGTGATAGTTATCCCGGTAGACGCGGACATCGACCTCATCAGGATCGCGACTACGACGCCGACGGTTGTCCTGCGGGGTTGCCTCTTCAAGCTGGCTCAGGGGCTGGAGGTCAATTATTCCCCTGTTGCCATGCCTCAACGGACCTGCTGCGTCAAGAATCACACGCTCGGAAATCTGCACAATACTTGTTAGCTTCTGCGGTTGGCAAAGGGGACAAGGGACGTTTATGCTAACGTTTTTATCCCCGCCATAATAACGACTAGCTTCCTGCCCGGAAACATCGCCTGGCGTTACGGTTCCGGTGTAGTACATGTGGTGCAATCCCCGGAGGCTCTCCCACTTCTTGCCCCGCTCGATCAGGGCCGCTTGGAGGGCTTCTGGCGCGGGGTGGCAGCGCAGAGGGTATACATCCAGGGTCGTGATCTTCTTTGGGTCTTTGAAATGTTCGATGTACCAATGCAGGTCTCGGATTCCACAGTTGGTACCATTCCAATCGACGACGGATACGTTCAAACCGAAATCATCTCGGTTCATATCTGAGCCGATATACGTGTAGCGGAGCACGGCGGCCTGAAAGCTGTCTCCGTACCGGGAGATGACAATCTCGCCCGGTATGAATAGTAGCTTGAGATCATTGAAGTCGACAAAGCCGCTCGAATTGATCTTTTCGATCTTTTCAAAGGGTTGTTCAAGCTCGGCGGCCATTGTGTGCTTCAGCAGCGTGAGGTGTTCCTTGGTCTTGGCATTCTCTTCCTGGTCGACTGCCTGGAGAAATTTCTCCCAGCGATGACAAAAGCCAACATACGGCGGGTGCAAGAAGAGATCGGGCGCCTTGGGGTGGACGTCGGGGTAGTTCTCGAACACCGGCTCGAGGGCCTTCTTCAGCCAAGGGCTATTGATTTGAATCGTCGTAGTCTTCCACTCGCATTCCTCCTTGTCCAGCTCGCGCCGCTGGAGGATAGCGTATGAGGCTCGCTTTGACCTGGCTCGCTTGACCCGCAATGCCTCCTCTTCGCTGTCCTTGACAAGAGGCGGCGCCTCTACCCAGCGCTTGGTGTATTCGCCAAAGCTGTTGCGCAGCTTTTCGGCATAGAGCAGCTTGATTTCGCTGACCTCCCCGACTGTGAGCAATGTTCCATCGGCGGGGACGTCGTCGTCGCCGTATTCACGCACGGTCATCCCCGTCGGGCTCCTCCCACCTCGAACCTGAATGTTGAAGTAGTCGTCATCACTGGGCCTGCGGCGAATGTGCCGAGCACGCACAGGAGACGGGGTCCTCGACATTCTGGAAAGTAGGCAAGAAGCTGGGATCGACGGCGTTAAGTTGCTTTGTGAGATTGATGGAGGGATTGGGAAAGCACAAGCGGTGAGAGGGAGAAGAGGTAGGGGAATTTAAGGCGGCTATAAGCTGCCTCCTGGCTAGGCTGCAAATTGCATCTTTCAGGCAGACACAGCCTCCTTGCTTACTTGGCGGACCAGCAGCACTTGAGCCTCTAGCGGAGAGAATGTGGGGAGGCAAGCTCGACTCCTTGGGCGGTGTGGGCCGCGATTGGCCATTGCGGCAGGCTCTCTCTTCGGACTTGGCAGTGAGGCTGAAAAGCGGAGCGAGTTTACCCCAGGTCAGTACTGTATTTACGCAGAGCAGAGTAGCCCCTGTCCTTCCCGCTATCTCCTTATCGGAGGCCTGCAAGAGGGCGCGTAGATTTGGCTAGCTCTGCGTGGCCAATGGCCAGCAACCTAATGATACAGGGGTAGCTAGAGTCTTCCGTACATCACACCAAAAGGGGAGTGTGCAGGGGTTGTTTGCTCCCCCCCCGACGTTAGGTCGGGGGTATAATCTGTACACTCCTCGTTAACGCTATCGAATTCTCATAACGCTGATTCAGTCCGGGGTTTTTTAAAGCCAGCCCGATCTATATTACTTACAAGGGGGTAACTTACCCATGCGGTGTATACTCCGTATTGGAGACATCCAAGTGGCTCCGTCATCGGCTTAAACTCGGAGAACTGATAAGCAGCAACCACAAGCCTATCTCCTCTTCCCCTTTGCTCCTCCCGCCGCATCCATAGTCGTCTGGGCATGCAAGCAACATTACTAACAGTACCCAGTCCCGTATGCTACTCGGTTTTCCTATCCCGATGCAGGAGCCGGTTCCCGCTCGGGCTGAGGCGTCTCCCAAGGAAGACACGACTAGGCAGCGCAGGAGATCACGATTCGGCTGCGCACGATGCAGACATCACCGCAAGAAGTGCGACCAGCAGAAGCCCCAATGCGCCAGGTGCAAAGACACAGGCAGTAAATGCCATTACCAGGTGAACCTGAAGTGGGGAGGGCGAACTTTCCCGAAATCCTTTGGGAAGTACGCGGATAAGGTTGAAAAAACACGTGCGCAACTGATCCCCTCTTCCCTCTCATTGAGTGTGAGCCCCTCGTCTAATAACCTGCAGACAACGCTGCCGATGGCCACGGCTTCGTCTATACCCTGCAGACCTTCTCACCTGGAGAATTTTCAGTTCCATCTGAACCACCGGGCTGGGCCAGGGATGCTGCTGCCGCACCTATCTACAATCCGCGCAGAGCTCCACCAGAAGGGACAATAAACGTAACCCCCGACATACAATGCCCCCAAAGCTTCCGAGAGAACGCTCTAGGAAATATGGAAGAAGGAGCGCAGCAAAACCTGATTGGGAACCTTGTAGCAAGTCTCAGTCTTGAGAACCGCCTAAGTCCTCTCAGCTCCGTCCTGGACCTCCCCGAGACGTACAGGTTTTTGTTGCACCACTATATTCACGAAACTACACGTCTCACGTGCCCTAGCGATTATACTCGGAACGAGATTTGTCGCACCATGGTTCCCATGTCTCTCCAGAGGCCGTCCTTGTTGTTCGCCCTCATGGCATCCGCCGCTAGGCACCTGAAGTTCACCGGAGGACTTCCAGGGCAAGCTGACACGCTCGTCGCTTCCCTGGAGCATCGCAGCATCCAGCTTCTCCGACATCAACTGCATGAGGTGGATTTTACGGAACATGCAGCGGCTCTCGCGACGACGCGGACACTATGCCAGGCAGATATCATGTCCGGAGGGACTGCGTGGCGTGCCCATCTAGCCGGCGCTAGAGCGATACTCCACGCAGCCGGCCCAATATATCCGTCATCAGGAGGAGGTTCTCGCGATCCTGTGGCTCTGTTTCTATCGAGCTGGTACCACAATGCTGACGCGCTGACGGCTCTAACCCCTCTTGGGATGACGAGAGGCCAGCTGGAAGCGGACTCCCGAGAGAGCGAGCCGGTGTATTTTGATGTGTTTGGTGGAGTTGCCTCGGACCTACCCGATCTCTTCCGCGAGGTTGGCGCTCTGGTCATGGAGCGTCGGCGAAAAGATGCTCCTGGAGAATCAGAACATTGCTCTCTCTTATCGGAGGATGATATCCTGCAGGAGGCGGACGAGCTCGTTCAAGAGATACACTCCCGGCTAAGCCGAGATGCAGTGGGAAATCTCCGACTCAGCGAAAGCTTACGATTCTCTCTCTCACGCGACAATATTCACGACTATGCCCTAAGCAATATCGGGTTTCTCCACACTGCTCTTCTGCATGTCCACTGTCGAATACGAATGCTATCATCTACAGCGCCAGAAGTCCAACGATCGGTCCAGCAGATCATCTGGTGCGCCGAAAATATGAAGTCGTCATCCGCGCTGTCGCCCACCGTGCTGCTCATTACACCGCTGTTCAATGCTGGTCTTTGGGCCGTCAGTTCTGCTCGACCAGCCATCCAAGAAGCGTTCCGACGTATCATGACATGGATGAGGACAGTGCACGTCCAAAAGGCCGTTACGCTACTGGAAGACATATCGAGTACAATATTGGATGACCCTGAACAGGATGTTTGGTCTTATCTAGGTACGCAGGCAACACCATGATACGCACTCCGAGGCTAATTATCTATCAGAACACAACAGTCCGGAGTTTCTACCATACTAGGCCTAGTACGCTCTTTGAGCCATTGGAATACATGTTGAATGACAAGTCAAAACGTTGGGAACGTGTATTCCATGTGCTTGATAGTTGGCAATTCAACACTGTGTCCCTCACTTCAGTGGAACGAACGTTATTAGGCACTTCTGGTCCTTTGGCCTGGAAGAAATGATCTGGTCCGCCATGGACATATCGGCTGTCATACCCTCAGCTAGTGTGGTCCTGAATGTGGAATAAACATCGCGCAGGAGGATCTTCATTTCCGCCATCGCGAGGCTGGAACGCGTCAGCAACTGTCCATTGATGACAGCCAAGGGAAGGCTTACTGTCTGCCCAGGCAACCTCGCCCCCCGTTTGAGAAGGCAAAGAATATTCTGTTGCGGTCTGGCTCTGATTCTACGTCAAGCCACCTCTCCGGCCGGAAACGGTCGGGCTCTGGAAATACATCCTCGTCCCACCGATGCATCGTGTACGACTGGCAGCTAACGATGGTACCTTCGGGAAGCCAATATCCATCAATGGACCTGCCACCCTTCGGGACGACCCGGGGCAGGCTCATGGGAATAGAAGGGAACACCCTGAGGCCCTCCTTAACCACCGCGTCGAGGTATGGAAACTGGTCAAACGGCACGTCGCCTAGCTTCTCAAACTCGGCATGCAGCCGTTCCTGAACATAATGGAATTCAGGTTGGGAAATCTGCCACATTAACCAGCACAGAGTATCTCCTGTCGTCTCAATTCCTGCGGCCATGTGGTCCATGCACTCAGCGGCCATCTCGATATCGTGGAGGCCGAGTTTTGGGTTTTTCATCCGGGATAGGAGGGTGAAGTCAGCGGCGTCGCCCTTCTCGACGGCATTTAGGACGAGAGCTTTCGCGCGGGGAATCGCCCGCCCCGGAGGGAGGATACTGAGTCGGTCGACCAGAGAACCCAGGACGGGGTTGTAGTATTCAAGCAGACGACCTAAACACCGAATCGCGGGTTATCGAACTGTAATCTATGAATTAAAATGGACCTCGGATTATCTTACGAGCGAGGCTGTTATCGAAGGAAACTTCCCGCATGATCTCTTCATCTGAGACCTCGTTTATGGAGTTACTACCGTGAGGGTGGAACAAATGATGGGTAACACCATCGAAGGCGTAACAATGGAGATATATCTGTCATGAACCTGTCGTCAGCGGTCTACCTCGCCGAATCAGCGCGAGAGCCTGTCATACGTAGACATCCATCTCTCGTTTTGGAAGTTCGTTGCACTTTGCAACAAAGGACTTGGACCTCTCACGGAGACCATCAAGTGCATGCTCGCGAACAACATTCGAATTGGCATAGCGGTCTGCAAGGATCCGCCTCCGTTCGCTGTGCTAGCCAAGAGTCAACAACAGTTCACTGAAAATATCCCACGGGATGTTTACCCCTTGCTTATCCAAAGTGGAGAACATCGTTCTATCTCAATGTAAGTCTTGTTCCAAGTCCAGGGCCTATTCGAACGCAGCAACCAACCTCGTGCCGTATTGCTTAAAGAGGTAGTAGAACTCAGTCTTGTCGTAGCCACTACCGCTGGACATGTATATCTCCTTCATAGCATCGAGCGACGTAAAGGCAACTTCGTTCGGCGCAATACGAACAACCTTGCCGTACTTCTGATGCAGCGAATGTATGTATTTGGTGCGGTTGGCAGTAAACTCGTGGTACTTCAGTGGTAGAGACGAGAACAAGCCGAGTTTCGGTCCAGGAATAGCCGACATGGGCGATCGCAGGCGCAAAATTATTGCCATAAGGATTATGGCAATGGCCCCGGCGAAAATGACGGGTAGTGTTAACAGCGCCATCTTGTGCTGTGATTCAGGAGTACTCGTGTGTATTGGACTCAGGGGCCACAAAGACGGTCAAAGAGGACAGCGCGAAAGTGTTTGACTATATCTTATTAAGTCTGACCTTGCGTTACGTATAAAACGAACCCAACCCAAGTAGACGTTCGAAGATGTTGCGATTGAAGTGGACTCGGCCTAACGCGAATGTTAGCATGCTTGCGCGCGAAATAGTGGCAGCCGAGGACAGGATAGGAATCTACAGGAGTCCAGGATTTGCAATTAGCTAATGGCGCCACGAGAATCTTTTCGGATGGGCTGCTGTGCATCGAATTGGCTTGCCCGAACGGGAATCTTTAGGAGACGGTACATTTGCTAGGGTCCCGCACGAAGGCTGGATAGAGGCAACGGGAGCTGCTATCGCAACCATATCTGCGGGATGATTCCGCCACGACAGTTGGCGGGGTCGCTTATCAGCATTGGTGGCCCGAGCGTTTCCTAAAGAGGAATGCATAGGAGACAACCGCTCGCAAAGTGGGGGTAGTGTCCACATGTGCAAAGCTCCGTAGGTAACTTACCTGACAGTCAAAGGTTCGAGGGAGCACCCCAAATCGCGGCACGCATGAGTCCCGGGTCTAACTGAGACAGAAACCCTCGATCTGTAGGTGAAAGCATCGGCTCAGATTCCCACTACTTCTCATCGCCGAAATGCGTCTCAACAAATCATATACAGCGTTTGCATCAGAGACTCTCTATGGCCCGGACGATATATCCCTGCCCCTCAATCTCCACTTGATCATCTATTTTCCACATTGATTCGCCGTCAAACTCCGCAACCCCGAGGCGCTCCAGAGAGGGCAGATCGTGTCCACCGGATCGGTATTGACCAACCCACTGCTGCGGCTGTCCCACGTCACTGACAAGCTCTTCTTTGCTCACGGCAAAGGACCCATCAGTCCGTTGTCTCATGGCCACGAAAATGCCCCCAACACGGCCGAGGAAGCTTGTAGCGTTGCCGTGCTTCCCTTGGAGAACCCATCCTCTCTCCAGGCCAGCAGGAAGAGGTAGAGCCCTCCATACTTCCTCATAAGGCGTGATCTCATTATTTCTCTCTGGGCATGGCATGCACCCTGTCTCGAGATCATCGCCATTAGGCAACTTTTCGAAGCTGCCTTCATCCGGATCAAAAACATTTCTTGAATCGATCACATGGTACCATCTGCAGCGAACTTGGTCGCGAGGCCGCACATGTTAACGGCAATCCGGTGTATTTCTGTAAAGTCCAGATAGGACAGATGACTTGGATAAAGACGTACGTGGACTTTGTGACAATATCTCTCTAGTTCCAGCAAAGGCCCAATCAATGCTGTCGTCAATCTTATTCACGCGTAGGTCCACGAAATAGGATCCCACGCTAAGGACGATAGTGGTCGTGGGCTCACTCGGCGGTTCGTCATACCACCGTATAGAAACTCGAGTTGAAAGTCGAAGAGTCATGCTGTAGTAAAATGAATCGGATCCTTCGAGCTAAACCTGAGAACATATCCAGTGATATATGGCAGGATGACCGCTATAAAGAGAGACCATTGGAGTTTGATCATCGGAGTCGGGCTTCGCAAATTTACCCAATCAAGTTTAGACACATCTCTACACTTATTGCATCAGTAGAACCCCGAGGCTATTATGTAAAGGCGCCTAGTTTGTGCATGTGCTATTAAGAGCGTTTGTTATCTATGATGTGGAGGGGCGCCTAGCGTCAACCAGGTTTAATTGCCGGAGTCCGGGGGTATAGGTTCGTGAGAATGCACTAGTCCTGAAATAGAATCTACATCCGACTCTGCTTGTACACGATAAGATGAACGTGATGTGAGACCTTGATAACCAGCTTGTAGTATCATATCGTTGTGGACCCCTGCTGGCATTGATACGAAAGGGTGAATGTAAATGAGATAAATAAACTGGCAAAAAACCTCGACGCCAACCTTGGAGTTGTAAGGCGATATATCCTCTAGAAGCTGTTGCTTTAGGTTACGTAAATTCGTTCTGACGTGGCATGATGGGACACTCCGAGATGGTGCTAGCGGACGAAGAAAAGGGGCAGCCAGAGCGCCCTAGCTCTCGAAGCAGCGGTACAGCTACTGCAGTACGTGTTGATCCAGCTGGAAACCCCCTCCTGCCAACACCGACCAACGATCCACTTGACCCGCTCAACTGGTCCGGCTGGAGGAAGTTCACGTGCATATTCATCGCGTGCTTTTTCTACTTCCTCATGACGTACCTGACTACAGCTCCCATCCCTTCCTTCTTCCTCCTCGAAGATCAGTTCAACGCTACATACGAACAGACGAACTGGACGTTCGCAATTGCCGCGTTCGGGCTAATATTTGGCCCATTGTTGACCGGTGGTGCCGCCGATATCTACGGCCGGCGCGTCTGTACGATCTTCAGTACCGCACTTACTCTCTTCGCGACAGGATGCACGGCAATCCCGACTCAGAATGTGAGCGCCTACATGTTTGAGAGATTCCTTCAAGGTGTGGGGGCAGGCTCGGCCTGCAACCTGGGACTCAGCATCATCAACGACCTGTCTTTCCAGCATGAGCGAGGGTTCCGGGTCGGACTCTGGGCTCTGGCGGCAAACCTGGGCACCTTGCTTGGCGGCGTTTGTGAGCAGCACCAGAGCAATCCCAAGACATAGCGGTTCTAGGCTAACTCAAGTTCAGTTGGTGGGCTTATAGTGACCGTAAATCAGTTCTGGGTGCCATATCACGTGGCCATCGCGTTCGCCATCTTGCTTCTTCTCGAGATTTTCCTGCTCCCAGAGACTCTCTATCCTCGAGACCACATGCTAGAGGTTGAATCCAGGGAAGATGACGGTAGTAGAGAAGATGTACAGCGAACTCGTACTCTACCGTTTCTAGTGAGTGTCATTCGCGTTGCGGTCATATTGGATGCTAACAGTTACCCAGAATTTCTGGAAGATTCCCGCGATTGTTTATCCCAAGCTCTGGACTCCGTGGATAGTCGTCTATAAACTTTGGTCGTATCCTACTATTACTATCAGCCTGATGGCCTACATCTTCGGGCAATATTGGTGGTTTGTGGCGATTATGACCATGGAGCCTCTCGCGTATGAGGACAAGTCTCCACAAATACAGGGAGCCTTGTTTCTAGGCCTTCTCGTCGGAGTTTTATTCGCTGAAGTTTGCTGTTCTGGTCACACAAGCGATATGCTCGTCATGAAGTTGGCGAGTCGGAACAATAACCAGCGAACGCCCGAGATGCGTCTCTGGTTGGGGTACCCAGCAGCTTTTCTATCCGCCATTGGCTGCATCCTCTGGGGAATATCAGTGGATCGCGAATGGCATTGGATAGTTGGCCAGGTCGCGTTCTTTCTATGTACGACCAATGCACTCTACTTTCTCTGCCCCATACATGCTAACGTCGGGGCAAGACTCCCTTGGCCTCCAAGCTGGCAACACTATAGTCTCTGCGTACATCGTCGACAACTACCCCACCCATGCCAACGAACTGTCCGTGTTTTATTCATGCATAATCAATGTAACCTACCCTCCTCAAGTTGCAACCTGTCAGAAATGGAACATGTTGGCTAACGAGAATTAGATGTCGGCGTTCCTTGTCCCGTGGTTCATATTTGCCTGGACTGAGCTGAATGGTAAGTGGCCTGTGTCCCATAACTCTGCAGCAGACTAACCCGATAGGCTTTACTTGGAGCTTTGCCATTCAGGAAATCTTGTGTATAGTGGTTGTAATTCCGGCTTATGCTGTCTTGCAGCTATTTGGGGCGCGATGGCGTAAACCAGCTACATTTGGGACCTACGATCTAATTTAGAGCGGCCTACTTATTGACTTCAATGCTTTGTGCGAGGGCATTCTTGCTTGATAGGAGCCAGCGGTGTGACAAGTAGGATGAATCGCAGTTTCAAAATGCGAAGCACGGGTATCCTAGGGACCGATCCGTAAGGTGAAAAAATAGTCCTTCAAGGTAACCTATTTCACGAACATGTTACCCGTAAAGTTTATCGACTGATTTCAAGCGGGACCTTTGCGAAACGCTGTACGGGTTAAGGGAGGTCCTAATATTCGTGGAAATATTCCGCAAGGTGAGATACTAGTCGTCATTACTTCCGGTTTTGATTACTTGATCGGCCGTCACCTTGTAAGGCGCGCTGGGCTATTTGAATAGGTGGATTGAATGGGTGGATTGAATGGGTGGATTGAATGGGTGGATTGAATGGGTGGATTGAATGGGTGGTGGATTGGTGGGTGGGTTAGTGGTTTTAGTGGTTGCTCGGCCACTTATAGTGGGGCATACTAATAAGGTTTAGTGGAGTGGGGCAAATCAATTAGGGGGAGGTGTTCAACTGCTAGATTTATGGCTTTTTTTTTCTTTTTTATATATTTATGTTTTTAGATATTTAATATTTTAATAAAGCGCTTGATCAACTATTTGAGCCAACTGACCCCTTTATTTGTTACTATATATGAGGTAGAAACTTAATGATACGAGGGCATTCGAGTGTGTGGTAAAAGTGGGTCCGGGTGGCCGAAATGGTATTGTGGCCGAAAAGGGTGTACGGAATTGACATTTTAGATGAAGCACACCCTTGAGTAGTATATAGATTTACTCCCTATGTCGAGGCAGCAGCCTGCCTATACACTTATTAAGCGTTCTTAACACCCAACACTTGCCTATTCACTAATTATTTACATAATTAGACACCACCTTGTAAGGCGCGCTGGGCTATATGTAGGGTGGAAACACGGTAAAGGCAACGAGCAATACCGCGACTTCAACAGCACAAGGAGCAATGTCACATAGGTCGCAGTAAAATTCTGTCCTAGGAATGATTAGAATAGACATGAGATGCGGAATTTCAAGGGCCTCTTGTTAAAGCCTTAATGTTGAGGCCGTCTTGGCACAAAGTGCAAACGAGGCTGCGGCTCACGTGAAGCAAGCCACCAACTCTTGTCTCTACTGGAGGCAATTTTAGCATCAGTTCAGCTCATCAGCCGCAATAACGGATATCCTAGTCTTTGTCAACGATTGTCAGTTCTACCAGAGCGCCCAGCGTCGCAACATCAGGGTACACTAAGTCTTAGAACCTTGATCGCGAACGAAGGTTTCGGACAGACTTCATTTCCGTTGATTATCTCCCAAGACCGTTGTCGCAATGGCCAATTCCAACACTGGACCGTTATCTGCCGGCAGTCATGCCTCTTTCCCGCAAAGTGGTGCGTGGAGCATGGTTGATATTGCCAAGCTGCCGGTACAAGCGTCGATTGGCATTCTATCCCGTTATGCGGCCGGAAGGGTGAATCCATACACCGTCCTAGTGTGCGAGGCTCTCTGTAATAGGTTTCAGCTCACGGCACGGGGGCGGGCAAATATCGAGATGGCCGTAGCCTCGCTCACGACGGTGGGCGCCATGGGCGCGGCACTAGAGTTCGGATTCGGGATCGAGGATCTGATACGGGACATGGCCAAGTCCGAACAAGGCACGGTTGTCCTCGTCCTGTGCGCCTCTCTCAGAGAGGTGTACTCGCTCGACATATCCACCGAGGTCCTGCTCGAGATGGCAAGGCTGAGCGGAGTCGGTGGGGAATGGATGCCGTCCAGCCGCGAGTGGAAGGCCATGCTGGACGCGTGCAGCGGAGTGTTAGCCGCGACGCCCTTCGGTTTGCGAGCTGAGGTACTGATGCAGCTAGGCAACGACGGTCAGCGGCTGGGAGCTTTCCAGAGATTAGAGGCAACACCCCAGGACCTGAGAGGCTGCTCCAGCCCCAAATCAATCGCCGAAGCCCTTTTCGCTATGGCCGCTGTCTCAAGGAAGGAGATGCAAGCGGTCACGCTGGTGGGCGGCCCCGACACGGGCTGGCTTGCTGCTGTCGCTGAATGGGTGCTGGACCTCAAGATCTCCATTTCCAATGCGCAGGGTGAGGTTACCTACACCAACATCAACGGCCCAGAAATTGCACAGGTCCATATCACTTCGAGCCAACGGGCTACCAGCCAACAGGATGTCATGGTTCAGGGGAGGACATACGTTTTAAAGGAGATCTCGGAAATCCTCGGCGGCGAGGCGACATCATCGATCGCGACTACGGTCTCTGGCCGGCTGGAATGGAAGACGGCGCTGCGGTCAGCATTTCTGTCGGACTTCAAGAAGCTAATGGAGTCGCTGCCATCGACGTTTGGCGTCATGCTTGGAAGCGCGGCGCGTATGTTCAAAGCTGTCGCCCAGTCCGACCCATCTTTCCCGCTTCCATATCGGACTGCCTGCACTACTTACTGCGACCAGTCGTTCGGATCTGGCTTCGTCACCAATGCCATATCGTGGTTCCCGGAACTAGCTAAGCTGAGAGATAATATGGAGGAAGCGGTCGCTCGGCCACTTAGAGAGGCCAAGTTGGAGTACGAAGCTTCTATCGCCAGGTTGCGTCAATTCTGTGCCTGCAAAGCTTGCGCATGTTCCTTCAATGGATTCGAACCTGGAGCTGACGTTGAGATGACCCCCGCCTCGGCTTCAGTCTCGGATAGAACTGACGAGGAAGGCTCTCTTAGCCACGCGGACGACGGCGAAAGGGACTGGGACCCGGATAGGTATTGCGCCGTCATCCTAGCCGAGACCATTATCGTGCTCACTCGTGCCCTGGCCAACGTATCACTGGATGACGTCAACATACTCCCCATGCGGAGTGGCTTTGAGCAGGCATATGGTCGACAGCTGACTATGAGACTGTCCGCCATGAGCGGGAGGCAGGCGTTGAATGATCTCGGCCAGTTCGCCTTCTGTATGGATTTTGACGCTAACTTCTCGTTCGGGCTGCGGGAGAAAGACTACGGCACTGGCGTCCGCCTGGACCTGATACTAGAGCTGTTCACCGGGGAGCGACCCCATCTCTCCAACAACGGGGTCTCTGCCGCATGCAGTAGAGGACTGTGTGCGTACTTCAGCATCTTGCGGGATGTTTCGTTTACCAAGAGCGGCGCCGGAGCTGTAGGCATCATACCGGGACGCATCCAATACGAAAAGAAGTCCTACGCCACGCTAGAAGACCGCTACGTCATACAAGACGAAGAATTTGATACTACCATCCAGGATCTCGTCCGAGACGGTGGCGACTTCTCGACGCTAGAGCTGAGTGTTAAGGAGAGCTCAACGGCGCTAGAGTGCCTAATACAGCTGCCACGGCATGCGGGCTCCGCGGAAACGGTTGCAGCTGGACCGGCGAACTTAGCAGATCTTGTGGCGGCCCGCCGCGGTCTCGTGCATTGCGAACAAAGTAGCGGCCGCGGACGCAGGAAGCCTTGCCGCAAAATGCAGGGCCTGACGTCGCAAGAGCGGAGAAGCTTGGAGACAGAAGGTGGCCGCATCGTCAAGGACTGGATGAGGGCTGCTACTGGCGCGTGGTTCTTCCGCTGCCAGAATCCCTTGGTCGCCCGGGTAGCTCTGGCGCACTGCGCCGCGCAATACATCTACCGAGCATCCATATTTATAGTGGACTCGGAGTGCGTTGATTGCTGCTTGAGGACGGCGGCCGGAATAGAGACCGACGGCGATGTATACTTTTTCTATTTAGGTAAGGGCTAAATGCGAGAAACATAGTGTCATGACACTTAGTATGTTGCGTTTCTTCAACTACTAAAGTGCGACTTGACCTTTAGGACTTTTTATTTGGCGTGCATTCATATATTTCACTTCATTTTAGTTTGTCGTAGGAGACGTATCACTTGGTTAATCGATCTATCCGACCTAGTTCCCGGTAAAAACCCTTCGCCGAGGACTTTCTACCGAGAAACTACTCCAAGATCAACATATTATCTTACAATCCTTTTCCCTTTAGTCTTGTCTGCCTACATTGTCAAACTACCTCTTTGTGCATTGTGTCCTCTTTGAACGCACAGTTGAATGTCTAACTTCCCCTCGAGATATTCAGAGTCATTAGTATCATAATGAACAAGGATGCTAACCCTCGGCTTAGTTACTCAGTAGAACACTATGCTTAGTGCCTCGAGCTTCACTTTGACAACAAAGAACGAAAATCTCTAAAACTTGTCATTCTTACCTAGAGAAGATGACCCTCACGAGAAGAAAACGAAGGGTTTACTGTCGGTATTCATTTGTCGAGACCGCCATGATGGAGTTGTGTTCCGCAATGGGGTAAAACGCACCACTTTGCCTGAGCACTGCTACGGAATATACTGGCTGGATCAGCCCCATGAGAAATACCCGATTGGCTTGCGTACGGGGAGCTGTAGGTACCCCGGTTCGACGCACAGCCAGGCGCTCGGCAGCATTATTTAATACTTCCGACTTCCCCGATCGAGGTAGACTTAGGCTTCGCGATAAGGGAGGGAGCTCGAGTCGGATGTGATCGCCACTCTTCTCAATGGATTGACTTAAGATGGGTTTTGGGGGGGTGGGAGGATAGATGAGAGGAGAAACAAGTTACAACATGAGTTTCTGCTCTGCAGCTATCTGCTGCTCATGGAAGCATCTTGGAAGGAAAACCCCATTTGGGGAGGGCTAAAGTGAGGGAACCTACGAGGTCTAACTTGTTAGAGTACGGGCCCGATTCTACAGGCGGTGAAAATATTTATTCGGTAATGTTGTTTAGGTACTCTGTATAACTACACCTAAGGAATAAAGAAGTTGGTAAGCACTTATCCCTCACCGAGCCTAGCTTTCGCAACTTTAGCTGTTGTGGAGATTGCCCTGCAAACAAGGGCCTTGGCACATTCAAATCAACCCTTCCAAGAGAATCCAGCCGCGCCAAAGTTGCGCCACTCTTCTCAGCCTCGTAGAAAAGCAAATACCTTTTCAGCAAAGAGCGACGCCACACGAGTGGCATCGCAAAGCTCGCCTAAATAACATCACGAAGCTGCCAAAAATAGGACTTAGCGCACCTATCTTCCTGTGTGTCCTCCAAAATATCTGTGTGCCTCGTTTCACGACCCTGGTCAGCTACCTCAGCTCCTCAAGTCAGCAGTAGCAAGAGTCCTTCCGATTTAAGGTATAAATAATACTGAGATGGTGTTCAGGGTCTCGGTCATAGGAGAGTTTGTACAGAACTCGCGACGGCATCCCGCTCTTTGGATAGTTGCAAGTATCTTCTCTTTTTCTTAGCCAATATTGCCCACCATGAGTACCTCCCCAAATTTCTCCAACGCAAAGCGTGCGGTGTTCTGGGCGAATGAATATTTCACATCCCCTGGTCGTATAGACCAAGTTGAGCCAGAGTTGGCAAAGGCCGAGGGCTTGCTCAAGTGCGACGATTCAGCGGAGGCTGCCGGTCTCGCGACCGAGATCGCGAATCTGCGCGAGAAGCTCGCGAATATGGTCTCGCCTCAGGACGAGAGCAAAGTCCGCGCAGCAGCGGGCAAGCTCCGTCAGATTCGCGACCACGTCGAGAGAAATGGTGGAAGAGTTTACGACTCCGACAAGGAATACTTTGAGCAGTTGTTCCGCGGAGCTGTCGAGTATCTGGATCAGATCACTCATCCGCGCAAGGCTGGTGAGCTCAAGGCTCCAATTCTCGACGAGATCTCTCGGATGCGTGTGCAATACGGCATCAACGGCGCCGCCGCGCCCGCTCCACCTCCGCCTCCGAAGTCTGCTACTCCTCCTCCGCCATCTGAAAACTTCAGTAGTGCCAAGCGCAGGGTGCTTTGGGCCAATGATTACTTTACCACTCCTGGTCGTATCGAGCAGACGGAACCGGAGTTAGCCAAAGCTGAAGAACTCCTCGAGGGCGACGAATCTCACGAGGCGAATGGCCTTCGCGCTGAGATCGCAGAGCTCCGCGAGAAGCTGGCTGATACCGTCATGCCCGTTGAGATGGGCTATGTCAGCGCCGCCAAGCGAGGCGTTAATAGCGCCCGCGATTACATGGACCACCAGCGGGAATTTCTTGATCGAGGTGGCACCAAGCAAGAGATCAATGACCGGTTGCAAAGGGTCATTGATGAGCACTTGAGCAGGATCACGCACCCACGCAAGGCAGAGGAGCTCAAGGCCCCCATCTTAGCCGAAATTGCCCTTATTCGATCGCAACTTGGCATTACAACTACCGCGCAGGGTTCCCAGCCGCCACCAACCACATCACAAGCTCAAGCTCAGTTCCAGGCACAGAGTGCCCCACAGCGCTCAGCTCCTGTGGATATGAATTCTCTATCGGACGAGGACCAGGTTCGTCTTAACCGTGCCAAGAGAACCATCGGGCAAGCTCGCAGCTATATCGAGTCTCGCCGCACGGAAGGTGTTGAGAACTTGTTTTTCGACGCCACGACTCAAATGGCCTCTGTCAGCGACGCCCAGAAGGATCACCTTGTCGCGGAGATCGAACAGCTTCGCAAGGACCTGGAAGCCACCAGGTTGGCCGAGAGCACTCGCGTAATCACCAGCGAACTCGATCGCAAACTTAGCGGCATTGAAATGGACGTCGAGACTCCCGACAGGCTCCATTATAGTGTCCGCGGGTTCCAACAACGGTTTGAGCAAGATGAGGTCCGCCGGACGTTGACCCCGGAGGTGTACCGCGATTACGAAACCCGGATTGCCAATGTGCTTGCTGCTGGTGCCGCCCACGTGAAGGCGCAGAAACTGAAGCGCGCCGAACCGGCACTGCAGAGGCTTCATGATAAACTCGCCACTAACCCATTGACGGGCCTCCAGCAGTACGAGGCAAATCGTGCCGATGGTGAAGTACGGAGTATGAGATGGCAGGTCGAGAAGGAGATCAACGAGTTGCCAGAAGACGATGCAGATCGGCTGAGGATCTACCAGGAGCTTATGGCCGCGGACGCTAAGTTCGCGGCATACTCCAATGAATGGGCGAAGGCTGGTGCGTCTATTCATCATATACTTACAACATTACCTCTCCTGAACTAACTGTCATCTCAGGTATTCACGAGGAATTCAAGCGCCAGTGGCACATGCTCCGCGATGATGTTCAAGGATGGGACCAAGAATCGCTGGGTCCTGACGCTCAGCCCCTCGAGGAACCTCGGATGCCCCAGACCCGTCTTGCAATCCGTCGCATCCACTACTATCTCCACAAGGACACCAGTGTCCAGCGAACTCGAGACGAGAATCCCGGGGATCTTGCAATCGCTGCTGTTGACCGTGAGGCAGAAGAACTCTTCGAGGCAGCTGGAACCAAGATGACTTCGGCTTTTTACCACATCATAGATGCGGCGGAAAAGATGGCGACGCCATTTGAGGACAGGTGGATCCGGGACAAGCCAAGCTATCTCATAACCAGTGCCCAGGGCACCTTTGAGGACACGAAGTTTTGCGAGCCCGTAGTTGCTCGTATTCAGGCTCTCGACCAACGCTGGAAGGATGAGTTGGCTGATGTCCACAAGTCCAGGGAGAACCTTGGTGAGAAGCTTTCCCTCGAGGCGACCCAGAAATGGCCGTCGATTGTCGCGGCCATTCCTACAGTCTCTGGCTTTGATCCGTCTTCTGCCAATCCTGGAGATGCGGTTCATCTTAACGGAGTCTACAACCGTGCCGGCTGGGATTTTGACGGAAACCAGTATGGGTTCTCGATGCGCTTCAACGGCATTCCTCTTGGCGGTCTCTATGAGCCTTATATTACAGCGGCTCTGGATCATGCGGCATACGAGCTCAAGCTGCAAATTGATGACCACAAGAAGTGGGACTTGGTTGGTGTCGTTTTGGGTCCTGGATCGATCAAGGAAAGGACGAAGAGGACGATCCGTAGGGGAATGGAGACGGAGACGATCGAAGAGTGGCTGCCTGTTGACTGTGTCCGGCTTCGTATCATCGCTTTGCGCGCAGGTCCAGTTGTGGTTGGCCCTAGCACTCATTAGGATTATATGTTTAAGTAGCCCGCAGTGAATCTGCTTGGGAATGCTAGCGACGTGTCACAGTGGCGATATTGGAAAGGTATGAGAGATCTTCAAGGAGTCCCGCATGCGCTTTTTAAATCACAAACAATAGTATTTAAGCAGTTCCAGCATTTCCAGTAATGCTATGTTACCAGTCTTATTACTGCGGCACAAAATACAAGACATGTACTCTTCTCACTATAAATCTCTTCAACGTCTCACATTTCACCGACTTCAACCTCTTCATTCAATACCATACCATCGAGTACCTTCTTATATCTCCCCTGTAGTCCCCAAACCAGTTCCAAAGCATATGATTTTAGCTGGGTGGCAATCATATCATCCTCCGCCTCCTTCGCTCGTGGTCCTTTTGCCGGGAATACTAGGTCCAAGTCCTCCTTGATCTCCGAAATCATCTCATTGATAATGTTACTGAGACGACTGTCTGTTTGGCTAAGAAGTTGGTCTACGGCACCGGAGAGTGCGATAGACATGTTTGGAAAAAGCGTGCCGTTGGTGATCCGCCCTTGGACTATAGACTTTGTATGGGCGAATATACCTTGAGCTAAATGATCTCTGTTAGATAGTTACTCTATCTAACTAACGCCATCGCTGAATTTTCCATGTTAAGGGGTAGCTTACTGGCGGCACTGCTCGCTGAACGATACGCTGGGATCATCTCGCGCAAAACATAAGAGTTGGAGTTTGATTCGGATGCGTATCGCCGTATCAGTCTAGACCAAGTTAGCGGTTATCGCCATTGTGGCACGAGGCATGTTAAAATGTTGAACACCTAGGGTACCTTATTTCGCGGGCGAATCTGTCCCTTTCTGTACCCAAGTAATACTTGGTACCTCTTATAGTCGCCTTGAGCCCCTCCAGAAGGGAATCGCGTAACGCAGACGTGCGCTCCTCGCTCTCGCTCGCTACGTGCAACGTTGTTAGTTGTAATAGTTACTTAATTATAAAAGGGGCGAACGCCAACCTTTTGTTCGCGCTTGGAAAGAGTCGAGGTGCCGTTGAACTGCCTGTTGAAGCTCCCCGAAGAGCACGGGAACTTCGTCCTCCACGATATCCCACTGGTATTCTAGCTCTGTACGCATCTTCCACACAATCTTAGCGTTCCAATCCTCGCGGGGGTGTTTGGTCGTCTCGTGGTGACCGTTGTTCTGGCAGAAAGCACGGTATTGCGCTGGTATGACGTTAGGTTGTTCCAAGCCTCAGGGGTTGTGCTAGTCCGCCAAGTGCTTGGTGGAGGAACTTACTCCAGTGCCACTGTTTGAGGTTATCAGCCATGCATCAGATCAGGCGTGGTATGGATATCACTCACTTTGAGCCATGTCTCTCCCTCCTTCTCGGCTGCTTCCTCCCAGTGTTCGTGTCTCCCGTCGGTCATTTCTAAAATCTGCTCTTTAAAAACTTTTCTGAATTCCGTGTGCAACACGGTAATCTCCTTGTTTAGCTGTCCCGTCGTCAGAACTACCATTTTGAATTTTTAGAAGTTGAAACGGGAGGATTACCTTGATGAGCGCCGCATCTAGCTCGTGGTCCAGCATGCTTTTGTCGAGCTGGCCTAGCCAGTCATTCGAAACCTCCTGCTCCCTCATTACCAGCCTTGGTGATGCCCACAATATCATGGATTGGATCAAATTCGCGAGCCTAGAGCCGAGAAATTTTCTGGCCTCTTGATGCTGGGCCTCTGCCGAGATCCCATGACAGAACATACGCAGAGCAGGAATGCCACTATTTTTCACAAGTGTTGCATTCCCTTTGCGGCAGTACTTGCGGTATGCGGTATTAGATACGCAGAAAACATTGAGGCGATGGCCAGCTACACTCGATGCGTATTCTTTCTGCAGTCCTTCCGTGACGTGAGCATTGCGTGCTTTAATTAACTGCCATTCTTGCCTGTAATAGGAGTAGTGTTAGCCGGGCGGCCCGAGGCCGAGTGAATTGAAACCACTACCACAGGAATGCACTCACTCCATCTTCAGTGCTTTCCTCCGAGTATTGTCACCTGCCTCTCTGGCAGCCGCAATATCTCTGTCGAGCTCGTCCATAATGCTGCGAGTGATCCTCTTATCAACGCCGACGAACTCAGATCGAGCTCTGTCCAGGTCGATATCCTCGGATCTCGTGCACACAACCGCGAGATTGAACCCTTTACCTCCCGAATCCGCCCACTCAAGGGGCATGTGTTTGGACAGTACCTGGTAAAGGGATGAGTTCAGAGACTGGTTAGTGACAGCCCGAGAGATTGCGGTGACGATGAAGACATTTTTGCATCGCATCAGGTACTCCTGAATGTTCTTGACTCTGGCTAGATTGGTGTTTTCCAGGCCCGGTAAATCCGCCATCACCAGGCCGTTCTTCAGAATTGGCGAGCTCAAGTAGATCCTATCCACTAAGTTATTAGCTGTATGTAACCTTCCGATTTTCTTGTTGTTTGGTGGTGATACTTGCCGGATTATTTTCGTGAACGGCCAATACTGGTCTTGGGTGAACAGCTCCGTCTTCGAGTGGCATTCCTCGACAGTCTCAGCGGTCTCCTGCCAAAGTCCCGGTCTCGTTTCGGCTGTCCCAGGACTTCTAGGCCACTGGATATCAGACGCCCAACCCAAAGCCATCTTCTCGATTCTAGCAAGCGCACCCTCTGACATGTCCTCAAGAATCTTCCGATTGAACTCGGGTCGATGCTTGAACGCCACCTCAAGCGTTGACCAAGCCAGCTCAGACTCCCGGGCGTAACGTGCGTAGTCAGCTTCTGGGGTGGTATCAGATTCCACACCGGGGAGGAAGAGCTGGCGGTAGTTCCATAGAAGCTCCTTGATCATGTCTTCGATCTCCGCTTTGGTGAGAAACTCGGCCTCGATTGTGATGGGGGTTTCGCCATGCTCGGCACGTTTCTGGCAGTACTCGGTAACCACCGCGGTACAGGCGGAGCCCATGCCTCCCTAACAAAAGTGAAGGTGTAAATTACCGTTATAGTGCCAAGGAAATTATAGGAAAAGAAAAAAAACGTACAGTTTTCGCGATATCTGGATAGTGAAGCAGCGAATTGATCAAGCTGCTCTTTCCTTCGCCCGAGCTTCCGATGACGGCGATGGTTCTTGGTTCAGGGCCGTAGAAGGTGCTCAGCCCCTCGGCTTTCTCCCTAAGTCTATCTAGAAATACACTTGACTCGTCGTCCATGATGCCTACGAGGCTTCGAACAAGAGTTGCTGTGCCCTTGGCAATTTCTTGGCCATCTCTCAATGCTCTCTGGAATTCTGTAGTGTAAAAGGAGTGCGTCGGAGTTTCTTCATCGCATAGCTTATATGCTATTTCTTCCGTGACTAAACCTTCATGTTCGACACTGAGAGAGGATATCCCTGAGAGATTAGACGCACTACGCTGGTGATGAAGTGGTTGGGGTGATGGCGGTGGTGCCGGCTGCAGGAACCCAGTCCCCTCGGTTACGATTGTCGGGTTTGTTGGAATGTTATCCGTGTTGTCCTGAAAAGGGGAGGCTCCAGAGAGGCCCTCATTAGCTGAATCATGGTTGGATGATAGTTCCATGGCAGGACTAGAGTTTTGATCCGTCTCCGTATTAAGGCTTTGCCCTCCAACGCCTCCGCTGATACTATTCCCAGAATCTCCGCCGAAGAGGGGGATTTCCCTGGCGGGAGAGGCTGCAGCATTATTTAGGGAAGGTACAGGTCCAGAGCCAACTGCGACTAGACTTGGCGGGAACTGGAAAGAGAACTGCGAAGAATGCTGCGGGAACACACGGGATGACGCATCAAGTCGGTCAGAGACTGCGTTTGTGCCGGGGGTATTAGTATTGGATCCATCAGTAGTTGATGGATTGATCGAATTGAGGAAAGATGTAGCAGATGCCTCTCTGGAAGTAAAGATACCAGAGCGGGACTGAAAGATTCTGGACGACGATCTCTCTCCATTGTTTACAATGCCTGACGAAGAGCTGGGGAACGTGAATAGTGCTGCGGACCTGCCTGCTACGGGAGGATTGTTCGCAGCCTGGGATGCCCTGGAGGACATACCATCTCCACCCTCTGAGGCAGGAGTTGATGTGCTCGGGAACCGGAAGGGGCTGCTAGAAGCTGTTAGGAATTCCGGGAGCTCTGCCCGTAGAACGCTCTGTAGCCTCGCGCTAGTACTTGGGGCGGAAGATGATGCGCTTTGGAAGTGGAAGGGGCTATCAGAAGTTGTTTGAACTGTCGGTGGCTCGGCACGGAGTATGCTCGGCGGTCTCGCGCTAGCACTAGAGGTGGATGATGTGCTTGGAAACCGGAAGATACTAGCGAAATTGGCAGGTTCTGCGGCGCTCCCCGTTGTTGTATCCTGCTGGTTCAGGTTACCATTGGCGCGCCTAAGCTGTTCACACCAATTTTTGAAATGTTCATTGTTATTGGAGAGTGATTCGACCTCTGCTCGGTTCCCAGAGGAAGTCGGAAATCGGCTCTCGCTAGATTGCCATGCTGCAATGAACGGGTTGTTAAATTGGAAGGATGTTGTTGCTGGTGCGCTTGACTCGCGGTTCGGGGCGGGGCGGGCTTGAGGAATTGCTCGGAAAGGGTGCGGTTGGTGGTCCTGTTCAGTGTGCTCCAAAGGCTCGTCAAGGGCCGAGGAGCTAGTTATCGGTGGTGGAATTACTGAAACGACCGGAACGACAGGAGTTGAAGACGAAAGTTGTGTCGGCGGCAGCCTCACTGGGATGACTCTCCCACGCGAATCGACGACCAAAGTACGCCGGTTACGAGTTATGGAGGGTCGCGGTTGTTCATCTGGAGGATTCATTTTCGGAAATCGGTGCGTACTGCGAATGTGTGTCAATGAAAAGAATCCTTAGACTACGCATATAGGCTTCATGGCGAGATAACGGATCAATGCGGCTATATCTTGTTGGTTCATCATCCCCAACCGTGTACTGCGCCACCGTTTCATTCTTCAGGGATGTCTCAGTCTTGCAGTGACCCCTGCATCTTAAGCAAGAATACTCTATCTGTCGTAAGTGAAACAGAAATTGCAGCCCTCCTGCTGCGTGTTGGGGGGGCACCTGCATCTATCCGCATGAAAGCCATCAGCGCCACCCAAAATCTGCATTCCCAAACGCCAGGGTGAGCTCTTTAAACCAAGTAAAATTAAGTCGAACTACATTCCAATCGCCCCTGCTCCCCCTTACATACTAACAGCTACGCAGGTTCCATTGCTTTGCTTGCAGCGAGTAGCTCCATGTATATGCCTACAGACTCGCTTGTTAGTTAATCTGTTGACAGCTGGCAACAAGTTGCTTCACAAACCTGCAGCCTTCCATCTAGAGTTAAGCTTAGTCAGGGCATTCTCTATCACTCCAAGGTCATCGTTTAATCCAGAGCGAATAGCTCTTGTTCCGGCCATATAGAGCCAAGGTACTATAAATGGGGATGTATCTCCTGGTTCCGAATCAACTGCAACTTTGGAGAGATATAGCTCTGCCGCCTCGGAGGCACTGTGTACGGCATCATCCAAGGCAATGCATGCTCGCTGGTGGAGTGGACACCCATGGTCGAGTTGAAGATGTGGGACATGCAAGGCTATTAAGGCACTATATTCTGTTAGCACAGAAACACCATGTTCGAGGTATACAACTCAGCTCACGCGTAGCCCACAGCCTTCTGATAACATACAGACCTAGCATCTGCTCCGGGAGCCGGGCGAGCGTAACTCATTAATGCCTGCAGCGTTCTTTCGAACTGCTCTACCTCATCAAGTCGGGCTTGGACCTCGGTGAGCGCAGCTGATAAGTAGCCAAAGACGCGGCTTAGCACAAAGCTGGCTTGCAAGATACTTGCAAAGCTGCCCACTACAATCGGCGGAGACGAGAGTGTAGATGATGTGCTTGGAACGGTGTAATCTTCCCAGTCCTGATCTGGCCACGGCAGTTGTGCATCTAGATTTGGCTCTGGTACCACAAACATTTGATGAGCGTCGCCAAGACCCAGCACTCTGTTCGACGGCAATGGACATTGGGTCAGCCAAGATGAACTGTCATAGAGGGATTTTCGTCATCACTACTTACCGCTCAAGCAGAAATATGGCCCACCAGCTTCTATTCCGCTCCTCAGCATCGATATGCGAAGCTATCGAATATGTCCAGCCCATTCTCAGAGCGGAGGCATGCTGAAGACAAATTCCTATGGAAGTGTGCGCGGCTGGATAAATGGCGTTGCCCTGTTCGTAGGCTGCAAGCAGGATACAGCCCTGTAGAATTTCCAGCGATGCCAACCCAGCAAGTTCCAGATCAGTACGGTATCGTACAGCTGCATGGTACTCACTCGGCCAAGAATGGGGTTCCGAGAGGGGTTGGGTTAGGGCTGTTTTCATACATAGAAGGAGAAATACAGCATCAGCACGGAGGGGTAGCAAGGGGTTCAACAGCTGGTCGAATATTTTTTTCTTGGAGATGATCGGCAGCCATCGATTTGCAAGTCGATAGTACGAAATTGCTATTTGACGCAGTGCATCTCTGTTGCTTAGAAACGGGCCCAGGTGGCTAGGGATGGGGTCGGGTTCGGTAAAGGTTATGGTGCCGGCCTGTGCTTGGCTGCGAAGGAAGAGGCTGCGGTCCATAAACCGGATAGCAGCACCACGGAGATTTGCTTTCGGCAAAAATGATGGGGGCCAAACAACATCAGGTGCAGTTGGCAGAGTCCTGTCAACATTGCCATGGTTGGTTTGTGAATCTGGCGAGTCGGGCAAATCCCGCAACTGACTATCATAGCGGCAGCCTCGGTTCCGCCTGGGAAGCCATGAATGAGCCTTTGTAATATCCGCGACCTGCAAATCAGGGACGAATGAAGCAGTGGCACGTACACTTTGCACGCCAGACACTTTGGTACCTCCTTCGAGCATCGAATTTTGCGCCTCGTGCAGAAATTACACGCACGTCGCGGACGGCCGTCGTCACTCTGCAGGCGGCGATTGGTCGTGCTCATTATGCCTGCTGGATAACACCAGATGAGACAAAGACAGTCAATACTTTTTCTTACGAGATACGCCGAACGGACGGAGGGCGGAAATTGAAAGAAAGTTGCAGAAAGCGGCCGATGACGGACGATTGACGGAAAGAGCGGGAAATGGGCGGGGTTTCTGCGGCGAATGGGGTGGGGGAGTAACCCCGGATTTCCGCGTCCCCCCATGATGCGATGTGGCTCGCCGGCATGCTTTGGTAATCCTTCATCAAGAGAAGAACAAATTTGAACTACAAGAATGATGACGGCACTGTGTAGTTGAAGCCCTGCAGCGAATGGGAACGGCATTCGCTGCAGTTATTGATGTCGCTGTAGATAAAAGACAACACGTAATTACTCGCTCCCAATCAGTAAAGCATTGCGACGAAAACTATAGGTTGGTAGGTATTTTAGAAGACATTCTTATACGTAGCTACGTTTCCTGGCTTCATCCATACTCTTAGACCTTATCCCGGAACGGACGGAGTCAATAAAGGCGCCTGCAGACCCTGAGGTTCAGTGCGGAATATGGCATGGTACTAAAAGACCCTCAGTCGACCTAGCTGGCTTTGGATCGCCTCACCTTAGCAGCTACACCTTTTACTAGGGAACAGCATCTTCTCTAGCTAATGAAATGGATATATTAAAGATAACAACTGGGCTCAGGTGTCTGATCCTACGTTTTGAAATCTCTCAAATGCGAGATTTGCCCTATCGAATTTGTCTATATATTTGGGTGGGACCCTTTAACTGGGCTGACCTTTTCTAGCACTGATGCTAGATACAAAACAGTGGACTCGGCGTACCAGGTACTGACAAGTTGGACACCAATAGGCATGCCCTCGTGACTTGCTCCGAACGGGATTGACAGTCCCGGTAGTCCCGTTACGGTGAAAGGCGTGGTAGTCGAGCAAATGTTGAAGTTACTGACCGTCTGCCCGTCAATCGTGAGCTCTTCCACCGCGTGTCCATGAGAGGGTAGTGGAATCACGGGGCACACGAGTGCATCGTACTTCTGGAAGTACTCGGCAAAGCCATCCTTGAGCCGCTCGATTGCCTGCTCAGCGTCGACGAAATCGCGCATTGGTGTTTCGGGGGTGTTCAGCATGCCCCGCGCATTCTTGAAAATCTTCTCTTCTGGTTGCCCGCTGGTAACTTCTACCATGGCAGGTTTCATCTCATTCACATGAATGCGTATAAATACGTCCAGGGCGAAGTCTCGCTCGAGAGCTGGGATGCGGACAGACTCGACAGCACAGCCTGCGGCCTTGAGAGCCTCGGCTGCAGCCTTGACAGCTGAGCCAACCTCAGGATCGATAGGGCCAAATCCCGGCTCTACCAGCCAGCCGATCTTGAGCTGCCGTGTGGGGGACGTTCCAATTCCCGCATCAAAATTAGCTCCCAGTGACGAAAACGCGTCGTGCCCGTCAGGGCCAGCTACTATCGAGTACGCTAGAGCCAAGTCGCGAACGCTTCGTGCCATCGGCCCCGCGTGCCAGAACCGGCGAGGCTCTCGTGGCCATATGCCTGTCATAGGGATACGGCCGTGGGTCGGCTTGAGCGCCATGATGCCAGTCATCGCAGACGGGCCTCGTACCGAGATGCTAAGGTCAGTGCCCAAGCCAATAGGGGATAGTCCGGCCGCGATGGCCGCTGATTCTCCGCCGCTGGAGCCCCCTGGCGTCCTTTCGAGGTTCCAAGGGTTATTAGTCCTGCCTGTGAGAAGATTCTCACTTTCGCAAGCGTATGAGAATTCCGGAAGGTTGGTCTTGGCCAGTAAAATGGCGCCCGCGGCCTTCATCCGCGCAACGATGATGGCGTCGGACGAAGGCACGCGGCCTTCGAATATTGGCGAGCCGCGTTGTGTCGCCACACCCGCCGTGTCGATTGAGTCTTTCACGGTGAAAGGGACGCCGTGTAGGGGACCGAGATCTTTTTTACTAGACTGTACTGCTGCGTCTGCGGCTTTGGCATTTTCCAACGCGCTCTCGTCGACGGTGACGATAGCATTCAGCTGGCCATTCAGAGAGTTGATACGGTCAAGGTGAGTCTGCATAACTTGGACGGCAGACACTGTGCCCGTGCGAATTAGGTCGGCAAGCGCCGTAGCGTCTGAGTATCTAAGATCCGGACTCATAATGCCTTGCTGTTCTTAATAGAGGTTCGTAAATGTTCCTTGATGCTGATATTTCTACCACAGAGGATGAGTTTGAAAGATGTTTGGCCGGTAGGAATACGATAATGATCTGTAGAGGACCGAAGCTGATATTGAGCAGTGAACGGCTTTTTTATATAATCTACTGAAGCTTCATATAGCTCAGCTTCCGCTCTAGACTATTTACGAACCACCTCTTGCGACTAGCACGCGAGCTCGATTTATATACAGATGTCCTTGCTTTCTGCAACGGCCGCTTTGCGTGTAAGACGGAGGAGTGTCCATCTTTCCGCTTTTTACCCCGCCCTCCGCCATCAGCGGCCGCTCTCCGCCATTAGCGGCCGCTTCGTCCGTTCTAATGGAGAAGTCCCCTTTCCCGCTTTTTGCCGTTTCTCCCTAACGGCCATCGGCCGCATCTGTGTCAAAGTTCAAGGCTACATGGCGTATCTGGATTTCTTATGAAGACACAAATTTAGAATACGCCTCTAAAAACCCTGCGTGTCTCAACAGCAACATCACGTAACAAACGGTCCCTTCTAGGTTAATTGAGCATTCAAGGTTATTATATCAGGTAGCTATTAAAATAAATCCCTTCACTAAACTCTCGAAAGCGGCTTCAAAATACAAGACGGTTTCTTTTAGTTACTTAGTAATAGGTAGAGTAGAATGGTTGCAATTGGACGTGCTAGCATTGTTCCAATGCTATACGCACATTGGAATCTCTGTGGGTCGATATGTACGGCCTCCTAGATAGTCGGATGCAAAGTAACTATTACCAATCGATCCATCGCAATTGAAATCTTTATCGGGCGAGGACTTACAAATCAGAGACATGCACCATCTCCACCGACTTCGAGACACTATATATATATATATATATATAGTGTGACAGAGTGGAACATTCCCAAGTCGTTCCTAGTTGCTGAAGTGACCTAGGCCGCGTCTTAATACACACCCCAACTGTTAGTGGTTACGTGAGCAACCCTATTCTCTCTTTTGGACTGTCCATTTGCACTCGTCAAAAGCCTTTGAATTGAAGAACTCAGGAGGCGCGCAAAAATGGTCGTCGTTGGTCACCCCCGTGATATGAGCAAGTGGCAGGACGAGCTGCTTGACCAGAATGTCCATTTCCCCAACGAGTCGGACGAGTATCGGCGAGCGCGAGATGAGCTCACGTTACGTGAAGAGGAGCTACGGCGGTTGGCCGAGGAGGTAGCTGCGCAGCGGCGGGCGCTTCCACCCGGTGGTTACGTCAAAGAAGACTACGTTTTCGAATCTGCATCAGATGGGAGCAAAGTCAAACTGTCCGAGCTCTTTGCTCCAGGAAAGGACTCGCTGGTAATATACAACATGATGTTCCCGCGCTGGGCAGAAGATAAACGTGCACCAGTGCCAGGGGGCAAGACCGCAGAGCTACCGCTTATCGAACAACCGTGTCCATCATGTACATCACTTGTCGATGGTCTTTCCGGGGCGGCCTTTCACTTAGCCGAGCGTACTAACCTAGTTGTCATGGCAAAGGCAAACCCAGACCGGCTCCATGATTACAAAGACGAACGAGGCTGGCACCACCTCCGGCTCCTGTCATCGCGCAATAACACTTTTAATCGCGACTATCTCGCAGAGACGGCCGATGGGACACAGAGGGCGGTCTTGCACGTCTTTTCGCGTGGCGAACAAGGCATTCGTCACCACTGGACGAGCGAATCGGTCTTCAAGCGCGGCGATACTAGCTCTCTTGAGCCAATATGGACAATATACGGCGTCCTCGACGTGACAATGGAAGGGCGCGGGGACCGCGCAGCCTACCCCAATCTGCAGTACTAGTCATATCGATATAGCCTTTAGGAGAGTAAAGATTTTCTATTTCTAAAGACGCGCGACACTACGAAAGTGACAACTCGTGCTACGCGCGCTACACGTCAGTCGTAGATTAATTGCACTATGTGATTGCACTATAATAACTAATCTTCAACCTGAAGCAAGACTACTTTGGCTCCCTACTTACCTCAGCATCATTTTGCTCGGAACTGCAGTGGCTAATAACGTAGGTATGGAAGGAATTAGCCTTGTTGTCTATCGTAACTTTTGCCTCCCCTACTGAGATGGTGGCAATACGATTCGCGCTGCCCCTGTGGACCACATCAGCCAAACAAGTGAGAGCCGAAGCCGAAGCCGATGTCCCATTTATCCAACCCCGCCTCCGTCACTGGTAAAGTCCTGGTGCAACGCATCGCGAGCAAAAGAAGTAGCACGATGGAGGTGCAGCCGCTACGCCAGCGCAATGGCCGCCTATAGGCTTGTAGCCCATGCAGGGCCAGAAAGGTGAGGGATCTCAGCGGCCCAAGGTTGCAAAGCTAATCGAACCTGACCCGCGGCAGATGTCTTGCGACCATACTTGGCCGCAGTGTTCGAGATGTCAAAAGAGCAACCGGGGTTGTTCATATAGCATTTCTGGGCGTTCGGTATTATCGGCACAACAACTGTCCACTCCGCCACCTAGCTCTGTACCTGGAGCCACTGCGGCCCAGTGGATCCCAGAGGCAGTGCCACAGCCTTCGAGCACCGCCGGAGGAGGCTTTTTCAGTAGGCGGCCTACGACTTGGGCAGCAACCGGGTACCTTGGCTATACTAGTTTCAGCAGCGTTATCAGAGAGACGTTATGCATTCTGGACGGCAACGCCGAAAGCAGCGTCCTGAGTTTACCAGCCAGTGGTGGTCAGGTTGTAGCCGGCGGCCAGGGTGCTGTCTCACAACAAGTCCTG
This sequence comes from Thozetella sp. PMI_491, assembly GCA_021432635.1. NCBI lineage: Eukaryota > Fungi > Ascomycota > Sordariomycetes > Chaetosphaeriales > Chaetosphaeriaceae > Thozetella > Thozetella sp. PMI_491. The sequence continues at coordinate 124,518 of MU270021.1, read as the reverse complement.
CAGCTCGGAGTGGCGGTCTTGAGCCATATTCCGACCCCTGAAGATGGCTTCGCTCTCTTTCGAAAACCCCAACACTTGGACTCTTGGATGCACATAATCGCCACGCGAATTCTTCGATCGCTGTACAGGGACTATGGCGCCTTTCTCGGAAGACATCGAAATCCCTCGGAGATGGAAAGAATTACGCACAAGATATGCTTGAACACCGCAAGGCCTATCTCCGATAGCATAACAGACCCTGAGGAGTGGCTTGCGCAGTTCGAGGGTCCAAATCTCCTATGGGAATCACTGGGTAGCAATCTGAGCATGGCCGCAAGATCTGGGGGTTGCACTAACGTTTTTGCGTTCTTTTAGGGATCCTCTTCAACTTCTGGGATCTCCCGGCTGACCCGGCAAACCCAGAATCCAGCACGCCACAGGTCCGAGCCCTCGCCGGTCTCTATTCGCCACTAGCCCACGAGTGTTTAATTCGTTGTCTGAACCTCAGCGAGGAGTTTTCCCAAGGCACCGTGTTGCTCTTGTATCTCCATTATCGGCGGACCAATCTCGAATATCTAGTGTCCGGAGAAGCCAGTGAGTAAAGTCCTTGGCTGCGATAGGAGTCAGGCTTGGATGGCGCTGAAAATGTTACACGCGTGGACTGACGAGCATATTTGGGCAAAATCACCCAGGTCGCCAAGTATGGAGATCTCATGCTGCCACAGTCTCAGCTGTAACCTTCTTCGGAATTCATGCTGAAAAAGAGGATCCTCTGCGTCGGCCGTCGCTGGCTTCCGAGGCCAAAAGAAGGGTGTTAGCGGCTATCATCGACGTAGACAAGGAGTGCGTCTGGATATCTTCCTTAATTTTCTCGGGCCCCCCCCTCGATCCCGGAATCCATGCGGATCAGACTGGCCGTCGAGATCATCTCGCTAATTCGTAGAGCTCCAGGCTGGCTGCGTTCACAGGTCGGCTACCTCTGCTGGCCCAGAGATATACCACAAGCCCGATGCCACTCGATCTGAAGGACGAATATTTGTTCATGGACCAAGAAACTCTCGCCTCTCGAGCAGCAGACACGCCTGATGAACATGGATGGAACAAGGATGGCGACATACATTCCGGGACTTATTCGCGTGCCAGCATGATATCTGCCCGTTTTCGCGAGCAAGTCATCGAAATCGCGCTTGGCCCTGTATCGACGTCCACGGTCGCGGAAATCTTGTAAGCACGGTTTACGCTCTTGCTGGCCTCACGCCGGACCTGACAAAACCTACAGGAAGCTCAAATCCCTACACGCCGAGATGATGGCTGGATTGCCGAAGCGTTTCCACTATACCGCGGGTGATATTCTCGATCTGTCTTTAAAGCCCATTGACATCCACTTCAGATCTAATGTGAAAATGTATTCTTTGCAAACTGAATTCTACTTGGATCGTCTCCTTATCCGAAACGGGAAGACCGATGACGGGAACCTCTTGGCAACCAGCTGCGAACTTCTATCGGTGATTAATTCTATCTGGACTAATAGGGAACGGTTTGAAAGCTCCAAGGAAAACATCGGGTGGATGGTGAGATAGCAACTCCATTCCTAAGCCGCTTGAAGCGCTTTCTAAAAGCCAACTCAGTCGATTACTTATGGGGGTCCTTCCGCGGGCATCCTCTGCAAGGAATTGCTCCGTCCGACCTTTTTTAGCACGCATCGGAGATTACCAGTCATCACACGCTCCTCAATAATCCAACAACTCTTGGTGTTTGTAACTTGCTTGGACTGGGTTTGCAGCTGGGGTTCAAACCGCGAGATTTCCCATGGATGCAAGTCGGTCATCCAGCGTGTTCTTGACCATGTACTGAACACGACAACAACTTCAGAAATGACAGACACGACTGGCTGGGACCTACCCGCACCACTGGATTTCAACTTTGACATTCTCGACACCTTTGATTATATGTGGCCTGACACGGAAAACACCGAGGGTGTCAGACATTGAGCTAGGATGTGTCTGCTAAATGACGGCATTCGTTATGTAGTCTGTTGACGAATAGTACTACGTCAGCTTGTTACTCTAAATATCGGCATATTGGGCGTCGGTATCCATGTTATAGTATTAGACTAAACTTGGCTGGATCTCCGTGTTACTCGACGGTCTCACCCAGTCAGACCGCCAACCTCTGTACATATACCTCGACGTGTTCTCCACACAATGTTAATCGATAGCGCAGCAAGAGTCTATGAAGCTGAAGTCCCTCGAAAGGTGGCAGTTCCCATTTAAGGTTCAGCCTAACTCATTCCGAAGGAGGCATTATCCACCGGCTGCGCTCTCATGTAGCACTGCTTCTATGCCATCCGGTAGCACTTTCCCACCAGCCCCGGCCGGTACTAGTATTGCGTGGCAAAGCCTAATGGTGGTGTGCGTGGCCCCGCCACTAGGTTTGACGCGGTGGGTCATAGAAACGGCCCGACGATAGCTCGGCATGAACCCACGAGGACCTCTTTGTTGGGCATCGTAGGCGAAGCGCGCCGTAGAGGCTAGGCAGTATGCGAATCTGTAATAGCCTCTGTTGTTCTTTGGGCATTCGTGCCTGGGGCAGACGACCATGTTTGACGCAGCCCAAAGTGCCGGCGCAGAATGCTCGAGTTCGAGACAAAGCATACTACACCGCAGCGGCAGATACCGAAGAAGTCCACGATGATCTGACGGTCGACTCGCAATACGATCTCACTCTAAACTCCCATGTGGCTCCATCCGATGTCCAAGGGGTGTCCAGGTGTCGTGCTTGGGTAAAGTTTGCCGAATCTTCCCATTCCGCGCCTTCTCGCCGAACTTGAACATCGTAGCCATATGCGCCATAGACGAATCCCCATGCCAGTCTGATATGCTCTCGGCTGGGGTATGCAAAAATGCTGTCGGGGGCGGGACAGTTTCGAGGGGCGAACTCGGCTGGAATGACAAGCGCCTGCCGCCCTAAGCCGAAACTTTCATACAAAGTCTTGCTGAAAGCATGTGCAATCTCGAACTCCCCTTGGTTGTTGGGGTGGATACCGTCGAAAGCGGCAGGGCAGTGTTTGTCATCGCCTATAGAAAATCGCGTTAGAAGAATGTTTGGGATCGGTGTGAGATACATGGACACTTGCATGTATATGTCTCTCTGAACTCGACCAAATAGACCGGCGAGGAAGGCAGTGACCACGTGGGAATTGCTTCTCGGAGTTTCTGGTTATATTGCCTTGTTCGAGCATCTAAATCGCCAATCTTCTCCCGCTGCGGCACGTTGGCGATGGCAAAACGGAGCTCCGGGGCGACAGATCGCGCCTTGTCTACGAACTGCTTCATGAGCAGCAGCAGTTCGTCCGATCCACGCGCTCCCCATGCCAGATCGTTAAAGCCCAGTTCAACCAGAAGATACTCAGGGCGGTATTCGCGGATTTGCTGCTCGATTATATCGAGATCTTGTGCAACCTCTCTGCCCCAGATGGCAAAGTGAGCGCTTCCAGTGCGGAGAAATTCGGGGTCTACATCGAGAGCGTAGCTGTCGTCCATGGCGTCGGGGCTGTCGTATTCCTCGTATGGGCGAGCGACCGGCAGAGGAACTCCAGGGGTCAGGTCAGCTGCCTGGGACGCCGCGCGATGAAACGGGCCGACGAACAGGACAGGAACATCGTTCGACTGAAACCACTCCCACAGTCGGTAACGCCAAGTATGCATGGACTCATATCCTTGAGATATCGAGTCGCCGGCGATCATGACGCGGAGGGAAGCGGTATCCGGCCGACGTGCAGTACCAGAGCGATTTCTTGCCCATACCCCGATTGCATATCCTAAGGCGCCGCAGATAATGGCGACGAGCATGGCCACGGCGACCAGCTCGCGCCAGTTTTGGTCTCGCCATCTCCGCCGCATCCATCCTCCTCGCGCTGCTTCTTTGCCATTTGATAAGGGGTTGCGGTACGGGCTTTGTTCGACATCGACGAAATCGAGGCTGTCGCGTTCATCTGAGTCGAGTAGGCGTTCTTTCTGGTCTTCGAGTTTCACGGGGGATCTGCTGAGCTCGCTCAAGTCTATGAGCCTTGCCCTCTGATCGTCGAGCTCTATGATGGAACTATTGCGTTTATCTGATCCCAGGAGGATTCCTGTCCGCTCGTCGAGCTTCATTGTGGTTCGCTTTGGACGTCTTGGTCGTGTGATATTGAGGTGTAAAGCCTTAGCCAGCCGGTCTTTGGTGTGGAGACATATGGGAAGCGGCAGGATTACGGGTCATCTTGACGAGTAACTGGCGGTGGAATCGATGTGGCTAATGAGATGACCTGTTGCGTGAGTGTGCAGGGGGTTTCTGTAGTTGGTTGTTGGTTTCTCGTGTTGGTTTCTCGTGTTGGTACTAAATATATTCCGGAGTAGCTCTAGATCATCTCGTTAGCAGGGATTGCCACTCAAGCAGCCATGGTAAAGGGTAGGACGGATTGGGGGCTGCAGATAACCGCCGGCCTACCCCGGCAGCCCTTGGAGGCGGCCAGTTTTAAAAAACAAAAGCAACAGCCGCTTTCATGAATAAATCACAGATAAAGCGACCGGCACGATAGATGCATGGGCACCTATAGGTAAGAACGTAGCTTAAGCGACTGCCGGTGGCAGGCTGTCCCCCCGGCGATTCGGCTCCCACGACGTTCATGGGATCCCGGGCGGTTCTATCAGAGAGCCTGACCGGGCAGGCCGCACAGACGGCCTCAAAATGTCTGTTGGTTCCAAGTGCACTGTTTAGTATCCCCATTAGTACTAACACCCCTGCTTTGTCCCACTAAAAAGGTCTTTTCGGTGGCCGCACACAGTGTGTATGTAGAGTGCTTGGGCGCTTACAGTGCCATAGAAGTCTGCCGGCCGCTCTGTGCTGTGTCGCGATCCATCCGCACGTGGCTGGATCTCCAAATCGTCGTCAGGATCTCGCTGTGTCTCAATTTGTCCTCCTGAAGTTGCCCGCCGCCCCAGTGGCTTTGTTAGCCATCATAACGCCGGTTTTCTCTTTATCTAGCAACCCTGCCCCCGCAGATTATGTCCCTTAGGGAGCGCATACAGGTAGACGAGCAAGGAGGCCTGATGCTGTGAACAGAACTAGGTCTTAGCTGTTGGCCGCCGTTAGAAAATACTGTTGGGAACTGCATATAGTTCCGTCACGATCAACCTCATTTTCTCTCAACCACCCCGCTACATACTACAAACCAACCAGTGAATACAGTAGGAAATCAACGCCTCTTTTCGAAATGTCTAAACTTCAGCTGAAGCTTGCGGATTCGGATTACCCCGATGCCGTCTACGGAAGTTACTCTGATAGACAAGCCCTGGCTATCCTCCAGCAATACCTTCAAGGCAGTATCTCCGACAGTAGTGCAGCCAGGGAATTCGCCGGAATACTTCCCGCTGCTCAGAATGAGAACTCTCACGAACTTGGATTTGACCAACTTGGAGATTTCTTGTACCGAATGGCAGAGCAAATTCCATATTCACATCCGTCCCAATCTCGACTTGTACGATTGATCCAGAGGCTTCAGAGATCCGCAAAAATCAGCCTACAAGTGGAGATAGACGTGTGTTTTAATCTCTGCCATATATTATCTAATATCTCAAGTTAAATTTACTTCAGGGGTACCTAATCTGGACTGGAATGGGGAGCTTCCAGGCTTGACTTAGAGAGAATTTTCCCCGTGAGTTCCTTTTTCTTTCTTTCCCGGTATGACATAATTATATTCATAAAAAGCTGAAAACTCTCCAGCGACTTTTGACGACAATGATCCAGAGTTTCCAGATTCATACCAGAACGGTCTTAACTTTTCAGCGTTCTGCGCGCGTCTTACTCAGTGTGGTCTCCTCGACTATAGCTCCTTTCCGATTTGGGAAATGCGAGCACATCTCGAGACGAAGATGACAGATCATAGAGCGTTCCAGTTCGCTATCAGAAGTGCCGCCTTGTGGTTTATACTCGCTGGTCAGGCTATTTATACACAAGTCGTCGAGGAGCCAAACCATCCACGAGGTTCGCCAGAAGCTCATAAGACAGGGGAGCTTTATAACGGCCCTGAAATGGGCCTAGAACGTTGGAGGTTTTGGAAAGACGCCCTATTGGCCGCCGGAGGTGACAAAGAAGCCGAAGAGGAGCATTGCCTTCTAGCGCGACGTGGTGCTGCTGTAATGGAGGCCATAGAGCAAGGCATGATGTTTTAAGAGCGACGGAAACTCTACTTTGAAACTTGAAGTCCGCAAAGTAAGCAATATTGTAACTAGAGACATGTTTTAAGCAATATAGATATGTCTAAATCAAGCAATTAAAAGAAAGCCGGACGAGGGTTAGATATATTAACCCTATCGAAGCTATACATGTATTTTCAAAGATTTTGACTAACATTTCGATTTTTAAAAAGGAAAAAAACGTTGTTAGTAAATACAATGGGGCGCAGCTCGTTATGCAAGTATGTTATACTTAGATTATATCGAAATGTAGGACTTCGGTCATGTCGCATTTCCCGTGTTTGCCCTTCCATTCTGATCCAGATAGACCCGCATCTATGCACATGTTGGTTCTGCACCTAAGTGGCTCCAAATTTAGGTATCTTTGTTATGGTAAGCTTTGGTTGGAAAGTTGTTGCCGTAGAAGAGCGAACAACTCTCTATATTGACTGTACACTTCAGCTCCTGCTTGTTCCCTGTCATGATAACTTCTTTTCCTGGCAAAAAAACGCGAAGGGTCGCCGCTTCTATTGTAGTGATATTTACCTGGATCCGCAAGTCCACAATCACACTCTGTTCCGTGACCATCTCTGTTCTCGCCCATGAGACATGTACCTTGCCAATGGCCATGCCATCAGCCATCTTCAAGGGTATCGTAGCATCCACATTAGGGAAGAGGTTCAGCCTCGGCCGTATGTCGATAGTTTTCCAGCCAGGCTCAGCAGGGGTGACCCCAGCCACCTCAGCGATGTACTCGTACAGGGGCACACTTCCCCAGGCATGGCAGTCCGACCGCTGCGCAACGCTATCCTCCACCCACGTGGTCAGGCCCTGGTTGAGCTGTGCGGCCCATGGTTTCCAGAACTGATGGAAGTGCTCTTCGTAGATGCTGCCACCGGCGATGCTGAGTGCTCGCATGGTATAGAAGGACATGGAAACGGATTCTTGGACAAGCTGGGAAGATTTTGCCCGCTGTATACTCTTCCTCAGGAGTGTTTGTGCCTCACTTCCGCTGACTGCCCCACTAAGCACCGCCCAAACTTGGCTGTGCTGGCTATATGACCCGTCGTCACTTGTACACACAGTTGTGAGGCTGTCGGTGAAGAACTCCCCGTCGAAGCAGTGTTTCTGAAGCCCTGCGACGATACTATCCGCGCGTGTCGTGTACTCTTCAGCAATAGCAGGTCTGCCGAGCTCGAAAACAAGCTTGGCTGCAATCTTCAGTGCGTACGCGTAGATGGCATTCGTGTAGGTAGAAAAGCCGGTCCGCTCACATACAGCCGGGTAGCCGTAGGGCTTCCATTCCTCGGTCCAGTCGACGAAGTTCCATGTTCCCGGTCGAAATTCAGAACGCACGAGCTGCAGCTCAGCATCGACGCGGGACCCGAAGTAGGATAGGACAGCATCTACAACGGGGGTGAACCGAGACAAGAAGCTCATGTCGCCAAAGTAGTCTAGGTGATCGTTGAGCATGAGAATCCAGTATAGGGAGAAAGGTGGTATGAACTGCTGCTTGTGGGTCGGCGCCCTGGCTGTGGTAAGGCCGATCCTGGGTTGGAAGGAATTGTAAATCTGGATGATGGCTTGCCGGGCGAGGGCGTCTTCGCCAGAAACGCAGTATGTGAAGAGCGCAGAGCTTCTTGTATCCATAGCATATTGCATCTGCTCGTAGAAAGGGCAGTCTTCGTAGCAGTCATGCATACAATTGACTAGCGTGCGCAAACTTGTCCTCCACAGCTGCTCCACGCCGCCGTTGTCTGGGCTGGCCTTGAAGTTCGCCGTGACATTCAACGGGTAGTTTGCAGAACTAATTTCGATCCCCAGGAAAGTCAAGCTTCCAGATCCGGCAACGATCTCCAACCTGATGAATCTAAATGTCCGAAAGTGGAACGGCACGAAAATCTCTTCTGTTTCTTCGTGTTCCGAGTATCCCAAAACAGGCAGGTTAGTTGCACCTCTGAAATGATACAGGTCGTACGGGCCAAGGAGCTTCTTGGTCGTGTCTCGGCGATGCCCCTTCCTCCGGATGCCGGCGTAGAGGTCCGGCTCGTCCTCGTAGCTCTCGGCATAGGTTAGCTTGACGTAACCTCCCCTTTCTTTCGGGCGCCTGAAGCGAACCCGAACAAAGCCAGTAGTATGGTTGGCTATCTCAAGCTCAAGTTGATGCTTTGATTCCGGCAAAATATGAAGCTCATTGCACCCCCCTTCATCTTGGTCGGACTTTAAGAGTAATCTGCTCCACTTCTCCAGGTCCAAGCTGCTCTGAAGATTGTGTATTGCTGTGAAGTAAATCCTCTCTATCCTGTAAGGCGGTATAAGGCGGGGTGACAAGTTCCAAGGCGGCGCATTCCCAGTCGAATTTTTAAGCTCGAGAACTTTGGCAGGCACCCAGTTGAGTAGAGTAGTTGCCTCAGCCATGCGATGAAACTCGTAGATGTGCAGGAACACATCCTCAGGCTCGTCAACCCGCAGTGTGGCGAGGGGATCGATTGCCGTCTCCCACGAAGCGTTGCTCGCCAGTTTTGCGGACCAGAAGTCGTCGGCCTTAGCGAGCGTGATTCTGAGACCCCCAATAGGAAGACGGGGGAAGGATGGAGCGTGTTGGGTGGAGAAAAAGAAGCGAAGAATATGTACTCCAACATGATTCCTGCCTTGCTTTAAGTATGGTTTAATGTCGACCTCGTCGTAGAACCACAGGGTATGGTCGCCTTTGACGGGACCGAAAGAGACCGGTTGGTGGTTAACATAGAGCTTATACCGCGTATCGGCGGTGATTTGTACTTTAAGTGACTCCGGGATCTCTTCCTCGATGGTGAACTCTCTCCGGAAATGGACAAATAGCCCTGCGGTGTCCGTCCGATCTTCTGTAAAGGACGGGTGCCAGATCCAACTCCTGTCGAAAGTCGCCGACATGCCAGTGGTAAGACAATTAGGGCCGTCTTGGATGAGTTCTATCTAACTTCCACGGATTCACATGGATATTTATTTCAGACGGTGCTAGAGTCAGACTTTTAAGGACGTCCTGAGAAGCAGCATGACGCGTGACCACGTATCGCTACGAGATAAACCGAGTTGGTGCCGCCATAAGCAAGATCCATAATCAGTCCATGGACTCTCAACCGGAAGTAACTTAGAAGGAAAACATGGATATGAAGAGCCCCGGGCCAATACGGAAAGGCTATCACGCGGAGGCTGGCGCGTCTAGGCCCGCCGCTCCAGAGCGACTACCACTAACCTCTATAAGCTAGCTGAGGTTCAGTACCCCGCAAACCCCACAGCCCCAGAATTGCATTCCGCGGGATGGCGTCCCAAGGACTTCCATTAGAGAGGGCAGCATCCCCGCGGCATAGATCTCGACAGACCCGCCATTCCTCGGAATAACTACTCGCCCACAGAGAAGTGTCATTGTCTCTGTCTTGATGTGTAGCGGTAGCGCAAATGCCTCCATCTCACGCCTGCGATGCCTGCCGTCGACGAAAAGTGAAATGTGACGGTGTGGAGCCATGTGCCAACTGTGGCACTTCGGAGATTCGCTGCGTCTACAGTGGCTCTCCGAGGAGGCGCCCTCGCAAAGCAGCCCTGCCTCCCGGTTCCGTCCTGAACGTTGGTTTGAGTGACCCCGGTGTTGCTGTCCAGTTGCCTCAACAGCCAAGAAGCGTGCCAGTTATTGCCCACCAACAACTACAGCAAGTTCCAGGCGACGCCCGCCAACCATCCCCACAGTCGTATCAAAGCCCGGGCTCGGCCTTAATCTTTGATCTTGGAGTTGGAAGTGGGACATCAATCTTCAGCAGCTTTCACCACGATCTTGGCTATATCCAGGCTAACCTAGTGGTTGAGGTCAACGCTATACTAGCCCCAAAAACAATTACCGACTTGACATGCGAATGTGTAGAGTATTTCTTCCAGTACCTATTTCCAAACACACCCATTGCCCACGAACCCACGATTAGGGGTGCAGCTATCTTGCTAGCACCCGAAAGCCACTCAACCCTGGCTGATCTCTCTTCTTCTTCCGATTTTCAGCTGCAGATAGCATGTCTGAGGAGATTTACGCTCATTACGGCGCTCTGCTCATTCGTCACAGCAGTCATCCCCGACACTCGCCTGGCACCAAAGATACCACTCTCAAAGCTATTCCTTCTCGCCTCGAGAGCAACGCTCCAACTGTACGAGGAGTACGATCTTCAGTATCCAGACTCAACGTCTTTGACAATACGGATGTGGTACTCAGCAGCTACGCAGAATAGAACTGGCAGAGTTGGTACCTCCTATCACTACCATGCAGAGGCTGCATATCTCGCTCAAAGACTCCGACTGTACAACGAGAAAGCAGTACAGCGGGAATCGAATGTAGAATCACAGGTACTTCGGGCTATATTCTGGCTTCTCTTCTTAGCGGATAAAACCGCTTCCGCCCTGGAAACGCGGCCACCAATTTTGAACGAACTTCTTTTTGACCGTGAATTCGATTTGCTGGATAACAGTGAGAAAGAGGAACCGCTGTTGGATCCTTCAAAAAGCATAAATCAGGGCTCGTTGGAAGCTCGCATTTTCGTCGGCTTCCACCTGAAAAGGCGGATCTGGGCGGCTGCCGCCGACTTAATGAGCGACATGAAAGCACTTTCGCGTCGAAAGAAGCAAGGCTTGGTCCAGCCTGTAGAGGAGGAGCTTGAGCTAGCAAGGCTTACCGAGGCCTACCTGCTTTTCACAGGCCTGGCCGATCAACTTCCGACATGGCTAAGGCAGCCCGATAACTACGGCGTGATCGTCGACGAAGAAGTCGCAGCTTACCAGAAGACATGCTTCTGGGCGCAGAGAAGCAACATTATGACCGTGTTTCACTGCATGAAGCTGGTCATTTTGCAGAAGTGCATCGACCACAACTGCACAGCCGTCATGGGCCTGAACAATACCTCGCTCTCTTGGGCGACAAGGAAAATCGAAATCTCGCAGGAATTTCTCCACGAGCTGCAAATTGTGCCATTCATCTGCTTCAAGGTACAAGGGGAAACAGCGGTAAGTATCCGTGCTGGCGCCATCCTCATTTTCGCTTCCTCTCTACTCAGTTATTAATCGTCCTGTCCCGCGCCCACAGGTCGAGCGTATCCGTCGTGTCGGCAGCACACTGCTCGAACTAATTCACAATGAGAATAACGAGACGATCCAGAATGTATCTAGGTCCCAGTTCGAACAGCTGCTCGACTTGCTAGCGAAACTAGACTCTAAGGCCTCAGACGAGCTTGCGAGGGGGCCAATTTGACCCTAACAGACATGTCTCCAAACCGGAAGAGAATGAGAATAACCCCCAAAAATATCTTATGTCCTAGGAAGAGATCGATGCAGTCATTTACCTACTGATTGATAATGTACCTACAACTACTACCCGAAAGCACTCCAAAAATGTACAGAATTAAAACGTAGTTGTCGATCACGTAAGGTTCAAAGAACCGTCGGTCGCCATTGTTCCTGGTGGCGGACGTCACACTTGCGCTGATCAAGTCTGTAAGCGGCGGTACGTGTCGCAAGCCAGCCATGAACATTTGGCGGTCAGTACCGCGCGTGTCTGCGATGGCCCACCACTTTCCATCCGGAGATTGGTCTACCGGATCGACATACTCGGGATGGGAAGTGATGCGTCGGACAATACCGCTCTGTATCCCTACGGCAAATATATCGATGTTAGACGATTCGGCCGGGTAGCCAATGTACACCACCTCGTCGCCCCGGCCGCTGAAACCCCGCAGCTCCCCGACCAGGATTGCACTGTAGTTGATGAACAGCTCCGGTCCTTCTACAAACACGGGCGCTGGAAGATCTGCGCGATGGAGCGTGTTCACACTTTCCAAGTCATATCGCGGAGCGAGCGGTAGCCCAGTTGTGGGAGCCGGGTTGAAGCGGAGCCGGCCGAAGTAACCGAGTTGCCCCAATTTGTTGTCAGTGGTGGTGAAGGAGCTGAAACCCAAGTGGACATTGTCGGGGTGGATCCGTAGCTCTCTGATGCTGCCGCTCGCACCGGAGCCATCCGCCTGTGTATTCCAGCGGATGGAGTAGATGTAGAGTCGATCAGGAGTGCATTCGTCGCTCACGAGCGAGTAGTCGCCACAGTCAGCAATGTTGGTGCCAAACAAGATCCGCTTGCCGTCATGGAAAGTCTGTGGGTAGTCGTAGGTAGCAGTCTGGCCTACCGCATTCTCGGCTGGTACGCCGCAGGTCAGGCACTTCCACGGATCCCCGTTGCTGAAGGATGAGTTGTCCGTCTTGATAACGATAATTTGCGAGCCATTGTAGATGCTGGCAGGATCTGGCGCTGCAGGGGCGCCAACAAAGTCCACCCGAGCGAGGACATGCTTGCCATCTGGGAGGAAACTGCCAGATTGGAACGTTCGCAAGCTTTTTACGGGCATGCAGCCGGTGCCGCGTGGGTTGATCTGCGCAGTGCAGGCGCCTGCGGACGTATCAAGAATTCCAGGAGGCAGAGGTAGTCGAATCACTTCGATCTGTTCCGCTTCAGGTGGTGGGGGGATGGGGTCAGTGGAATCCGCTTCAGCGCATTTAGAAATGCCCTCGGCCGCTGAAGCATACCATGCCGCCGTCATCACTACAGCCGCATTAAGTTTCATGGTGGGAAAATGGAAGTCCCGAGGGTCAAATGGAAGGAAGAGAGTTTCACTTCGAACACTGTTTGTTGCCTCCACTCCGATTAGATGTCGCTAAGTCGAGAATCATTCACTCCTACTAAATGGTAGTTTATATACAAGTGTCCAGGTGAGAGAGGGGTAGTTGAACCGATCCCACCAGAACGATCGGACTAGGCACGGGTCGGCATTGGCATCCACTTTCGTACACAAGGTAGCAGTCATATACGTGTATGCTACCGCGCTTATTGCCCCTGTCAAAGGAGAGAGCTGATTCAAGTTTGCTCCCCCGGTCTTGGCAGTATGGGGGGAATAGGTACCTACCTAGTCGGTTTGCTGGCTAGGTAAGAAGAACAAATCGGTACATCCGAGGCTGTGTGTTGCAACTCGGCCCAAGACAGTACCGAGGAATCTTCCTCGGCCGAAAGGTTGGTAATTTGAGACCAAACTTGCGGTAGCATGATAACCGGCGAAGAAAAGCCCGGGAGAAGGCGTCAATCCAAATTTATCAGCTTTCCGGCCGTATCCGTAAAGAATACTAGTATTATTGAATGTGGAGCCTGTGGAGAAACAACCCCAACATCTTTTCCCACGTCACTATGACTACACTCGTCTGCCCGTCCACACAGGCAGAGCGGAGTGAGCTAGCCAAGATAAGATCGCTAGAGGTGGAATACATCATGCCGCTGCAGATACAGAACGCACCGCCTTGGAGAAACCCCAAGCAGCTGCCGCGTATAAAGTAATGAGCTCACGTGGGCTTGGTCGCATTTCCCATTTTCGTATGCGGCGACTCCGTCCCGACTCGGCCTAGTTATTCCGCGGAATGGCGACACTCTCCACTTAGACATGACCAATCATATCGCCGCAGCTTCCTTTTGTGGACGATGATATAAGATCTATTCCGTGGAATAGACCCGACGTCATGTCCAGACTATTACTTTCTGGGGCCCCGCGAACTGGTGATGGGTGCGCCATCACTCGGTTCCGGGTGGTCTGGGGCCGACATCTCCAGAATCAGTCCCCAGGATTTTGGAGCGTGACCCCGGATTGCTGAACGTAAGCTGCACCACGCGAAGCATATAACAAAGCAGAATGAGCGCCTGACATTTCGATAAGGTTGACCAGCGAGCAACCAGGCGATCTCAATCGAAACTGTTCTATGACCGTACAGCATCAACTTCTCGGCCATTTCGTTACATCCGTGTATCAACATGTCGATAGCCTTAGAGAAGAATGTCGCCCCTGGGCAGGACGAAATCCAGCACGTCGAATCCGGGGCGAAGAAGAGCTCCGACGACACTGCTAAAGTCGCCGTGGTGATGAAATCAGCTATCGACGAGCTGGGAATGTGGGAAACAGTTCGCAAGTTCCCAAAGGTGAATAAGACCAAGAGCGCATCATACGCCCACCTTTGAGTGACGTTCTAGGCAGGGCTGTTGGTTAACAGTTGGTAATTCTTAGGCTGTTCTCATTTGTAATCTGATGTGTATCGCAGCCGCAGCCGACGGCTACCAAATCAATCTGAATGGTAAGAGACAACTCTCCCTCATCTTTCCTGCAAATCCCCTGATTGCTAGAAGTCTAACAACCCAAAACTTACGTTAACCTAGGCGGTATCATCGCTAATCAGGGATTCACCAATCACATTGGATTCCAGAACAGTGCTGGGGTATACACTCTTAAGGCAGAATATACGGCCCTCTGGGGAGCGATGCAGTCCCTTGGCCAGCTTATTGGCCAGGTGCTCCTGAATCCTATCTCTGACCGACTTGGACGGAAGCAAACGTTAAACGTTTTGTGGGTGCTTCTTGCCGGCGTAAGCAACACTGTTACCGGGTCATCTATATCCTGGCATGTATCTAACGCGCGTTCTATCCGGCCAGTCCCTCATCATCGAATCACTTGTGCGTGACTGGAGCGATTGGACCGGTGCTAAGGTCCTGGCCGGCGTCGGTGTCGGAGCCATCCAAGCTACGCTGCCAATCTACATCACCGAGTGGTCTCCGGTCAACATCCGTGGAGCCATGATCGTGACTTATGGGTTCTGGAATACCATCGGCAAATTCCTGGCCAATCTCGTCCTCATGCTGTGCCAGCAGAGCGATCCTCTCAACTACAAGATCCCCATACTAACTCAATGGGGCTTACTGGGATTGATGCTACCGATCTTTTTGTGGCTCCCTGAAACGGCTGGTTTGTCTCCTAGGCCATATTGGTGCTTCTCGGCTACAAGGAACAAGATGAACTAACCGCTATCACAGCATACTACGCTGAGCGTGATATGGACGAGAAGGGCAAGGCCACGCTTCGCAGGGTGAATGGCTCGGTGGAAGGTTATGATGTCGAACTCGAGTATTCCATCATCAAGAACACTATTATGGAAGAACGCAGACTGCAATTCGAAGAGCGAGGAGAAAAGTCAAATCAGAGTTTCAAGGAAATCCTCAACTCATATGCCGAATGCTTCCGTGGCACGAACCTACGCCGGACCATCGGAGCCACGTTACCGTCCTGCTCGCAGCAGCTTTCTGGACTGTCTTTCCTCAACGTCTACGCCAGTCTTTTCTTTAAGCAAAGCGGATTTACTAATGCCTTCCTCATCACTACAATTCAATGTACGTCAATAGAGCCACGCGGCCTCTCCTTATGAACACCCGTTATCGCTTGGCGTTTGGCTAATATGATAATACCAATAAAGGCTGCATCCAGCTCTTCGCTGCCTTCTGTCTAATGCTGGGTTCCGATAAGGTTGGCCGCCGACTTCTCGTTCTAGTTTCTGCCGGGGCCTGTATGTGCACCTTGCTCGTCGTCGGCATCTTGGGTCTCGTGCCTCAGACCCCCGCTCTCATGAACTTCCTCATCTTTGTTGCCTGTGTCTGGTCCTTCTTCAACAGTATCGGTAAGGATCTTATATCAACCCCCGCTGCTCGACATGGAAACCCATACTAAACGTTTGTCTTCTTCTAGTTGGTAGCCTTGGGGGTGCTTTTTCTGGAGAGGTCGGGGCGCAGAAGCTCCGCGCCAGAACCGCAGGTGTCGCCCAGGGCTTGGCGGTAGTTTTTGGCCTTATTTTCAACACCACCGTCCCACTTATGCGTAGGCTGCTCACTATTCTAGACCTAAACCGAGTTGAGGCTCTGCTAACAGTACTGAAGTCGATGTAAACAAGGCCAACTGGGGGTATAAGACTGCGTGGCTGTTCTTCGGCACGGGAAGCATCGCGTGCGTGGCCCTCTGGTTCATGCTTCCTGAATGCTCTCGCCGCAATGCTGCCGAGATCGACGAGATGTTCGAGAAGGGAGTCCCCCCGCGCAAAATGGGCAAATATGTTACCAAGGCGCAGACCATGAATCCGCTATTGTCAAAGTGTAGTGGAAGGGAGAGGTATTCTATAGAAACAGCACGTGTCGTGGGGTAGACTGCCGATTTGGCTGGCTCAAGGCTATGATTTTCAGCAAACCATACCACCTTACAGATTTCCGAGCGATATGAGGCTAATGAAGTCTTGCTTATGCAACCTCTTTTGCACACATGCAGCAATCTGCGATAGCCCCATCTTACCCAGCCACCCGCGACAGACCGCGGGGAAAAGCTCCGACGCAAAAGCTGATCGTAAGAAAAGAAGTTGAAGTCTTGCTTGCCCCCTCCGGATTCTTTGGAGGCTCGCCCTCACTTAAATGTACGATTTCCTGGCTCTTGCTGGCACCTAGCAGAGCTGGCGCTCAGCTGAGAGCCTTTTCCCCCAGCTTCACGGATATCCTCGTAGTGGACTTTAACGAAGTGCGCAAGAGAAAAAATGATTTAACAAGCGGAAGCATCGCTGACTAGACTGCAAATGACACTGGGTACTTTGTAACGTGCGTCAACACACAGCTCGGCTAGGAAGAATAGGTCATACGTGCCTCGTTATCGTGAATGAGAATTATCACGACGGTGTCCATTCGAACCATTTCTGTAACGTTAAGATACCCTATTGAATTTTCCAGGTTCGAAACCAGGGCCAAGTAGTTAGGAAGTTAGGAAAATGCCTGTCAATGCGTGGCTGCCGATCCAAAGGATATGCTGTTCAGACATGGCCAGCATACCTGCGCCGGTCGCTGCTTTATATGAAAATACCAATGCCGCTCATAGTATGTCTTCCGACGTTCAAGGTAGTTCGATAGGTGTGAGCGTCTGCAGCAACCGATTCCACATGGCGGTACTCTCTGTATCCTTGGTTCCCTCCGTGAGGGTTGCCTTATTTCCTACCACAATCAGGCCTGCTCGACATCTGGTCAAGGCCACATTCATTCGCCGAAGGTCTTTCAAAAAGCCGATCTCCCTTTTCTGGTTACAACGAACACTGACGAATACGACAACATCTGCTTCGCGACCTTGATAGCCGTCGATGCTTGACACCTCCACTTGAGACAATGCCGAGAGCTCGCTTCTTAGAATCTCAGCCTGACGCGCGTATGGCGTTAGAACGGCGATAGTCTGCATTTCGATGCTGACTGCTTTCTCATTGCCATTGGCGCCTCCATCAATATGACTACCCTCGAAATCCTGACGCGGACTGACGAGTAGTTTACAGATAGCGGCGCATATTTTGGCCTGGCCAGTGTTGCTCTTGGACTTTCGGCCTGGCTCTTCCGGAGCCGAACATTCCACAAAGATAGTTCTCTTGGCGGTTTTAGCTCCTTCAGTATTGGCCGGCCAGGGAAAGCAAGACCTCGCCAATGGTCTATCCTCTGCCTTAATACCGGTTCGAAGCTTCGAGTCATAAAACTCCCTCGACGCAATTTCACAGATAGAAGGGTGCATTCGGTACTGCGTTTCGAGCATGAGACGTGATATAGACGTCTTGGCTGCCCTTCCATTGGTCCTGCCAGGTAGGTTCTGGTGCTGGTATAAACGCTCAAAGAGAGACACGTCGAAGTCCATCGAGAGGGCCAATTGCTGCACAGTCGGACGAAGCTGGACATGATCGCCGACAAGGATTGCCCTGCTACAACCTTTAACTAAGGGTACCAGAGCGGCTGGTTCCGTCTGCTGCGATGCTTCATCTAGAACGACCACATCGAAGTCTTGATCTCGCAGAAGTCCAAGCCCACTGCCTATGCAGGTGGTGAAGATGATGCGGCAATTTTTGACTCTCTGTTTTGCTTTTCTCATCGTGACATGATCCATGTAGATCTCTTTGCCAAGCATGGCGTCGCAGGTGTACTTCCGAAGATCTGCAGAAACCTTTCGTACCTGTGAAGACATCAGTTAATGCTCTAAGAAAATAATTACTTATGGCTTACGTCTGTCGAGACTCTCAATGGTGAAAACTTGGCGCAACTCTCAGTATCTCTGCTCTCCTGCATGGCAAGATAGCGCCTCATCACATTGTCTACGGCCGCATGGGTAGGGGTTGATACCAATATGCGGGCCTGGTCATAAGACACTTGGAGGGCACGAAGCATCTCGACAATCGTTTCTGTCTTCCCTGTTCCTGGGGGGCCCCAAAGACAAACAAGACGAGAGCCTAGTACTGCTTGAACAGCCTCCTTCTGGTGCTGGTTGAAATGCTCAGGATATTGAAAAGAACTTGACTGTTCTTCTACCCCAGTCGCCATTTCCGGGGCAGAGATACCCAAAATCTGAGGTGCAATATGGCAGCAGCTCTCTTGTTGTATTGCTAATTTGTAAACAGCATCAAGCATGGTTTTGGTGGTTACGAATGGCCCACAAGATGTTAACATCCAGTGGCATTCCGCAAAGAAAGGCGGTAGTGGGTGCAAGCACTGCAGTTTCGCCTGTCCTTGCTCTGTGTGCATGACAAGGCAATCCATCGAATACGGCTGCCCTAAGGTAATATTGACAGGCAAGTTCGCAGCTGTGAGTCGTACATGTGTGTTTGCTTCTGGAGTTCCTCCAGGAGCGTCGATCCGAAAGCGGACGGAGATCATCTCAAAGCCACCTTCCCGAATGGGGAGCAGCTCTATGTCCAGCATGTCTTCTCTTTCCTTTGCGTTTTCCAAAGCCTCTCCAATATGGTCGAGCGCAATCCCGATGAGATTGCGTACAAAGTAGCGATTGATGGCGGGCCTACCAATGAGCAATCTGGTGCTTTCTGCTTCGAGGCCTGCAAGAAGAAGTTCCATGGCGATTTCGGGGTGACGTATCGCGAGAGAAATGAGCTCGACAAGTTCGGCAAAAACTTCCATGGAGATGCTTTGCATACTGGAGAGGAATGCGTGGAAAGGGGCAATAACAAAGTTGTTGGCTTCGTTGGCGGCGAGGACGAACGCTCGCAGGACGGCTCTACTCGACAAGCTGACTATTGTTTTCATCTGGTCAGTCTTGAGGTCCCTTATCAGGAGCTTTCCATAAGCAATAGCTAAGTAGGGGGCTTTTGCAAGCACCTGAAGCAAGACCTCGACTATGCTCGGCAAGTCAAGCCTCAATGTGTGTTCTGAAGGTTGACTCATGGCAACTAGTAGATGTTCGAAGGCCGCGAGCAGGATATCCTTCTTGTCTCTCTCATGAAGCCAGTTGAAGAGATCCAGAAGCTGATTCTCTGTTTCCACTGTGTTAAATGCATCATAGTTTTGGTACTTCGCAATTTGCACCACCAGGTCCTCATCTGACAGATTCTTCAGGTCTTTAATAGTCGGAACAGTGTACTCTCGCCCTTCTCTTTCAAATAAGGGCATGGTCTTTTGCGTGTCAACGTACTCGAGCCAGCGATCGAGATTTTGCATTGACCGGACGTCTCGGTTGCTGATGACATAGATCTCTGCTCCTTGGATGCCGTGCCGATTCACTCTGCCAACATGCCTTTGTAAACTTTTGCTAAACTTGTCCAAGGCAATGCTCGCCCGACAGTCAAAGTTTTGTTTGCTGTCGATGGTGACTTGTTGTGCTCTGCGCCGTTCTCCTGTCTCTCGCACGTTTCGATAGGTTCTGTCGTCGAACTGGCCACGGGCGAGATAGACCCATGTGTTCCCGCGCTTATTATCGAATAGCTGGAAGGTAGCATCGTCGTGGTATAATTTATAGTTGGTCTTGGTCGGGAGGACTAATCGGCTCTGTCGTTCGGTGCCCTGTGTATGTGGGAAGGCAAAAACCCGTATGTCTGTGCCGACTTCGACGTCTCGATGCTGCTCGATCTTTCGAGGTATGTACAGAGCGATAGAGAGCCGCTCATCGACCGAGAGCACAATCATCTTTTTGTGGAATATGTCCAATGTGCTAGATACCGTCTCCAAGAATGTTGCGAGCCGATCCCGGGACGAATCGTAAACACGTTTCCACTTGGTGCCTGGAGAGTCGAGCTCAAACGGACCCAGTTCATGCACTCCTAATATCTTGGAAGTGCAAATCGCGTTCAGCACCTGACTTGGTGTCCAGCAGGTTTCCGGTAACTGGCCAAGCACCCAAGCCTTTTCCGTGGCATCAAGAATGTTGAAATCGATGTAGTCGAGGAACTGTTCAAGGCACGATTTGTTGTCTTGACACCACTTGGCAAGCACTTGCACAATCTCGAACTCAGAAATAGCCATATCGTCATGACTTAACAAAAGCTCGATGGCATTGAAGGAGAATCCATCCCACGCTCCCGCCTTGGTAACCGAATGACGTTGGGTCTGCATGAGGGCATCGGCATGCAAGTCGTCGAGCACGAAAGGAGGCATATCAACCGTTGGCGGTTCTTCTAGTGCTTTCGGGATCTTGATTCGATTGCCATCTACGCATTGAGAGAAGAGCCGGTTGAGCTCTTGGCATGGAGGGCTCATCGGGCCCTCGCGCCTCGCCCACTCGAGATATAGGCTCTTCACGCGGCCCAAGGAGGCATTCGTATATCTTGCAAAGTACTCAAGGAGATCGTCTCGAGTGATGGCCTTGAAGGTGAGAGGCTCTCGACCACCTGGGTATTCGGCTGGATCCGCTATAGTGGAAGGAATGAGGTCGCGATCCCAGCAAACAAAGACTTGGATGACGAATTAGTGGAACTATAGAAGCGCCGGTTATTCTTGGCCAGACTCACACTTGTCACCATCCAGGTCCCCGCCCGACATTAGGTCGGCCGCTGGTCGCCGTCCTCGTGTCGAAAAGACAATACAATCGATGAGATGTGATAGTTCGGGTCGGTCGACAACTTTGAACTTTTGCAGGTCCCCGGGGTGCAGGCACGGATTTCGTGTCACCAAGACTTCGGTATTGGTCAAAGCCCTAGGAACGCCATCGCTATCCATGGTGATCTTGACATAACATTCTCCCTCCTCTAGGACATCCCAAGCATCGCAGACTCCGAACAAAAGCCTTGATTGCAACACTAGTATGCGGCATTTCTGCTCGTCTCGCTTATTGAGCATCTTGGAGAATTCACTGCGGATCTGAGATTGAATTCTAGATTGTAAACCTGCAAGAGACTCGCTAAGCAGCATCTGTTCTGCAAGCGCGGGCATATTCGCATACGACAAGAAACGAAAGGCGGCGCGGGGGTCGTCTGACGCTTCCGACAGCAATTTAAAGTGTTGTTGCTGCTTGCGCATCAAGATATCCGTGTCAATACCAAGAGAATGTAACAAGAGCACAACCTCGTCGTTGAGGAACCCGAATGTATAGGGCTACTCCATCATCATTAGCAAGCTTCTCACAAGGCTCGCATAACCTCACTGCTTAGGTGTCTATATTCTCACCGAAGAATGCCCCACCACCGAAAAAGAGTAATCCTGGCCGTCCTGAAACTTTTTCATTGATTTCCGCAATTTAAGCAACGTCTGACCACTTCGCATTCGAGGATCTACTGTGACCACCCCTTTGTAGCCGCGATAGCGAATTTGGAAGACGGAAGGCGTGTATCGACGGTCTCGAAAAGCCATTTTCTGGCGTCTGGCAAGCTCGTGGGCAAGGCTAGGCGCGATGAGGCCGCACCCGTCAGTCAGGACGTAGCCGTCCTTTTCGATGTCGACAATGTCTTCGCACCTATCCGGCTCAACAGTAGCGGCAATTTGCGCAAGTGAGAACAACAAACCAATGCGCTTCGATTTTTTGGCGACTGTTTTCATCGTGGTAAAGTCGCCTTGTGCCTGTATCTTCTTCTCGCACTCTGCCGGTGTGCCGGCGTAAAGGAAACATGTCGCTGACTTGAGCTGGCTATTGCTATGGCCGTAGAAGTTGTAATGTGTCCCTTGCAGCCATATCCCGGCTTTTAGAAGCCGTATTTTGTAGTCGGTGCACTCTCGGGGCGTCGCGGGTTGGAAAGAGGGCGTTGCTGCACCCAGTGGCGTCTTGACTGGACGAAACCGGGCAAACGACAAGAGGACGAACTTGTGTAAAGGGTTGCCTCTGATGGCTCGGTTCGTATGAGCAGGAACGAGGCTCAAATGGGCTTCATGCTGCAGGCCTACGGTGGCAATTGAAACCGTCTTGATGAGCTGTTGCACGTGGAGAACCTCGGGGCTGGGAAGATCGGGAACATGGAATCGCCATTCGCAGTCATCTAGACTGAGCTGGTCCTTTAGCTTGCGCCTAAAGGTTTTGAGGTTCTCCTTTTCTTGTGGCATTGTGCGAAACGGCTCTGTGCTTTAAGGGTTCGATCTTGGGCGAGGAAAAGAGGGAGATTGGGTTGCTAGATGTGCTACGAACCTTGCCCCCCACTTTGCGAATCTTCTTGTTACACAGCAGCCATTTCAGCCTTGCTCTACCTCGACATATCGCCGCTTTCCCCGCTTGACACCTCACCGAGACCGAACTAGCAAGCATGTCCCGCCGCCCACCGAGCATCTACATCGTCGGCGCCCCGAGCACCGGCAAGTCGACTCTTGTGGACGATCTGCAAAAACACTTCAATGCCTCGGTGATTCCGGGCGTTGACGCACCCGCTGTTGTCACCGAAGTAGCCCGCACCGTGCTGAAGCAGCATAACTTCACCCGAGACGACATCCTAGCCAGTTTCGACGCGTGCCTGTCTCTGCAGCAGTTAATACTAGCGGCACAGGGAGAAGCCGAAGAGGCAGCGCTCCGGCAGGCCCCTTGGTTTGTGTCAGACCGTTCTGGGATCGACCCTATCGTATACGCCAGCCGATATGCCGGTCCTGGGGCACCGGAGTCACTTCTTCAGTCGGCAGACTGGTCAATACTGAGGGCAAGAATGGCGAACTCAGTGATCGTTGTTTGCGAGGCCGGCGTGAAGTTCCTGGTGGATGACGGCGTACGATTGATGCCACAAGACGCGGAGGACTGGTATTTGATGCATGAAGCATTCTGCAAGATCTTGAGCGAGCAAGGCCTTCCCTATTATGTCCTTCCTAACAACCTATTTGAGCGAGAAGAAAGGTTGCTACTCGTCCACTCGAGATGGGAGGAGGCAAGGCAACGGCCCATGCCTGTGGTGGATATAGAAGCTAAGATGTAATTTTGACTTTAAAGGAAGAGGCAGCCCTAATATTGACCGCAACATGACCCATTTTGTGGTTAACAGAATTAAGTTGACCGTACAGGTACAGCGGAAGCCGAATCCGATGGATCACGGACGAGCATGTAGTGAATGGATGCCCAGCACTCAGTACTACGTTGTTGTTCGCAGTAAGGCCTCGATTAGGTACCGAGGACCCTTATAACTTGAATGTAAAGCACCATGTTTTTGGGGGGGTTCTCTCGGAATAATTAGCTCCCAATGAGGTAGCGAAACAACCTTAGTGGGCTTGGCGATTGTGTCTCACTCCAACTATCACCTCAAAGCCCAGAAATTGTCAAAGCTCTAGCCATGTCAGGCTGACGGAGGCGGCATCCGCGTTGTAAAATATACGGTTAGGTGAAGTACGGTGAATTCTATTTTTACTTGGTATCTTCAAATATGCTTGCTAACTTATCCCCGCAGCCGTTGTCTCACCGGCAACTGTTCCTCATGCTAAGTCTGTCCAGTCTCAAGGACACCGAAGTCAACGCATACAGTCCGGCCCCAGGAGATAGGGGTCTGGTTTATTTCTCTACGCTTTACTATTATTGGAGATCTTAATATCTAGTACACGGCGCCTAACCTTACCTGAACTTGCCAGTAAGGCGCTAGGTTAGGCCCTCGTCACTGGGCCCTGCAGCGCGGACATGAGGAGTTAGTCCCTGTCCTCCTCGACCATGGAGCAGATATGAACGCCCCCTCCTTAGAAGTAGGCGACGTTTTTAATGTCGAGGAGGTATGTACGTTACAAAGGGCTGGCTATGCAGCCGTATGAAAGCGCAGAGAAATAGTCATTGGTGCCGAAAAAGACTCAAGCGGTGTTTAATCTTTATTTTGATCATTGTCGTCCCAGATACCGTTAACGAAGCATATAATGGCAGCTCCTTTAGGTGTAAACCACCACGTTTGCTAGCTAGATGGGGTGCAGCCAAACTGAACAGGAGCAATTAGTGCTGCACGTACTCCATAGCCGACGAGAATCCCCGCAAACAAGAGCTGAGAAATAACAACCCCTAAGAAGACTATTATTCCCATATCTTCCTCCCAGCTTTCAAGTAACCAAAACTCCTCTCGTCTAAAGAATACGGGATAACAACTGGCTCCAATCGTAATCGCAGAGGTGAGACCCATAAGGGCAATTCCCCATACAGTGGGAGAGTTGGAACTCGTGTCAGCGGCGTAGATGGCGCAAGTGAGGAGAAGAAAAGCCGTTATCAGCATTATGCCGGCGACGAAGAATTGCCCAATGATAGCGGCACGATATCCACGCTTTCTGACGACTTCATCGTCTTCTCCTTTGCCGTAAAGAAGAATATGTATCACAAGGAGTACCAGCGGCACATCCAGGAACAACTGGGAAGCTGTAGACAACAGTGCTTGGAGCCGCGTGTTTGGACAGCTAACAATGACCTGAGTAGCAAGCGTAAAGCCACCGGCGAACGTTGCTATGGGGATGATAGCATCGGCTAGGCTTGTATACGTGGATTTCGTTGCGTACGGCTTTCGTTCTAGTGTATTCGGTTGTACCGATTCACGATTCAGGGCTCCGGGCGCCAAACTCACAAAACCTTGTGTGTGGCGCTCTCTCACGCGTACCCCCGTTTGGGTCCCAAATTGTTGATCGACGCGCTCTGTCCATCGCCGTTCTATCTTCTCAGGTACGAAACGGTCCCTGTCGCGTGATTTCTCAGAATCCGGCGATGTCCGACGTCGAGGCGGCACCCTGTGGCGTGACCGTGACCTCTCAGAATCCAGCGATCTTCGACGTCGAGGCGGCATCGATCAACCGCTACCTAATTTTACTTATTAGACAGTAGCTTTAGAAAAAAAGGGGTTTCTAGGCAGAATATTTTAAAAGGCTATGTATTCGAACTAGGGAGGTATTTGATGGGAAAGCACTAGGTACACATATATGTAAAGGACACCTCTGCTGCAGCAGTACCAGTGTAGGAGCCTGCCATTCCCATGCAATCATTGCTCAAAAACAACGCACATGGAAGTGCACAAGCGGGACATCGATACCAGGCTGTGACATGCCCAATGACGAAACAGTAGTAGGTCTTGTGTCAATGACGCCAAAGCAAGCCTCCCAGCTCAGCTACGATAATCGGCCAACCAAATTCATAGACCGACCGCCATCGGCCAGGGTATGCAGTTGCTCTCGGTGACAAAATTCACATTTTGAATGGTCTATTGCTTTCCACCGCAAAGTACCGCACATAAAACTGCATATTATTAAAGCCTGTTATACCTTAATACGTTACCTAAGTATGCATGATGGATTGCGACGTGCCACACGCAGCCTCGCTACTTCCTTAGCAGTGAGTGGATCGAGACCGATTTGATGCCTAAGATAGATATAATCCAACGCGAGATTGGCAAATATACTATCGAGTTGCAAATCATGAATGTCTCTACAGTCGAAGTATAGCGTTAGAGCGTGGAGGCTCTTTTTGTGCTCGACCTGCGCCGACCCGGCCACCCACCCAACCGCACTAAGTGGCATCGACTCAGGCTTGCAGCAGGGAGGATCCGTGATGTTAGAACCCCACATGCTGAGAACATCAATGGCCCCTGGATTGTATGTACTGGGTTTCCAGGTGCCGAGCGAGAGCTACTTGCGGGTGTAGGAAAGGGTTCTTAAAAGTGTGATGAGGAATGGTTATGGAGTCGGGTTGGTAAGGCTTGGTGAGCGTGGGGTTTAGTAATTAATGAATCCGCGGCTATTCTATTGTATTCCCTGCGTCGTCCTATCGGGGTCTCGGTGTAATCGCGATGAGACCCCGGTTCTTCATGCGCGCTCCAAACTTATCGAACACTGTTCGGGCCTAGATCAGTAATAAGTAGGGAGAGGAAAGTAAATACACCGAGGCCTTCCTAGTGGTGGAACACTGGTTTGTATTGGGCCGCTTCGCAGGCCAACTCAAACGCATGCAATGTTACTAAAGCGAACGACTGAAATCTGGAAGCTCGAGTCGCCTAGAACACTCTTATCCTCGGATATAGTAGCTGCACCACCGTAGGAAGCAGTGCAATGAGTGCGAATGTACAGTAGGTAGCTCAATTTGGCAACTCTTTTATCTGCAACACCTTCGTGGCGTCCTCGACCGCTGTCAAGCAGCCCTAACCTGGTCGTTTATGAGACATGGCACCTTGTCGATCACCCGTTTTCATGCTTCTCCAGTAGACTATTTCCACCTTGGGAAGTGGCCCGGGGCTGCTTTAGGCTGAGCCGCGTTGTGGTTAGCAGCACGCCGGGGGGACTGGAAGCCCCTGAATCGCGAAGAGGCTAGACTGCCTTTGTCTTACGCAATGACCCGTGGCGAAGTCGGACAAGGCAAAAGACTGAGCAGATGGGCGGCCAGGGGCAGCGGTGACGTTTCCCAAACGCCACACTCCATGTGGCTGGATGTCGTTCACCCATGAAGGAAGCGGGGGCTTGGGGTTTGGGATTACAATCTGCAGCCAGGAAGCAGAATTATGACATTTGCCCACCCTCTGAATAACACTTCAGCTAAGCTATGCGTGCGCTGGCCGGTTGTTAAGTGCGAGCGATCAGAATCATTCAGTATTTGCTACCCTCCCTGAAGTGGTCGCAGGAGTGGGCTGACGGGTCCCCTTGAGTGGACAGGAGCGCTGGAGGATAAATCGCAGGAGCTATGAGGCTCCAGATTGCGCGGTATGCAAAACAAGGGGCCAGTCAGCACGATGATGGGCTGCAATTTATTGGAGGGGGAGCTATCCAGGCCGATTGGGATGTAGGAGGGGCTCGACTCGTGAAATCTCGCAAAGGACGGCAGGCATCTTGTTTCATCGCCAAGCAATGATCGAAGAGATTTGGCGGGAGCGTGGGGCCGAAACAGGGGGTGACCCCTGTGGAAATCGTCTAGATGGCGTGGGTGGTGGATCCGCATTACGCACACACGCACGCAGCAGTGAGCCCACGGCAGCTCTTCCCGAGCGTGCGCCCGGCTCGCTTCGATGCTAAGGCGCCAGGAGCCAGAAGCTAAGAGTCGTCGTCCCGTACAAGCCCTGCAAACCTCCACCGATGACGGCGCGTTCCTAGTTTTGACCGGGTGGGCCAGCCCACTAGGGGCTCGAATTGCGACGAAGCTTCAGGTGGCGTGCGTCCCGAAAGAGCCCCTTGCTGTAGTTGCGGGGGCGCTAGCCGCTAAGCATTGATGCGATGGAAGGATGTTGGGCTTCTGCCAGGTCTGTACTCCGTATAAGACTATCGTGGGAGGTCGTCACAGTTGGGAGGCCTACCATTTTTGTGCGGTTTTTCTGTGTCCCTTCGACAGTAGGCCACTCGTTGTCTTTTCATTCTTTTCGATATTCCCGTTGTATATTTTCCATTCTTACATACTTTCGTGCCGTTGACGGTCATTCTTTTGCCTTTTTTTCAACATGCATACCTCCTACCTTTGGGTCGCGGCCCTCCTTGCCACCGATGGCCTGGCTGCCGTGGTCCCCAACCCCCGCCGATCCGCCTCCACTTCTACTTCGGGGAACTCCCGCTCCGTCTATGCCAAGAGAAACCCATCCTTCACCCCGAGCGGGCCTCACTCGCTGGCCAAGGCCGCCCTTAAATTCGGAAAGAGCGTCCCGAACGATACGGCCGTTGCTGTGGCCAGAATCAACGCCGCCTTGAAGAAGCGTGCCACCGGCTCGGCCGCCAACACGCCGACTTCCTTCGACAGTGAATACCTTACGCCTGTGTCCATTGGAACTCCTGCCCAGGAGTTCAACCTTGACTTCGACACTGGTTCTAGCGACTTGTGGGTATTCAGCACGGAGCTGCCCACCAAGGAGGTGAGCGGGCAGACTCGCTACGACCCCACCTCGAGCACTACAGCGACCCAGCTACAAGGCTCAAAATGGTCCATCACCTACGGTGATGGCAGCAGCTCAAGCGGAAACGTATTTACGGACACGGTCACCATTGGAGGGCTAACGGTGACAAACCAAGCCGTT
This sequence comes from Thozetella sp. PMI_491, assembly GCA_021432635.1. Lineage (NCBI taxonomy): Eukaryota > Fungi > Ascomycota > Sordariomycetes > Chaetosphaeriales > Chaetosphaeriaceae > Thozetella > Thozetella sp. PMI_491. The sequence continues at coordinate 96,280 of MU270021.1, read as the reverse complement.
GAGCCAGCCCAGACGGTTTCGTCGGCTTTCACGTCCGACAGCGACAGTGACGGGCTGCTGGGACTGGCCTTTAGCACGCTTAACACGGTTACGCCTACGTCGCAGAAGACCTTTTACGACAGCGCGTCCAGCAACCTGGACTCCAATCTGTTTACAGTGGATCTGCAGCACAGCGCCAACGGAACTTACAACTTTGGCTTCATCGACAACGCCGCCTTCACTGGAGGCATAAGCTACGTCCCGGTGGACAGCAGCAAAGGATTCTGGACATTCACCGCCTCGGGCTTCTCCGTCGGCTCAACCTCATCCACCACGAGCATCACCGGCATTGCCGACACCGGCACTACTCTACTCTTGCTCCCGGACGCCGTGGTGAACGCCTACTACAAGCAGGTTAGCGGTGCCGCATACAGTACATCCCAGGGCGGTGTCACCTTCTCGTGCAGCGCGACGCTACCGGACTTCTCCTTCACCGTGGGCAACAACAGCATCACTGTCCCCGGCACCTTCATCAACTATGCTCCCGTGGATACCTCGGGCACTACCTGCTATGGCGGCATCCAGAGCGACTCGTCTGTCGGATTCTCCATCTTCGGCGACGTTGCGCTGAAGGCAGCTTTCGTGGTCTTCGACGGTGGCGCCAAGCAACTCGGCTGGGCGAGCAAGACGGTGACCAGCGCTGCCGCAGCGACGACTTCCTCGGCTGCTGGCAAGAAGAAGAAGGGCTCGGGCAAGGGCTCGAACGCGGGCTCCAGCTCAACTGCCGCCACCGGGAGCGGTGCAGGAGCAGGAACTAGCACAACTGCATCCACTGGGACCACCCAAGGGAGGCAAGGAGGCAAGGGCGGGAGCAGGGGTAACTCGGTCGGACGCCAATGATAGCTGGGCAGTTTGTATATTTGTTCGTGCATTGAGTACAATACAGAGACTTGAGTACTATATAGAGACCTAGCAAGCCCATCCTACAAAGATTTTCATGTCCGTGGTGCATCCAGTCAAGTGATTTAGTGCCAGACATGAGACCAATTCGTATGGTACACCCAGAGAGCAATTAGGTTAGACGCCCCAAGCCTCGCGGCTGTAGCTTGCAGCCCACTGAGCTGCGCCCCAAAAACGGTTAAACGCAGAAGAATCCCTCCCCAGCCGTGACATTACCAACACCGTCGTACATCTGCTTCTTCGGGTAAGGGCATAGAGGACGCTTAATAATTGGTGAAGTAGACACGCTTGTGGCCATCAAAGTGTCAGGGGCAGTTCCTTCTTCTACCCATTGTCGCATAGCGTCAAAAGTAGTGTCTGGAAATGCCCCAGATCCCCCAAAGCAGTGCCCTATTCCGGGTGCAAGAAACATTCGATAGAAGTCTTGGGAATTGGGATCAAGCGCCATAACCTTGTCGTAGTAGCTCGTGCTGCCCTTGAGAGGGATGACATTGTCAGACTAAGGCAGAGATTAGCAGCCAGCCTCTAACATTTTGAAAGACAGCACTACCGTTCCGTGATATCCAACAATTTTACCTCCCCTGTTACGGAAAACCGAGAGATCTGGATCCTGGGTGCCGATTATAGACTGATACATCTGAACAGAAGCATGCGAGAGCTGGTCATATGCTTCATGGCTGAGAAATCTTGTGCTCGAGCTCGAGTTCCTGTTAAGGAAATATTGGACCCAGACACCGCTTAGCTCCACCTCGTTTATTGTGCAAGTCTCGTTGCTGCTGCACGTCGTGGATATTAATCCCGGTTGTATTGTCGTGTCAGTCAATACGGAGTCTTGGCCTACGCCAAACCAGATGCTCGAGTTGTCGACTCGTTTCGGACCGTCCCACTTCTTTCATATCAGTATCAAATTCCAACAGATTCTTTTCCGTGCACATAGGTGTGCATAGGAAGGCATCTCAATGCTTGTGTGTTTCGTATGATGCTAAAAACGCGATGAATAGGATGTCACTTACTGCGCCCTTGACAATCGTCGCGGCCGCGGCCGAGATAGGTCTTTCCGTACCAAAATTGGTACAGTTGATAACGGTGCCGACGAGTGTTGTAGGGTCGAATGTGCAGGTGTCAGGGTCGGTTATAACGCCATCTATGACCCCATCCAGGCCGTCACAGGCGGCAATCGCTGCCTGGGTCAACGCGTCAACCTCACAAGACGGCGGATATTCTCCAAGGTTGTCCATCAGGAATGCCGGCCATAGTAATCCCGTGAATAGTTCGTTCCAGTTAATGGCTGGAGCGCTAGAGGCAATTCCGTCGTAGGCTTCCGGATACCGCTGTGCGAGCATCATACCTTGACGACCTCCCTGAGAGCAACCATTAAAGTAAGAATACTTGGGAGGCTGACCGTAGAAGGAGTTTATGATGCTTTTAGAAATGACGGCAGCATCGTTGAGAGAAACAGAGGCCAGATTCTGGAGGAGGTACAAATTGACGTTTCCTTCGCTGATAAGCCCCCAAGTGGTCGGATATACTGCCGAGCCGAGTCCTGCATCGGTCCCAACAGTCGCGTAACCTTCACCCATGGCGCCAATCATACCCTGCAGCCCGGCGTAGTGGAGACCTGCCTGGAAGCCAGCTCCGCCGATGGCTTGGAGTCTTCCGTTCCAGGTGTCTGATGGCATCCATACTTGGACAACAACGGTATCATTTTGGCCCGGATGGGTGTAGGAAACCGTGACGTTGCAGTAATTCAGATTCTTCACAGAAACTGCCCCGTGATTGGAGTAAAGCCCGATATGGACATTCTGAGAGAGGTTTGCAACAAAATTGGCTTCCATAGACAAGAACTCGGCACCGAAGAGTCTCGGAAAGGGGATTGCAGAAGTTGAGCAGGCAGTTGCCGAGATAGAGCCATTGAAAAGAGAGGAGATCATGATGGCGGGTAACGATCGTTAGAAGAGTGATAATAGGTGTATGTCACTGGATTCGAAAGCTGCCATTACTTGGTAGAATGCGACCGAGACTGTTGGATGCCGACAATTATATATGTTTACATCGCGAAGGAAATTTGTACTAATCAGCAATGCCATGACGACACGCGTCATTGAGTGGGCAGTGTATGCCTCTGTACTGCCAGTCTTGGAGACCAAGGCAAAATGCTCATCTCCATGATACGGGACGCCGGGATCGTTACGAAACAAACCCAACGGTATTGCCCGTATTCGCCGTAGTCAGTATCCGTATTTGCTGCAGTCTGATTTGTCCAAGATGAAGAGGCCAGGCCCACTTATAGCCACAACCCACCAACTGGCCAATCAAACATCACCTAATACGCCCCCTGTCCTGCTCTCGCCAAGCCCCGCTAGTTTCGCGCGACGTATTGGCAATGCCAGTCCCAGGACCAGAGCTATCAACCTCCAGCAAGGTCCATTATTGCTGCAATCTTTAGGGGAAGGAGGGCGGGCAATCGGGAAAGATAGCTCTAGTTCTTCACGTATATATGTATTGCAGCCATCGACCAAATTGCGCATGTGTGTTCTAATCCGTATCATCTTCACGACCACATTTGAACCTATTCCGCTCAGCACTTTTTAGCCTAGGCTTCAACGATATCCAACATGTCGACTTGCAATCCTGACTGGCAGAATGCCACGTTTTCCTTTTATCGATATGTCCCATCTGTCGCAGCGGCGGTGATCTTTTGTCTTCTTTTTTTGGCTTCAACCCTCGTACATTTCTGGCAAATGTACAAGACGAAGACATGGTTCTTGGGAGCGTTAGTCGGGGGCTGTTTCAGTTAGTGGATTCTACATTCACATCTTTCTGACGTCTAGACCGCTCAAAGGGGATATAACTGACCTATTCGGAAATTACAGCCGAGTTCATAGGATATGCCGCTCGAACAGCATCTGCAAGACAGGAGCCGGGATGCTGGAGAATGATGCCATACATTATCCAGAGTGTCTTCATCCTTCTGAGCCCCGCATTGTTTTCGGCCTCGATTTATGTTATTCTTGGACGGATTGTTCGGCTGACGGACGGCGAATCCCACATCCTCGTCAAGAATCGATCGATCACGAAAATTTTCGTCACTGGCGATCTTGTCTGCCTTTTCATGCAGTGTGCTGGTAAGCTTGAGTGGAAGCTCTGCCTTTGACCTTGAAGGCTAACCAGTGCAGCTGGCGGGCTCATGGGAGGGTCACGTGCGGTCCCCAGCCTGGCTCAGATTGGCAACGGCGTTGTTATCGCCAGTCTCATCCTCCAACTCGTCTGGTTCGCGTTCTTCGTCGTCGTGGCTTTCATGTTCCACCGATCCATGCGTCTTGTTCCGACAGCATCTGCCAACCGACCCGAAATTAGATGGGAGAGCTACCTTCGCACCCTCTACACTGTCAGCTTTCTGGTTATGGTACGTTCGCTCTTTCGGGCGATAGAGTTCATAGAGGGAACTTCATCAGCAATCCAGCGGAGCGAAGCCTATTTCTACATCTTTGACGCACTCCTCATGTTTCTGGCCGTGGTTTATCTGCACTGGAAGCACCCGGGCGAGATTGGAATGCTGCTTCGTGGAGAGCCAGCTTACACAAATGGCCTCGAACTTCTCGGATCCAAGTCTAAGTGGAGTGGATTGCCTAAATTTAGCTCCTGATAGAAGTCCTGATAGGAGGTTTCCTGATAGGAAGGAGTCGAGGTATGAAGGGAGGTAGGAGAGTATCGCGGCCTGTTATGTCATATCCTTAGGACGGATTTTTTTCTTTCGACACATTCGGGCGTAATCGAGAAGGAACTTGGGTACTCGCTTTGCATGGTTCTAGAACAGTGCGTAGAGATGGTGGGTGTCCCGCAGGGCACTGTAGAAAATTGAACGCTAGCCTTTTAAGGATTAATGGATTTCATGCGATACTTTGCCAAGGCGAGGAGGCCCACTGTTATTCTAAGCCACAGATGAATGATGAAGCGCACTGCTTTTAATCGCCCAACACGCCAGCCTCCATCTCAAACATCGTTTCTCCAACCTACAATGGCCGCAGAGGGCAAAAAACCTGCGAGACGATCGCACAAGAAGTCTCGCAATGGGTGTAAAGGTAAGCGACCTGCCATTGAGAACTAGTCGCATGGACTCATCACCGGCCGAGCAGAGTGCAAACGTCGCCACTTGAAATGCGACGAGAATCGCCCATCTTGCGTCAACTGCACCAGGACGAATCATCGATGTTCTTATATCGATCTCTACCACTCACGTGGGCTTACCAGCCATGAAACACCCTCACAATCGGCAACGGAGACCTTTCTATCTCGACTCTCGCCGTCCGTGACGCCTGCGCTTTCTGAAACTGCTGCGTCGTCTGCATCCTGTTCGCCAGGTTTGCGTGCAGAAAGTTCCGAGGCCACCACGGATGGCATTGATGCGGTCACCGACCATTCATCGGGGTTCCTCCCCCCTAGGGTCTTTGATATATACCACCTTGGGCTTCTTCACCACCTCGAGAACGAGATAGCAAGTTCGCGCCAAGGCTGGCTCGTAGCAGATCTCGCGGGCACAAAACTCTGTTATGAGGCCATTTTCAGATCTGCAATGAAGGTCCCTTATCTGATGGACCAGCTGCTGGCCTTTTCCGCTCTCCACCTAAGCACTCTTCAGCCCGACGATGCCAAGAAAGCAGACCATCTACGCGAGGCATCGAAACTCCAGACCCGTGCTCTCGAGCTCTTCAACATGGAAAAGCCCGAAGTCAACGAGGAAAATGCCATGGCTATGCTAATATTTTCCTCGTTGGTTGGCTTGCACTGCCTATTTGTCGCAGTCTCATCTCGCGACGATTTCACCGATTTTCTTGACAACACCATCAAGTTCCTCAAACTACATCACGGCGTTCAAGCTATTGTCCACCAGGGCTGGCAATTCGTCAGAGAAAGCGAGATAAAACAGATTGTCAACGCTATAGAGGATGGCAACAAATACCCGTCGAGGGAGAGACACTCTGGGAATGAGTGCGATCATGTTGGGGGCCTTCTCGAAACGTACCGAGACAAGCTTGATCCGAAAGCATATGACGCATGCTGTTCCGCTCTCCGCGTTCTCCGCTGGGTGATGAGCTCTCGGCATGCGCTACCCAAGCCATATCCAACCCACATTACAATGGCCTGGCCGATCCTCATTACTCCTGAGTTCGTCGAGTTGTTAGAACAGCGGCAACCTGCATCCTTGGCACTACTCGCTCATTGGGCCATGCTACTGCACTTCGACCGCGAATTCTGGGTGTTTGGCGATGCCGGGAAGTTCATGATAGAATCTCTTTCTAAGTACTTGGGCCGCTACTGGGAAGAGTGGTTGGTTGTTCCAAAAGAGGCTCTTGACTCTCCTTAATACAAGATACGCGCCCATAGTACTGTCTTGTCGACACTTCTTCGTGGCCCGGCCGATGACTTTCTTGGCTAGTGGGGCAGAAGTGGCTGCTCCTCGGGAGGAACTTCGTCGCTTATTTCGGTTTGTTGATGGCGGCCGGCCAGAGAGAACAAGATAAGCTGGACGAGGGCAAATACGCCATTATCGACAGCTGCAAACCCCGCTACCTGATACCACGAGACAAAAACGCTCCATGATACTTGATTAGGTGGGATGGCGGGAAAATTAACCCTCCATATCCACGACATTGCAACCAGGGTAAAAACGATGGCTTGGCCGAGGAGGCCATCGCGGCTGAGCGCTGCCGCGTTTGACTTTTGCAGGAACAAGGAATAGATGCCAAGTCCTGTGACAACCGGGTTGACCAATATTATATGCACGGCGCTGAAGACAGCGAGAGCCCATTCACGTCCATTAGGATCTTCCAGTAGCCCAAGAGCATCCATAAAGGCTGGGACGACCGATCCGAGAAGAAATGAGATGTAAATAGCGACCACGCCGGCTTTGGAAGTGGCCGAAGCGGGCGAGTAGTGCAGACATACCCCGAAACTTGGGTTTGAGTTAGCAAGGAACAGTATAGCAGGACACCTGCTCAGGGATATAGATGCAAAGAACAGGAATCAACTTACAATAGCAGGAACACTAGCCAAACTAATGTAAGCTGCCAAAGATTGAGCCAGTCACCGAGAGTCCGCGGGAAACCGGCAAAGAAGGTCGGCGCATCGATGTCGTTGACAATGGATAGGAAGCCGAGGGCGAACTGCTCCGTAACGGATACCAAGTTCCATAGAACATAGTATAGAGAGACGCCCGTGCTATCCTTCTTTGTCTTAATGTGCAGAAGCTCGGGGAGAAAGGAGAGCAGGCTCAGAATGGACAGGACGCTGTTTTCGTGTCAGCGACTCATTTGGCATGCTAATTTAGCTAGTGATTGGAGCTCTCTTACATCCGCAGCCAATTTGGCAGGATATCCATGCCGCCGAGCTGAGGCTCGTCCGGCGGCGACGTAGCGTTGAACATGTCGTGCGATCTTGGGAGAGGACGCGGGGCTGCACCTTGGAACGGGCAGCCAACGCGACGGAGCAGGAATTGCCGTATTTATAGCTAAGCAGGATTGCAGGGGTGAGGGCAGTAGAGCTTGGCAGGCAGCAGGTTGGGGACCCCTGTTCGGGTCGCCGTTAGCAGTTTGCTCTACAGCCACTCCACTGTTGGCCGTAGGTGGATTCAGCCACCCCCAGCGAGCACCTATCGGATCCGCAAACGAGCGCGCCGCACCAACGTTGGTGGGATAGTCGCCTGCCAAAAGTCCTCGGGTCGTCACAAGTTCTGGAACTATAGTTTCTGGATGCACTTCCTTTAATAGAGATCAAAATTTCACAATTGTCCCTCTAGCTAATTCCAATCCAATCCAGCCCATTTTCCCACTGTTAGTGGCCTGCTTCCTTGCCAAAGTGGATTGCCTCGTCTACCAGCCCCGCGATGTGAAGGACTTTCTCCTCTGTATATGGCCGCCCGACTAGCTGCAAGCCAACTGGCATACCGTCAAACAGCTCCGGGTCGTACATATGATGATTGGACCTATCCTTGTCACTGACCGCCTCGTAGGTCAGATCGGTATGGTCGATTGTCTTGTCCACCTCAGTAACAGGAAGGGTGACGCAAGGATGATCTAGCATGTTGTAAATCGAATTATAACCCCAGAGCCTATCGTTGCATGAGTGTTTTGCACCTCCAAGAGGGTAATTGGGCAGATGCAACGTGACCTACTGGACATAGTCGTGGGGGAAGCTAACTGAGGCGCAAACAGGAAGGAGCAGCGCGTCAACTGGACGCCCGGTGCTAGTCTGGCGCGCTGTTTGCATCCACCATTGCAGGTGGGCATCTTTGTATGCGTTCCAATTTCTGATTTTGACATGTAAGCTGGAACTCGACGAGAATTGCAACTAGATTTTGCACATGACATACTTGTGGGCTTCTGCAAGCTGTTCAACGGTGCCACTGGGCACGTCGACTTTGTGCTTGATACTAGGTATGGGAGGCTCGCCTGACTGGCTAAGGGCATCCTTTATGAAGCCAGTTCCGACTGTGTAGAACATCCGAGACTTGGTTGAAACATGGTTAGCCTGCAATAGTAAGCGGGGGGTCTTTGGCCGCCGAACTAACCGATATCTCATAGGCAGTTGCAAACTGGAACGGCTCGAGCATCACAACTGCGAACCGTTAGTCTATCATAGTTGCGGTACAGCTAATGCTGAGATAATGCGATTCTCACTTTTGTGCCCAGCTGCCTCCAACCGAGCTCTTGCTATCTTGATGGCCCGTCTAATGGGTGGGTGCGGCATCACGACACCGTCCCATTCTATTAGCCCAATGGTGATATTGCTATGCAAAAGCTGGTCGTCCGACCATGGTTTGTAGACCACAGCCGCATCGGAGTCCCAAGGCTGGTCGTCTAGCAAGACCTTTGTGATAAGCGTCAGGTCCCTCACGCTGTGCGCCATGGGTCCTATCGCTGAACCTGACCCGAGTCCGGGCGAGTTATTCGCGTTACCCTTGTAAGACAAGCGGGCCTTCGTGGGCTTCAAACTGTAAAGTCCGTTGAAGGCGGCAGGGACGCGGATCGAGCCGCCGCTATCGGTGCCGATCCCTACGAGCGATCCGCGGCACGCAGTCAGGGCGCCCGCACCGCCGGACGATCCACCGGCGGCGAGTGACGTGTTGAAGGGGCTGAGAGTTCTCCCAAATAGGTTCGAGACTGTCTCCAGGCACTATTTATTTATCAGCATCGCTCTCCGCTCAGTAGTGGCGGGTCTCTCTGACCATTCCTGACTGCGGCATGGTCGTCTTCACATAAATCACTGCGCCAGCCTTGCGCAGGCTCGCAACGACCACGGCGTCCTCTGTTGAGACACAATCGGCCCAGCTGACGTAACCCATTGTGTAATGAAGCCCCTTGACTTCTGTCAAATCCTTGATGTTAATCGGAAGACCATGGAGTGGCCCCACAATACTCCCCGTCCTGGCAAAGTAAGCGTCCAACTCCCGAGCCCGCTGGATAGCCGCGTCGAAGTCGGCATCCATCAGGCAGTTGATCAGTTGATGAGCAAGGGCGGCACGTTTGCAGAAAGCGGTGGTGACCTGTTCGGCCGTCCACCGTCCCCTGTGAATGTAGCTCAGGAGAGCCGTGGCGTCTTCGACTTCCGTGATATCTAGTTCGGTGGCTGAGAGCTTCCCGGTGGAGCGAAATAGGGGCAGCACGTTGCGGGTCCGAGAAGTCCGGACGTCGAGTGGGCATTGCGCCATCGCTTTCTTGAGCAATATTGCTTGCACATCCTGCTTTGCAGTTAATAATCACGGCATGTAATCTTGACAGAATAGCCACTTGCGCCAGCTTTCTTCGCCCAGGGAGCTGTTGCGTCGTCAGCCATTCTCGAAATCGTAAGTCGGATATACTGAGCTAGAAGAGACTCTACTTGAAAATCGTTCTTTCCACTATAGCTGACTCTCTTGGATAATTGGATAGAGGCCGGAGGCAGTAGCGAAGCCCACGATTTATGTTACCGCCCCGCCTCGCGCCTTTGATGGAGATACTAGACCCGATAGCTCACCAATCGCGTACATTTCCGACATTGTACATACACAAGCGCAAATGCACGCGATTGGTTGCTCTTCTAAGCCCTTCCATTGAGTATAAGGCTACATCCATGTCTAGAGACGCTCTCACTGCCTATATAGTCTCAGTCAACCCTACCAGCTTAGATGGGGGTTCATTCAATTTTCCCATCCTGGAAAATAAACAATTGCGACGAACATGGGTGACACTGAGTACCGCCAGACATCTCGCAACAAGATCCATCGGTTGCGTAACCGAGGTAGGGTCTCCATCAACGCCAAAAACCCGTCTCACCGTTTTCGCAGGCCATTATGATTTCAAGACCGTGCATGAGATCATCAATGGGGCGACGGTGCTACACGTGTCTTTCGTGCCAGATCCCTCTGATCCGTTTCCCATCGTCCTGCCCATGATCGGACAGTTGGGGCTATTCTCGGATGATCGCGCTGCCACCTTCGACCTAGGTCAACCGCTTGACCTTTACCTACACGGGTCCATAAGCTCTCACCTGATGCGCCTCTGTCAGGAAGCTCTTGAGAGAGGCGAGGTGGGCCTGCCTCTCTGCATCGCAGCGACCCGAGTCGACGGCCTCGTGCTGGCATTGACGCCGTTCCACCACAGCTACAATTTCCGCTCGGCGGTGCTACATGGGCATGGACAGGTTGTCCAAGATCTGAGCGAGAAGATGTATGCCCTGGAGCTCATCACGAACAAGGTTGTGCCGGAGCGGTGGCAGAACACGCGAACCCCACCAAACAAGGTCGAGCTAGAGTCAACGCACATCCTGCGCGTGCAAGTATTCTCTGGCAGCGCCAAGGTGCGATTGGGGGGGCCAAATGGCGACCGTGGTGATCTCAAGAACCCTGATGTCTTGCAAAAGTACTGGTCTGGCGTGGTCCCTATGTGGGAGATGCTGGGTGACCCCCTCCCTGCGCCCCAAACCCAGCTGTCGGTGCCTCGTCATGTGTCGAGTTTTATAGAAAAAAGGAATCTGGCAAACCGAGTGGAAGCGCAAGAGGCGGCAAAGGAACTGAAAGCTTGAATGAGACTAAGGTGTTGCTACCGTAAATAGTCTTTCCGGATAGAGCCTGTCCGAGCATTAGCTAGTTGAGAATGACGGCGCTTCAGCCTTGCCCGTACAGCTTCCATATAAACAAAGACATGGAGATGGCTAGCTTAGTCCTTCCAAGAGAGACCGCCCCCGGCTCCAGCTATATAGTTGACATCCATAATCTGCCGCAAGCCCAATGAGCATAGCTTAGCAGCTAGCTGTTGATTTGTATAGCCTTCATGTCTCTTCCAAACTCTCTCCAGAGCCTGAACGATAAGGGACACCGTGGTACTTCCGCTGCGCTTCACGATCTGCTGGAGGATAGTGCGGACGGCCTCAATGCCTTCCTGACGTGTTGTCGATGCTCCTATGACGGCGAGTGGTAACAATAAAAACTTTCCCCATGTTCGATGCAGATAGTCTTGCAAAGTGGCAAGGAGAGCTGTGGTGTCAGCTGAGACGCCTTCGCACTCTCTCTGGAAAATATCCATCTGTGTTGCAGCTGGGTTTGCTAAGAGTACCGCTTGCAACAAAACGATACGGGCAGCAATGACGTAGGGCTTCCCCATCCATATATCGAAATCGGCCGAGCGAGTGCAGGCTAGGTCAAGCTTGGCCTGCCAGTCGCGCACCCGGAAGTAATCGGACCATATTGCTATCTCCTCCGACACGCTAGGCGGCCGGGCAGCGCGTATGGTACGTATAGCTCTCATGAGAATGAGAAAAATCTCGCACGGAACACCCAGATCAGGTGAGCAGAACACGCCTCGCTCGATCGTTTCTAAACTTAGCGGCCCCTGGTCTTGACACAGGCAAGGATGGATCCTGGCCACCACTTGCTGTACCTCGTTCGTGAGGTCTAGATCGCCGTCGAAGAGCATCGTGACAACGCTGTGGTAGATGAAAGATTCGAAGCACTGGCGCTCCCAATCCAATGCCGCCGGGGAGGCTGTTCTCTGGTCAAGTGCAGTGTGTCTCGCCAGGCATTTGGCCAGCGCTCGGAGATGCACACCGCAGTGGAGGCCCGCCTCGAGCTGCGAGTTCTCAAACACACACAGCCAGGTCATGGCCGTCATCAACTGCTCTGAGTTCTTTCCCTCGGGCCCCCCCTCTCCGATGGCGACCGAGGTACCGCGCACGGCAGCAAGGTACCGTTCACGGGCTGCTGCTTGCCAGGCGTCCCGATCGGTGGCGACGGTAGTCATGGCGCACGCAACCACTGCGTCCCTCACAAATTGGCAGTTCAGGCACATGGAAATCAGGTACGCGATGTTGGTAACGGGTATGAAGTTTGGTTGATGGAACTGAGCGGGAAGGAAGAATTTGATGCAGTACTGAAAGAGGAAGGTCGGGTCGACCCCTAGTGCTTCTGGTGGTGAACCCTCTACAACCGTGGCCGTGATATGGAGAGGGGACGACCCTAGATACGGCATGGGAGGACCCCTTTCGTGGTCGGTGTGGCGGGATGGGGATGCTCTAGAATGGGCAACACGGCGCCGACGACGGTCCACGAGCAATTTCGACGGCCACACACACGCCACATCTCGTTGAGTACATGCGCGGCAAATAGGCTTCGCTTCATCACACTTCTTGCGGCGTTCACGGCCTGCACGTGGCGATATTTTAGAAATTGGAACACAGTCCTTCCTTGGCTTTTCACAGCCTATCATATTGCGATGAGATACGTACATGCAAGACAGCCATTTGATGTTCTTAGTCGAGCCATCATCCTGACTGGCAGCAGGACCTGCGAGAAATACAGTGTCGAGACTTTCCAGATATGCAATGATGGCTACAGAGAAGAGGCAAGTCGCGCTTCAAATATAGATCCAAAATGGGCGCGGCACGCAAATGAGTGTCTCCTCCTAGCAGAGAGTAGTAAATGTAGCAATACTACCCCGCAAAGAATGCTGGGTGGACCAGAACCAGTGTATGACTCATAGGCTCAAAAACATCTTGATGGTAAGAATAAATTGTCACTTTCGTAGCCCACAGTGCGAAAATCCTAGAATATATTCCTTACACCGAGGGTGAGCGTAATCGTCGCAGTAAAATTCAGTAAACTAAAAGAACGGAAGCTAAAGCGACAAATTTAAATATCCGACAACCACTGATCAAATGTAGTCGGGAGGGGTTGGCCGTAAGATCTAGCCGGTCAGGCTGTACGGTTCATCAAGAGCCAGAACGAATCCACTCGAGCTCTATTACAAGCCTGCTAACCTAGGTCATCTTCTGCATACCCGGAAGCGCGGTGAGCCCTGCGAAAAGTTAGCAGTTGTGTCATAGTCATCAACGGACTCTCAGACGTACATCCATCAGTAACCTCATTAACCATCTCCTTAACGGTGCACTGGTTGGCGGTCGCCATGACCTGCTTTTTAATGGCACCGCAGCCGTCATAGAAGCACTCGGACTTGTCCATAGCGCGCTGGAGCGCATCTCCCTTCCAGCCAAACAGGTAGTCGGCATGGGTACCAGCCCCTACACCCTCGAAGCTCCAGACGAAAGGATTCGGAGTTCCCGAAGGCCAGAGACTGTTGAATTTTGGAGTATCCCACTGCGTCTCGAAGGTAACTTGAGGCATGCGGACCGGGTGTGAGTCTGGGCATTTACCGGCATTGGGGAAGCCCTCGGAGGAGACAGTGTTATACATGTGAGACTGGTGGTCGGGGCTGTCAAGGTCCTTGCCGTTCCAGCATCTAGGCCTAGTCAGTATATCACACGACTTATGATAAAAAGGAGGGTTACTGACGCAGGGAAGTGATGGGTAGTGAAGATACCGACTGGGCATGCTTGTTTGGGGAAGTCGTTAACCAATGCGCCTCTGCTAGACTGAGTCATGCACTGGTAGCTCAGGCCAGCATGCGGACGTCCAGTTATACCTGGAGCACCCACTGTCATGCGGAAACCCTAGAGAAAATTAGAATCTTAACTAGAGCTACGGCAAGTAGCGAAGTTGCGTACTGCCGGGAAGGCTTTGATAGGCTGCTGCTTGATGTTGTCCCTGGACAAGTCGTACTGAGTATAGTAGACTGTAATTCCACCTTGGGCGCCGTTTTGGCCTGGGCCGATATAGACAGGCGGCACGCGGTGATAGGATCCATTCTTAGGATCCTTGAAGTACATGACAGCCGTCCAGTAGTTGGAGAAATCCTCCGCCATTTGGCAGGTCGTGCAGGTGGCCCTCTCGCCGACATCGCCTGTCATGGTAGCGTTGAAGGCATTTCCGCCGACAATGTGATGAAGATGGGCAGATGGCAAGGAGCCTGGTTGGCCGGCGGGGTCAAGGCGCTGGAAGGTTAAAGTCGAGCATGGGAAGCGCAAGCCAGCCTGAACCAGCGCGCCGAGCGCTAGGGCTGCGACAAACAACTTCATCTTGGCGGTTACCAAAGGCGGTCTCGTACTCGGGGACTTGATTTCTGTAGAAGAGAGGTAAGGAGAACCTAAGTAAGCGAAGCGAGGTGGCGCAGCCCGGTATCCGATCCGCTCTTATACGTTTGGCTCTGATCTACCCTAAACCCCGCTGATTTATATACATATATCCGGAGGGCATCAGAGAGTGGATGGGTAATGAAGGAGAGGCAGGATGGCTGCGAGTCTTCTGCGAATGATCGCATTGTGGGGATGATTACCCAGCGATAGGGCGAATTAATTACCCTATATGTGTGTGGCAAATACCCCAGGTGATTGTTGGATTGTCGGCAAATATCCGTCCTACACGCGCGTCCTGTCCATGATGTCCAACTACCGACTAAAGTGGCACACACCAATTCTAGCCGATGCGTGAGCCAATACACCATTGGAAGATGGTAGATAGGAGAGGGCTTAGATTGGCCTCTGCATCCAACTCATACATATTGGCAATAAATGATCATTTGCAGCCCAGCCAATTTTCTGCTCTTCTGGTCGTTTTGAGCCAACTATTTGATAGCTTCATAAATGCTCTTAGAATCAGGACGGAGGATCGGGAACTTTCGAAAGAGCTAGGACGGCTGCGAGGGCGCTACAATAATGCAACAGTCCTGAAGGTCTCACGAGGCCCGAGTAAACGGGGGGAGCTGAGATGACCAACTTATGACTAGATCAGCGTGGCAAGCTGAGGGGCTTCCCTGGGGGACAGTTCGTGAGATTAGGCGTCGGAAGACTCTTTGCGAAGCATGTTGATAAAGCGTTTCGGCCAGCTGAAATCAGGGAGATCGAACGCTTGTTAGGTACCGATACGGCGGTACCTTAAATTCATAAGAGTGGTTAAGAAACTAGTAAAGTCTAGAATAGCAACCCGTGTGGAAAAAAGGGCTAACTTGAATGTCCTGTTACCTGCGGGTGAACCTGGCGATGAACGAGATTATAACAATCCATCTTCGTAATCGCAGGATAATAGCAGACTTTAAACTACTTTTAGGGATTACCATGCTTAAAGGGTTACTTCTCAATTTTGCGTAGCGGGATTCCTTGATACCTACAGTACGCATCAGAGAGGGCTGAATCCACATTGTAGACTAGGTAGGTAGGTCCCTAGATAGAGCGGACGTGCCAAGCATTCAAATGGGTTAGATTGGCTGCAAAAAACCGGCCCCATCCAATGTATCCGTACTCTGGCGGCACAACGCACAGCCTGCACTGGGAGAGCTTTTACGCTATCTACACCATCCACTGAAACCGCTCCACCGCAAACGGCACATCATAGAGTCACTCGAGTGGGAGTATTCTCTGCATCGTTAAGGCAGCCGATGGATTTTGACGACCAATGCTCTTCACGCGACAGATCGCCACTTAAGCCCCACTCATGAGTCATCACAGTCCAGCAACGGCTGGCACAATGTTGCGCCGCAACGGTAAACAGTTCTCGTGTGAGCCTTGCCGGAAGGCCAAAACTCGGTGCGACCATGGGAAACCCGTGTGCGCCAAGTGCCTGAGGAGAGGTCGAGCGTTGCAGTGTTTCTACCATCCTGCGCCCATGACGCGGCCACAGGGGCTTCTCCCAGTGCCGCTTGATACTAGCTCTACTACGTCCCCGCTCACGAAGGGCAGAGATCGGACCTCTCATCATCTACCGCCAACAAATAGTAATCCAGACGAAGCTCGACTTGAGCCAGAACCAGGGTCGTGGGCTCTGGAACTCGCTCTCCGAAATATCCCCCTATATCGCTCGCTCGTCGAGCGATATTTTCAGACCAGTCAGATACGCGTTGTTCCAAAAGTCTTCGCGGATCTGATAGTGTCCTCTTTTGAGACGCTCGAGACGCTCGCCGGAGAAGGCGCCTTGAGCTTAGACGGAACACGACTAAGACATCTAGCCAAGAAAGTCTGCATGAATACAGCACGGGAAGTAGCTTACGGCTTGGACAGTAATGTCGACGGCTATTTCGGTCAATTAGTGGGGAACAATCTTCGCTGGGAAGCAGTAAGCATCTTTTTCTCACTGATCGCGTCGTCCACCATGCTCCTGTCAGGCCAAGATCCATTGTTAGAAGGTGTCAACAGCCTTTCCGACCTTAGCTCTAGAATGGTGCAGGCTTCGTCACACTGCATCGCGCTCTGGCGTGATGCTGGATCCATAAACGACATCTCTGTTATGTCTATCTACCAAAACGCTATAGTCCTCTCCTTGCACCACGGGGATACCGGTGAGACTTCCTTGCCCCTCTCTAGTTCTAGTAGCATAGAGGAGGGTACAGCGACACATATTAGTTATTAACCGAATCTAAAACTAGATTGCCGAACATGGCGGCGCCTTGCCGACCTTGCCGGTGCCGTGTTTGAGGCAGGACTCCACCAGAATTCCCACGACTCCCAAGAAATCCCCCCCTATTTCGTAGAAATGCGCCGACGCCTCTTCGCATCAGCCTACAGCATGGACAAATCACTTTGTATTGCGGTAGGACGCCCGCCAATGATTGCCCGCCACTTCTGCCAGGCAACACTTCCGTTGGAGATAGACGAGATAAACTTTCAGGACGCGAGCTTGGCGGATCTGACGACGCCTTCTATCCAACTCGATGCCAGCGGGTGGTCACTGGATGGAGGATACTGTGTTTCCACATGGATAAGACTGCGCTATCTGCTAGGTACATTCAGGGAGCAGCTGCTTAATGCTCTACGCGAATCGGACAAGGAAAACTCAGTTGAGAGCTTGCAGTAAGTGGCTTCGCGTAGCTTATTCTCTAACATCCTGATTCTTGGGTTACATGGACGGCGGTAACTGTTGCTGATAAAAGAAGAAACATACTACGCCGCTGCTCCGCCGAGTGGGACGCGCTTCCAAGCCATACGCGCTATCCTGCCACTCAGTCCAGCGACTGTACCACGAGACGACGAGTTTTGCTAGCTTCAATCTACCTAGACTACATGTTCATCGAATTCCAGGCGCGGCAAGAACTCTGTCGTTACCAGAGCACCGAACAAGACTCTCTGGCATCTATTGCTCAAAAGATAATAGCTACAATCTTGGGAGTTAGCACGTCGTCGCCAAATACAGACTCGCTGGCCAAAGGTTTTTCATGGATCGTGAGCACTGCGGGCAAACCCCTAAGCCACAAGTGATAGCTAAAAGAGCACAGATACTCGTTTATGGCATACCAAGCGCACGTGCATTAGTCCATATACTAGGCAAAGGCCTCCCCCATAGGACGGGCAATTCACTACCATCACTCCGGGCCGACGAAATAATTCGGATTTTGACCAAATTCACCGTGCGACTCGAGTGGATCGTGCCGCAACAAGATGGGAATTTTCGGTCCATACAAGATGCGCGCCAAAAGCTCGCACATGCGCTGGATGTCGCTTTAGATCACTTTGAAGTACCGGGGGAGAATGGCACCACGGCAACATCTCCCGGCGAGACGGTATATGGGATGGACCAGCTCGCTTGGGAATCTCAATTCGCAGAACAACTCACCACGTTTATGGAGAACGAGGACGAATATCCCAATTGGCAGATCAGTGGGAATTGGATTGCTGAGTCATGACACTCTCGACTTCAGCTACATTGTATCGTCAAGATTTAATGACTGCCAATATCCTGTAGATAGTGAGTTAGCATGTGCTTAAGTCGTGGGCGTATTGTACCGGAGAAGGAAATTAGAATCTAACCTGCGGATGCCCTCTTTCAGGACGTCTTCTTCAAAGCTGTGGACCATACGAAACCTCCCTGGCTTCTGGGCACGGTACGCCTCACCGGTCGACATGACAACCCCGCCACGTTTCAGTCGTTCGGACAGCAGCCGTTCTGCAGCCCAGCCATCGCCGTTCGTCTCCTGGATGGGAAGATAGGGACCCAGATCGATCCAGAGGAAAAGACCACCATTTCTACCCAGCTGTCAGATGATCCAGCGCCAAACGACTGCCAAGTCTCTCGACCGTCGTTTAGAGACGTGGGCAGCGATACATACCCGGGCTCATGATAAGCGATCCCTTCCCGAGAAACAAGTTCTTCGGCAAGCAGGCGGGTCTGGAGCAGGAGACGATGTGACTTCTCCAGAAATTGTGCCACAAAGTTTTGATCTTCAAGCAACCTCGCTGCTATTTCCATGGAAAAATGAGACGGAGAGGAGAATCGGCTAGGGAACACAGTAATCATAAGCGGCTGCTGTTAACGATCATGGTGACGATTTTGTGGTCATTACCTACCATATGGAGCGAGCGGCCTTGATAAACTCGAGATTCTGGGATGCAAGGCAGCCCAACCTCATTCCAGCTGCACCAAAATCCTGAAACTTGGTTAAAATTATAATTCGGATACCAACCAATCGAAATAGATTCTAATCGCTTACCTTTGACATGCCGTAGAGGACATGCACCTGCTCAGGATTAATGATTCCAGTGAAATCGATCGCCCTTACAGACACGAATTTTTCGGAGTCGCGGTCTTCTCGGCTATAAACGGAGAGAGCATAGATCTCGTCGCTGATGAGATGGATCCCCTTTGCAGAACAGAGCCGAAGCAGTCCCACGAGAGTTTCCCGTGGGTAGCATTGTCCTGGGAGAAGGTTAAGCCACACGGTACGGAATCCACAAGCTCCAGCATCTACTCTCACCTAAGGGGTTGTGCGGGTTGCAGATGATGAGAGCTTTGATGCTCACACCTCGTGCTTTCGCTGCTTCGAAACCAGCTTCGAATGCTGGTATACATGCGAGAGAAAACTGATCTATGTCCCCTAGAGATACATACTCCAGCTCCACTCTTTCATGAGGGGTTCGTCAGTGTGTACTCGTAGCCGAATGAGGGCTGGTAGGCTGTGGCGTACCCCGTTCTCATGACCAGATCCCTGGAAAAGGCACCATATACGGGTCCTCCGAGCATGATCGACTCATTCGCGTCTGGATTACATGTCACTAGCGCACATATTTCGTTTAGGTCCGTCACTCCGGCAGCGAACGTGAGCTGCTCGGCGTCGAACGGCTGCACAGGACTGAAGTAAGCATTCATGTGTTGTGCCATGGCCGTACGCAGTCGAAGTGTGCCGGTGTAGCCCTCGCCATATGCGCAAGTTTTCTCATCAAACCGTCCCTAGAAATTTTTATCTCTTGAATCAATGCTATCCCAGCCAGCTTGATGGAGAGGGAGCTTCTTACAGCGTTGATGAAAGTGGTCAGGTCAGAGTGCATTAGCCACTGATTGTTCCCTTAGCAGCCGCGAGAACAGTGCCACATGACTCCTCACTTACGTTTTCAGCATTTGAAAAACTCACCACACCTTTCGGATTGGAGGTGGAGTGGTAGAAGCCCTGCTTGCCGTGTGCGAAGTCGATTTTTGCCCATGTAGCGCTGCGTGCTGACAACATTTTGCCTCGTTGATCGTCGTCCACAGGGAAGGCGTGTTTTATGTTCCGTGAATTTACTAGGTTCCCAATGGAATGTACTTGATTTAGTGCTGGATGGTGACTCGAAAGGCAAGCTTCTGGAGCTGAGGCTGGAAGCGCTAGGCACGCCCTTTATGTGTGGGGCGACAACAAGCGGAGTTGGAGACGGAGTTTGCACGGATCTCAGACACGGAGTTCACCCGCGCTTCACAGACGGAACTAAGAATATCGCCTGGTTGCAGAGTATCGGCCCTGTGGAGAGCCCCTCTTCCCAGAGCCGAACGAAGGAAGTATATAGCGAGCTGCGTGACGATAAGCGAGCGTTTTCGGATTTCTTGTTCCGTACCCGGGCGAATCAGGCCGATCTTACGTTGTAGGTTGATCACACCTCCCCGCATCTTCTATCGCTACGCCAGTCAGTTCCCATAGGTGGGTCAATATTCGTTGTCCAAGACGATAAATAATACCCGTGGTATTTTTCTCCCATCAACCAACTGAAATGTGATTGGCTAGCTGAACAAGGTGAAGAGACTAGCCCAGCCACTCACGACCTCGAGAGAAGTGCAGTGCGTGGAAGATCTAGGAGCAGCTTAGACCAGAAAGCACAAAATATAAAGTCTTGCCGATTATTGGATCGCCCAAAGTCTCGAGTCGCATGCACATTCGACGTGACGTTGGCAAATGAACTGCAGAAAGCTAAAGACGTGAAACTGGGAAACAAATGATTGGCGCCAGGGGCAAGCTATTGTATATACCTAGGGTACCGCTGTTGAGGATAAGCCGCACAGCTAGATTTACTGGACCAAAAGTGTTAGGCCAATCAAGGCAGCTTAGACCCATTGTAGTCTACCTTAGCTACCTCTCTTTAAATTGGCGTCTCTGACGGTATTGATATCAACCACGGGACAGTTCTGAGACCGCGACGCAACCGAGCTGCCGCCGGTGACGTTTACGGGTCTTTGGGTAGCTGAGTAGCTGTCAGCGGAATAGTTCGAGAGAAATGGCAATGGTAGTGACCAAGCAGCCAAGATACGCCGCCTACGAGATGTTCTCTGCTCTTCCCCGTGTTTTCCATGGGAAGATAACTGAGTTCCAAGGCCCGAAGTTTGCATGGTCAAATCTTGGTAGCTGTTTAAGTCTGTTTGTTGCTCATATATCAGCTACCTCGTGAAGGACAGGTAAGAATCTAGTGGCAAGGCCGTGTGCACTAACCGCGAACTTGCGTTTCTCAGATATATCTATCTGAACCGACTCAGACAATCAGACATGGGCAGGAGCAACAAAGAGCGTGTGGTCAACGACAGAAACGGCACTACCGCTTTGGGCGAGACTACGTGGTATACTGTAACCCGTGTCTTTCCTGTATATAAAGACGGGAAAATGTCGAGTAATACAAGCACAACTTTGGCAGTCCCACCTCATGAGCTATACCCCCAGATTCTTTACTAGATAATCTTCAAAGGTATAGCTAAGACTCAAGCTCCTACATATTGCCGGCATCGTAGCTAACAACTGAAACCATATTATACACAGATGTAGCACGATGCAAAATATCGACTTCGACGGTCACAATAACATGGACTGATACACGGATAGGCCAAGCCGCCTTAGCTCTCTCCAACATTATGGTGCAAACTTGGAGTGCTAAAGTGAGATGTACCGAGTTAGATATCTGACCACGGCTTCCTAGCCTTTCTTATACGACTTCTTTGACCTTGATCCGAAGATTGTCTATGTAGATTTTAGACATCTGGCTTCTCCAGGCTAACGTGGCATTCGGTTTAACCATGGATATGTCAAACTTGGATACCAAAACAGCGATGGTGAGCTTCATCTCATGGAGTGCCAAATGCATCCCGATACATCTTCGCGGCCCTTTCGAGAATGCCACGAACCATTTATGAAGTTGCTTACCCTCCTCCCCCAGCCACCTCTCCGGGATAAATCTGTCGGGCTCTGGGTAATGCTTTGGATGCCGGTGGATAACATCAAAATTGATGCCGAGTTTGGTCTACGTTGATTCTCTTAGTAAAATCTATCTCTCGGCCTTTCTTTTGATATTGCTTGGTCACTTACACCGCGCGGGATGTAATGTCCCCCCAAATTCGCATTTTTGGTCGATACAAAGCGAGGCAAGTATGTAGCAATTGGCGAGCCGATCCGGAGACCTTCGTATATTACAGCATCCTTGTGTTTGCATGTCAGTAGGGTTGGATATGTGGCCAGTCTTGAATATGGCACGTTTGGAACCTACCAGGTACGGCATCCGGGTGATCGTTTTCGCATCGATTTCCTGGATGGGTATCCCCTTGAGAGCATCGACTTCTTCTCTCAGCTTGGCCATCATAGTGGGGTTCTGGCAGAGACACACAATCGTGATAGCGATTGCAATAGCGGTTGTGTCGGTTCCCGCGCACAAAAAGATGAATACTTCATCCACCAAGGACTCCAGTTGTCGGGAAGTCAGCTTGAAATCCTTGCTCTGTTTAGCGTAGGATCGCAAGAGGTCGTCAAAAATAGTCCCCGGCAGCTCTCTATCCGAATCACTCTCGGTGCGAATCCGGGCGTACGCAAGCTGGACCCGCTTAGCAGCGTGCTGTCGGAACTGGACATATCCACCACAAGTCTGTCCGACGAACCACAACGGGAGCTTAAAGACTAGAGCGCAGAGCCCTGGAATCCACTTGAAGTACATGGCGGCAGTGAAGCTGCGCTTCATGTCCACTAAGCAGGTTGCTTCTTTGTCGAAGTTTTCGGTATAGTGGTATTCTTCATTGAATGAGAGGCCGTAGATAAGATCCCAGGAAAGTCGTGCAAAGATGTCAAACGGGTCGATGCTGCTGTCAGCATTCTCAACCCGTTTGAGCACATGGTACAGAACCTGTAGTTTTGCTTGGATTTTGGGACTGTGATCCTCGACAGCTTTGGATTTGAAGCATGATTCCAATAACTTTCGTTTCGCGTGATGGATCACTGGGTCTGTTTCTGTGATCATCGAGCCCGGGATCCCGAATCGGGAATAGAAAGTGGGATCCTTAGGATATGTATCTTGGGCAGAAATGATCCTAAGATGATATGCTTTCATATTATATACCAACGGCCTAAAACCCGGCTAGGAAACTCACTCATCAAATAGATCTGGGTCTGATATATGGAGGAAATCGGGTCGAATACGGACGATGGAAGAGGAATATTCTTGATGAAGTTCCATGACACGGTGGACACCCTTGCCATTTTTTACAATATCATAGTACATCTCCCAGATGCCCGTCAAAGACGCCAGCCTTGGGCCCGGAAAATGGGAAAGTGGCCCAAAAAATGCATACCAAACGCGTCGTGCGACTAGGATGCAGAGCGCCAGCAATGCAAAGAGGCCCCAGGGAGGCCCTGCGGAGAAAATGGAGCTTAATATGGCCATGCTGCAATTTAGAGCGGGAGAGTAGTATGGAGTCGTAGGTGAAGAGGTAGCTGAAGGTGGAAAGGCGCACGGTGCAATAATAGCGGACGTGAGCGGTTTCGATAAATTCTGAATATAGGAATTGAGTGAGAGAACTTCATAGGAGATATAAAGGAGTTTTATACCGGGAATGTATTTATGTTCCTTCGGCCTGGGTCAGATGGAACTGTTTGATATGTTTTTCGGAGATACTGATATACGCGAGCCAATTTAACCTGTGCAGGCCTGTGGGCACCAGCTTAGGTAGCAGTATAATGCCATGGTCTAGATTATCAGCGTATCCCAGGTAGTTTGTTCGATTCTTTTTCACTGACCTCGACTAATCCGATGCAGCGGTTTCGGCTTGACGAATACTACTGCCTTGGCAGGATTTGAGGACTTGCTTACGTGCAGTTGTTGTGAACTAATGCGGGCTACGGAATTATGATTAGTATTCAACGACAAATCATTGACGATTCCGGATATCTGACTGGTTGAAGTCATTATCTTGCATTGGACAGTCGGTGCGGATCACCACGCCGCACCGGCATGTATCTGGAAACTACCGCATGGCGGTAGCTGTGTATCTCAAGACAAGAACGGCGCCTACTTGCAGGACTTTCTAGCCTTTCTTTGATGATTATCTCGGTTACCCGGCTCTACCAAGGGAACTAGAACCCCGGGCAAAACTGAGTCGCGCTTCGTTCGTGGCGCAAATATATCCAGGAGGTATCGTCCTCTGCCCTGCGTGACTTTACACGGCCCCTCCAAATGATAGTTGCCTTGTCATATTTCAAACTCAACGAAGTCCACTCAACGTGTCACTCATGGGTATGAAAATAGACCAGTTCTAGGGCAAAATATGACTCTAGCAAAGGTCGTCCTCCACGAAGTGGACGTGTTCAAACGCACGACCTGGCGAGATTGGAGAGCAGCTCCCATACCAGCGTCACTGTTTGCGGCCGGTGCTTTAACCTCCTTGCCTATACATATTGCCATGCTCAACATGGCTATTACTTCTCTGAACCTCGCAATTTATATATATTTCTTCTGCACGTGGACGCAGTACACAAGTGTCGAAGAGGACCGCATCAACAAGCCAGACCGGCCCATTCCTTCGGGCGTCACCTCCCGTGACAGCACCAAGCGACGGGGCATTGTGCTAGCTTTGCTCTGGACTAGCTTCGCAATTTACCGTCCGGATTTGACCGTCGAGGTCGTCATACACATAGTGGGAACTGCTGTGCTGGCGGGTGCTGGAGTCCCAGCTTGCTTCGGGCGGCACTGGATAGTCAAAGACTGCATCTGCATGCCGGTTATGTGCTGGGGCCTTCTCTCGGCGCCCCGGAAGCTCATGGGAGCACCGCTCCTAAACACGCGCGATCATCTGATCGGAATCACAGCCTGGGTTCCACTATCCATCAATGCGCAGGACTTTAGGGACATTGATGGCGACAAAAAGACGAACACATGGACGCTGCCCATTGCTTTGGGGGACAATCATGCTAGATGGATCTACAGTGTGATCCTTTTACCCATGAGCTATGGAGCCTTGTGGTATTTTGGTCTTAACCAACTCGCTCCTTGGGTTCTCACAGGATCCCACGCAGCTATCTCGTATCGATTTCTCACCATGCGGAGTCAGAAAGCGGACCACGATACATACATGGTGAGTTATTCCACACCGCCACCAAATCATATCAAGATAGATGAACCGAGGGTAACAATCTACAGCTATACTGTTGCATTTACTGTTTGCTATGCCTGCTCAGCTCTCTAGAGTCATCGGGCCTGCTCTCGCAAGAGAATCCTCTGGAGCACGCACTAGGCCAACTGGTCTTGGGGAGGTCTACACCCATTCAATGGATAGCATGAGATCTTCGTGTCTCTAGATCTCACAGGAGGAAGTACAGAAGAGGTTAGCGGGGTTCTATATACAGAAATTTCACAAGGCGGTTATGAGCTAGAAGAGATACTCAGATACTAGGACTGTCACTGTTTTCTAGTTTGAGAGCAGTATTCGAACCAATATCGAGAGTGTCACATCAAAATTCGCCAACCAAGGCTTGTCTTCAACTTACGCCAGGATACTCTGGCTTATTTTGTATAATGGGTTGTAAAGCATCTGGCACACTCATAGCCGGACTAGCAAAGCTATTTCATCATCGCTATCTTCAGCGCGTACGTGCTCAGAAACACAGGTAGTGGCCTCACACAACAAAAAGTACCCGGGCTTGTGAAGCAACATTTTCGGTCCTATTCTTATACCACTAACGCTATCCGAGGATGCGTGTGAGCAAATCCTAATCTATACAGTTGCTAGGCAATTTAAGTATACAAGTAGCAGATGGCGAGGCGCCTGTCAAGGCGCCGCAAATTGTATACCGGAAGACCCGGTGGCAATGAGCACCACGCTAAACAATGCGACTACTGACCAAGCTCCTTGCCAACCCGCCTGGACCCTGGGGCCAGAATTCGGTTTTGCTGAACCCTGTGGTGCGCCCGACGCTGTCGGGGTGGCGCTGTTTGTGCTCTCGCTATATCCCGTCGAGTGTACCGATCCCGTGGCCGATGCCCCCGATGGCTCCATCATAGTTTTGACCGGAATACTCGTCGCACTAGCGGTTCCAGTTGTACCTGCTGCAGCAGACGACGAAAGGGCCGGAGACATATTGCCCTTGTCGTCGATACAGTTCTTGGTGTCGAGACACGAGCCCCCCGCGGCACAGTATAACCCCTCGCCCACTGCATTGGAATCTTTGCAACAGGTGCCATCGAGTGGCGCGCAGTTCCAGGAACCAGGCTTTGGACAGCAAATACCCGCATTAGGGCAGGTAATAACTTGACCCGATGCTGTCACGGCCGCCGTGTAACCGTGTTAGAAGAAGACCACGGGGAGAGGGGGGAGGGAGAGGCTTACTATCACGTCCGCATTCAGTAGGCTTGGTCGGTTCGCCAACAGCCCGAACCGAAGTCAGCGTGAAAAGAATTAGGGCGAGATTACGAGCCATTGTAGCTTCTGGAGGTGGTGCACGAGCAAACGACAAGAGAGTTTCTGATGTAGAAGAGCATGGCGAGTCTGAGTTAAATGGTTGGTAAGTGAGGCTGAGGAGATGGAGGCGCTGCCAAATTTACGTACAAGTGTATCTTCAATTTAACGAGTCTCTATATTGCTCTCTTGTGGCTTTCTCTCGCATTAGCTTTTAGACTGTTTACGCCAATAAAGCTACGACGCCCCTTCTCAAAACAGCCACGCTGAAAACTCTACTTGCTTGTTCCTATATCAAAAACGGCATTACCCGCGCCACAATCAATGCGCATGCAGACCATGGCTGGGAGTCAGAATCAAGTGTCTCATCTGCAAAACGCTTTGGCCAAGTAGACCTTCTGCGAGCCCACTAGTAGTGGTATGTTTCGACTATCACTACGGAGGGACGCATTCTGATTCTCTGTGGTGTCTCCTTGGGCGCTTGGCAGACTTTTACCCCAGACGCTGGGAGAGCCCTTACTTCTATTGGGAGAGAAGGTCTTCAGCCCCTGCAATGCTCACTCTTGATTACCTTGATATAGACTTTGCTGTAGGGTCTTATTTAAACCCTAAATGGAAGTGGGAAGACCATGTTTGATGAAGTATACCAACTGGTTTAATCCACTATAACTGATCTAGCTTACACTCTGATAGTCCTTAGACGTATTTTCGCAAGAGACACCTCCGATCAAGCTATTACTAGGCTAGCAACGATGGACGCCAAGGAAGTACAATACGACCCGCAAGAGGATATTGTAATGAGAGTAGCGTGGCTAGAATACTAGGCCTATATTCTAACTTGAGTATAGTATGGTAGAGCTAATGTTATACTATGTCTCTGGAGCTGAGGCTGGAAGGGCTAGGCATGCCCTTTATGTATAGGGCAATAATAAGCAGAGTTGAAGATAGAGTTTACATAGATTTTAGATATAGATTTCACCCGTGCTTCACGGACGGAATCGAGGATATCCCCTGGTTGCAGAGTATCGGCCGTGTGGAGAGCGCCTCTTTCCAGAGCCGAACGAGGGAAGTATATAGCGAGCTGCTTGACGATAAGCGAGCGTTTTCGGATTTCTTGTTCTGTAGCCGGGCGAATCAGGCCGATCTTACCTTCCCGTATCTTCTATCGCTATTCCAATCAGTTTATTCCAGTGGATGAGTTAATACTTGTTGTCCGAGACAATAAACAATACCATGCGGTATTTTTTTCTCCCATCGACCAGTTTGTTGGCTTTCATCGTGGCACACGGATCCTAGCTGAAATATGATTGGCCGGCTGAACAAGGCGAAGGGACTGGCCCCGCCGCTCACGCCCTCGAGAGGAGTGCAGTGCGTGGAAGATCTACGAACAACTTAACCCGGAACACGAAAAGTGGAATGTTCTTATTAGTTACTATATCGTCAACAAGAGGTATAATCCATGAGTTTCGGCCATGTGAGAGTATATTAATTACACTTGAACACAGCTAGGTTATCTTGAAACCTGACGAAGGACTTCCCTACATCCCCTGCCCTCAGCTCTCATTCATTTTCTGTCCATATGAAATGCCGTCCATCTTTGATCTTCCTAATCCCAGGAAGGTAACAGGCACAATCCTCGATTTCCACGCTCGCCGGCCTACCTGGCGCGTGTAGTGCACCGTGGCCACAAGGTGAGCACCCGGGAGGATCAGCATCATCGCCAACAGGGCCAGTCACTGAAATTTAAGCGATTCATGGTCTCATTTTTAAAAATCAGATACTTATTAGCCTTTCAAAATCCAACTTTAACATCCTAGCCTATGCAGCTCCGCATGCTTTACCTATAACGTAAGCCGAGGGTCTTTTCAGCTATATCTAGATTTGTGGTGCAGTGGTGTGTGTGATAAGAATGTTATGCAGCTGCGCGCGGCGAATAATGTGCAGCACCAACCACAGAGGCGTAGACTTCCCTGTCACACCGCTCATTTGATCAGCTTTGACCTGACTTGCCCCGCTTCACCCTCGTTTGCGCAAATGCGCAGTCAGTTCTTGGCCCTAGCCCATATATGGTCTGCAGGAAATTTTGATAACATGCAGTATGCTCGTTTATCAACGCCATCCTCACATAAAAGAAGGCCATGCCACTGGTCAATGAAGCCTTACACGTCGTTATTAGTTTGCAATATTCTCGACTAGTGCCACAACGCCGAGTGTCTGCAATTTTTCAATGCACTTCATCCGTACACGCAGTACACTTCCTACTCCTCGTCTTCGGTCGATGGTCCAACATGCTTTTCTCTTCGCCATCTGATTACAAGGATTAATCAGTCGCGCAGTCGAAAAAAAGTACAAGTGGACCATACTCAAGGAGGCCTCATTTACAAGGACAACTTCGCCGCGAGGAGCAATTGTTGACACGGCACAATATTCATGAACGCATCATCTTGTTTTGAATCTAATTGATGCATACTATCTCTTAGACAAGCCCGCGAGACGAAAGAAAAGCAGCTGCGGAAACCCCTGATTTTCAACATTCGAGAGCTGCTCATGTCGATAGTTACAAGCATCTTAAAGGGCGAGACTGTCAACTAGAGTATTATTACAATGTTCCTAGGATTGACAAACCCGAACGGCTCCTTTAGAGTATATGATTCGCATTGGAATGTTCTCCAAGACTACAGTCCGCGGCGGAGATTACCGGACGAAGGTGGAAATTCGGAAGCTCTCCTCTGCAATAACAGAACAAGTGCTGAGGCAGAGGGCTCGCTTATCTCTACATGCCTACGTAGCGCTGGCATAGTGACTGTAGAGAGCCCTTCTTCCGTACGGCACCAGCTATCACCTCAAACTTCTGAAGGAAATACCGCCAACCTTTATGAAGCTGCATATTCACAAGCCAAGAAGATCGAAAAGAAATCCTGTGTGCTGGAATGCGAGCCTGGTGCACTGGTGAGAGCATTCCTTGTATTTTTCCTATTCTACCATCACGTTGCGGTTCCATGATCGGTCCTACCGCATCACCCAACTGAAGCACTCCAATTGTGGACACTACTCACAGAATTATCAGGTTGGAGAGAAGGTAGCCAGCTACGCTATCACCGAAGAGTATGCCAAGGCCGACCCGGTCTACGTCGAGAAGACAGCTGTAGGTAGCTGTCTCAGAGGGCAAAGCCCGTGTACTAAGACGAATTGTGCTAGAATCTTCCTCATACGTACTCGCATTATCGACCAATCCAAGGTGATGGGAACTGCGGCTGGCGAGGTGAGTGCTGCATTGATGTGGAAATTCATTATGTGATCACCTTTTTCTTCATGACAATGACAGACTGCCCTCTGGCCTCCTTGTCTCAAGTTCTCTGTTCCTCCCGTATGTCATTTATCTAAAAATATATTAGCAATCGCCTTTGGCTACTTCGAGACCCTGGTCCGGCACAACAACCAGGCCCTGATCCGGGCAGAGGTGGAGCGCCTGGTCGGCCTCAATGATTTCATCAAGAATGTGGGCGGCATCGACCCCTACATCTACGAAGATATGGTCGAGGAGACCTTCACCCTCTTGAAGAACATCTCGGTCGCCCTCCCGGCCCAGGACGAGGCCATGGCTATCTTACTTTCTACCTTCAACACCCCCGAGCTGGGAAACTCGATATTGTACCACTTCCGACTGCTGGCCAGCTCGCAGTTCAAGAGCAACATCGGCACCTACGAGCCATTCCTCGCCAGCGGGACCCCCGACAAGTACATCACATCGACTCTCGAGTGCCCTGATATCGAGATTGACCACTTGGGTCTAGTCCTGCTGGCGAGCGTGCTTATCAAGCCTGCTGGCTTCGTCCTCGAGGTGGCATACTTGGACCGCAGCCCCGGTGCGCAGGCAAATACGTATCGCTTTCCCGAAGATGCCAATGGTCAAGATGCCGCGTCTCTCGGTCCTATTATATACTTACTTTACCGTCCGGGCCACTATGACATTTTGTACCGAAGCAGCGATTCCGACATCCGAGTGCATCTTTCGCTCTCATCCGAGTACCAAACCACTACGGACAGTTATTCGATTACTGGAATGGGCACATTGTCAATGATCCCTGGTCTAGGCTTTGCAACTGAGACCCCTTTTCCCATGGCGAGCGGAGAGTTGTCGTGGCCGGGCCAAAGCTGGAAGGCATCGCAGTCTATGGCCGAGCCTGAGCCACGTACTCCAGTGGGATTAGGCCAACCGAGTTCGTCGGTGTCGCCAAGGCAGCCATTTGAGGCACATCCACTTCGCATGACCAAGTACTGCCAATTGCCCGAATTTATTGAGAACGATACGTGGGTCGAACCGACCTTTACCACAGCGACGTTTAAGAACAGTCACTTCAACAAGGCACATTACAATAATCCGGATTTCCAGCCGGAAATATACAACCCTTGCTTGGACGAGGATGTCGAGCTGCCACAATCATTGCGCTGCAGAAAATCTGGGGGCCGCAAGCGCAACTTCACTACACCCGCAGTCACTACTCCTCAACACCCGACGCCTATGCAAGCTACGCGAGCTAAACCCAGACTGGAGGAAGGATCTGAGATTGAACCCAGCGACTGCTCGAGCTCTGATTTCTCCGACTTTCTCGATGACGAAGGTACAGCCTATAGTTCCGAGACTGAACCTGAGTTGAGGCCAGATATGTCGCCACTTAGTGCCGTAGCACTATCCTCGCGCCTCATTTCAACTCGATATGGGCAGAAGATAGCAGGAGAAAGACATTGCGATGAAAATCGTCTCGAATTGATCCACAATCCAGTTATTTATGAAGCCGAAGAAAGATTGTCAAGTCCCGACAAACTGTCACCTATCCCTACGTTGCTCTGCCCAGAGATTGACCTGGCGGAAATTGAACTAAAGTCCTCTTGGGAAAGAGGGGAATCTGTTCACAAGATGGGGGACCTGCCTTCTGAAGTCTCGAAAGGTCTGCAACTGTCTAATAAACTCATTAATAGTGAAACGTGCGCATTGGGTGCTGAGGTGTCGTCGGATAAGAGTGGCTATACTCCAACGACGTATTTTAGCGAGGACGACTCCGAATATTGTGACGACTCAGACGCGATATCAATCTCGTTAGAATCCTTGTCTGATGAGTCGTTTCTCTCTTCGGCTCTTGAAGTGTGGAGGAAGCGTGTTTTGGAGAGATTAATGACAGAATTCAGACTCCTTCTAAATCACAATCTGGAAGTAAGGAGCCGGGCTGAAAGTGCTGGGTCCTCAGGCGGTTCACCTACAACTCAGTCGACTCCGCAACAACCTCCATCTCAGAACCTCGGCAGAGGAGGCAAACGCAAGAGAGGGGATAACTGCGGGTCCAACGCCCGCAGAGATGGAGGAGATGGAGACGGTGACGGATCTCAGAGCTCTACTATAGGACCGCCCTCGCCAGTTGCAGCATCACGAAAATTTGCGTGCCCATACTATCGACGAAATTCTCGCAAACACACGAAGCATAGGTCTTGTGCTGGGCCTGGCTGGATTTCAGTTCATCGAGTAAAGTAACTTTCCTAAATAACACATCAAGAGGCTCGAACGGTTAAACTTATTCTTTTGCAGAGAACATGTCTACCGACAACACGCGTTGCCTGTTCATTGCGTTCGCTGCTGCACAGTCTTCAAAACCGAATCAGAACTGACTGGACATCTACGTCTACCACAGGGCTGTTCGGTACAATCCGCGGAGCTACCAGAGGGATACAACAAAGAGCAGGAGAAGACCCTCCGCAAGCGCAAGAAAATCGACTGCAGCGAGGAGCAGAGGTGGAGAGACATGTACATGGTGTTATTCCCCGATGATGGCGAGGACATGATCCCGACTCCTTGTAAGTTGTCTCTGCGGTGGACGAGTATTGCAGACGCTGATGACGGCAAGACTACTACAACGAACAGGATTCCGATTGGGAGAGACGGCGGGATGATGAATTTGACCAATATGAGCAGTACCTTCGGCGCGAATTGCCACGACTCGTACGGAGGCGCTTAGAGCCAGTCGTATCACAACTCGCTATGCCGTTCGAAGGCCAACTGAGACATCACCTCATAGACATTGTGAGAGACTCACAATCTGATCTTTTTCGTTTCTATCGACAAAATTGTCAACAGCAGGTCACTCTACCTGTTACTGGACAAGAGGATTCTGAGTTGGACAGCCATCAACCAGACCAGGCAGGAAACCAAGACCCGCCACCTCCGCTTGACTTCTCGGCCATGTTTCTTCTCTCACCGGTAACGGCCAACAACACAAATCTGACACACATGGATCTCTCGAGCTCACTGGAATTCAACAGCATGGGAGCTAATCAGCCGATGTCGGACTCAGGGTACGCGTCAAACATCAGCTTTAGCTTTAGTCGGGATGAGCAGCCCGGGTCAGAGACCAATCGAAATTTTCAGTGTATCATAGAAGATGAGAATAACATTGGACCGGGTCAAACTTCGGCAACAGGAGAGTTATTCGAAAGCCAGGCTGACTGGATTCGGAATTTCGTCTCGTCAGAGCACCTTTTGGATAACAATGAAGCGGTTGTGCCAAGATGGTTCGCTGCTCCAAATGATGAACCAAGGGTAAACGTTCAGGATTGCGGCGGAAGGGATGAGACCTCACCCGACAAGAATAACTCGGATACCTTAAAATAGGGAGAGGGACGGGGTAACCCATGATCATCTCTCATAATACACTTCTCTTATCTTATATGTAGGACTTTTTAAGCCGATAATTAGCAATTAATATTCAGCTGGCTTTTTAAGGGTCTTAGTATAAGAAGTTAAAAACCTTTGTCAATAATCATGTTTTTATTTACTTTCTTACAGAGGTCCTTTGGCTTAGAAATTAAAATTAATATTAAATACCATCATATATAATAGATGTAGATACTGAGGCCGGGATAGCAGCGTTGTTTTAATTTACGCTCAAGTTAATCAGGGCACCACCGTCCCTGGGCCAGACGGAATTTCGATACAGTGTCCCTCAGCGGACGGGCTTAGTTATACTGCTGCTGGGAACAAGACCTTCAAGCGACTATGCAATTACGATTTCCTATTTAACGATATATTCAATGCGACGGTCCAAACAATGGAAGATTGCATGGATTCTTGCGCATTGAACAATAAATGTGTCGGCGTGACCTGGGACTATTCCAGCGCGAGAGGCCCCGACACCCACTTCTGCTTTGTGAAAAAATTGATCGGCATCAAGGAGGCGGTGTAGAATGTAGAGAGCGCTATATTGCTGCATAGGCAGCGTGCCAATTTCGTCGAACGGGTCACAATAAGACGACCCGTAAGAGGATAGGATGATGAGAGCGGCTTGGCTAGAATACTAAACCTATATCCCAGCGTGAGTACAGCATACTAGAGCTAATACTATACTGTCGAGATTTACGTCAACAGCTCTGTGGCTAGGCTTAAGCTGATTTTCCCGGCCTTCTACCTAATAGGCTGCCTTGTGGTCGACCGCCCTATCTCATAGTAGGATCTAGTCGTGATTATGGTGAGAACTGTTAGCTTCAATCCGCCTTAACTACTTCCACTTAACACGTGGATCGAAGGTGGGTCAGCGATTATGCCATGATTCAGACTATAGTGGATCTAGGTAGGCGGTGATATATGAAGACCCGGTGCTCTAGCTAGGAGGTACCTACCTTAGTCTTCGTAAGGAATGGCGTCTCCAGCGGTGGAGAACCACAATAAGACGTGTTCGTACCCGAATGAGTAGCGGCCCACTACGCTTTGTTACGGCTTAGGTGCCTATTGCGATATCGGCGCAAGGTAAGGGAGAGCTTAAGCTTGAGCTTTTTAATAGAGGTTTCTCTTTTGCTGGGTGGACTTGTACTGTTCATCTATGTTACCGCGCTCTTTAAACTTGATCCGGTGCCGTGTCTTTGACTACTGTTTTTGCGCCTTCCCCATCATGACAACTCCATCAGAGGCCACTCCGGCGCAGAAAGTGAGAACACATCTGTTAGTATAGGAGCCTGGCTAACGCCCAATCAGCACTGGCCCATTAGTGATGATGTGCCGGACCTAACCGGCAAGGTTGCGCTGGTGACTGGTGCAAAGTACGTGAAGCCCCCGAATCTTGGGTGCTGTTAGACTAAGAAAGCCTCGTAGTTCCTCGGGCGGTATAGGCTTCCACACGGCTTACCAGCTAGCATCTAAAAACGCCAAGGTCTACATTGGAGCCCGAAGTGTCTCCAAGGCAGAGTCTGCCATCCAGGAGATCAAGGAAGCGAACCCAGCGATTAAAGAGGATAAGCTTATCCCTTTCGTTGCCGACTTGGGAGACTTGCGCGCAGTCCGAGCCGCTGCCCAGAGCCTTCTTCAGTCCGAGAATAGGCTTGATATCCTAGTTCATAATGCTGCTATGTACGATGCACATCCCTGACTATCGACATATATTTGAGGCTAACGCATACACATAGCATTTCGATGCCCTTGGTCATGAACGAGCACGGCATTTCTGTGTCATTCACCACAAAGTCCGCCCTCTATGCGTTTTCTGTCCGATAATCCCTATCGAGAATTAAGGCTGACAAACTCTTAGCTACTTCGGGCCCTTCGTCTTGACGGATGAGCTCATGCCGCTGCTAAAACAGACTGCCGATAGCACCAAAGACGTCCGCATTGTCACTGTATAGGGTTTCGCTCTGCTTGATAAACGAGTTCTTTGCTAACTGGGATAAAAATATCTCAGGTCGCAGCAACTTCCTACAAGTTTTTGCCTCCGGGCATCAAGTTCGACTCTGTCGCTAGCTTCAATGCAGAAATGGAACCTACCGTATTGGGTGGTGCAGATTTTACCCGCTACAGTAAGAGAATAATATAACTTCCAAGGTATATTTAAAGCAAAGGCTGAGTTTGACTCACTGTAGGTCTGTCGAAACTTGCAAATATCCTATTTTCTAGGCAGCTTCAGAAGAACTT
Source organism: Thozetella sp. PMI_491 (assembly GCA_021432635.1). Lineage (NCBI taxonomy): Eukaryota > Fungi > Ascomycota > Sordariomycetes > Chaetosphaeriales > Chaetosphaeriaceae > Thozetella > Thozetella sp. PMI_491. Next base: position 61,100 of record MU270021.1, on the reverse strand, counting down.
TGACGCGGCGGGCATTGACGCTATTTCCATGGCCCTACACCCTGGGCTAATTAAAACCGGTAAGGTTATCACTAGCTTTGCAATCATGTCCAAGACTTATAACCATTCCTTCCGGATTCGGTAGATGGAGTTATAAATTCACTACGGCCTGCCACCCTTGACGGTCGCGTATCTCCGGCCGAGGGAGCCATCACTACCTTGTTCGCGACCACGAGCCCGAAGATTTTGGTAGAGAAAGAAAAATATAAGGGGGCATTCCTGGTCCCACCTGGTGTGACAGAGGAGCCCACAGGAGATGCTCAGAGTGCCGAGCTCGCCGAAGAGCTTTGGGCGACGTCCGAGGTCGTTGTGAAAGATATCTTGCAGAAGTCCAATGAATAATCTGGATTGAGATACTCAGAAATAAACCAAAACCTGGTGTTTATGCTGTTGAAAATGACTACTGTAGGGCTCTCGTTTGTGGTTAAAATTGCTGTGAAACTGCAGGGCTGGTAAAGGCGCAATTGTGCCTCTTCGGCCTCGGCCTCGCACAAAGCCTGAAATAACCTCGACACCAGGTCGCATATTACAGATAAACAAGAAAATGGCTGGCGCAAACCTGTCGTTTCAGCCGCCCCAACACCGGGCGCCGGGACGTATTTATTGCGTGGGCACCTGGTACCTCACGCAGCAGGGGTTGTGCTGCCCCACTCAACTCCAGGCTGGGATATTGCCTCTCGAACGTGGTGTCCAATCTCCCCAACCAGCTAGGATAAATAAATAGTTGTCGCACTTTCCCCCCCTTTGCCTCCCTTCTCCCGGTGTCCAAATGGCGACTCAACAGGACGGAATTTTGTCACAGCTTTCCTCCTGTAAAGAACAATAAGTTAGCAGATTGATAAGGCCGAAAAGAGGTATAAATTTCCCTGGGGGTTCCCAATTGGCCCACCAAGACAACTCACATGTACGGCACCTGCACGACTTGTCGAGCTGCAGATCCCTGGCCATTCAACCCCGTCGCCAATACGCAGTTTGCCAATGTCAAGTGACGGCGTGCACCGGAGCCCGCCGCCCGGAGTCTCCGTTGGTTCGTCTGTCGGCGTCAACGTCCCGAAAAACGCCGACGCCGTCTCTGAACCCCATCCGCTCGTCGATTTTTGTAATCGGCCCTTAGACCATGACGAATCGCCGAGCTCTAGGCATTGGGGTTGAACAACATGCTAGCCCCCGCGGGACTGGGCACTTGTCCCGTGCAGCCCGGCACTTCTAGGCGATGAAGTGGGCTCATGCGACCAACTGCCACAGCGGCGGCGTTGGGAAGGGGCGCTCACGTTCGCCTGTACCACTCCCCATGCTTAGGGACCAATTGACGGCCGCCTGCAAGCCAGCGGCACTTCTTGTGCGTATATCGTAACTGCGAGAAACGAGACGTGGTCGGCGCCAAGCCGAATTCCACGTAACTGCTAGCCCCCGCTAATGCGGCATTGTATGTACGACCGCCTCCGGCCGACTTGGAGCCCGCCGTCGGGCACTTTGAAACGCGTTGGCCGGTTTGGGAAGTTCGCTGCGCTGCCAAAAAAAAAAAAAAATCTCCCTGCGTGGCTGGACGAAACTTCTTGTTGGTGCCTATTAGGCCACACTGGCATGTGAGCTCGATAGGAAAACTCTGTCGTATGCCGCCGCGCCCATTCCGCCTCCTCGATTGGTGGGCACGTAACGGCCGGCCAGTCACTGCGCACTACGGCCGCAAGAAGCAGTACGAGTGCTTTCGTTCCCGAGTCCCGATGGGGCTGCCAACGTGCCTCCTCTACGCTCCGCCTATGTACGTGGTCGGCGTTTGTGGTCGGCGTCCGGCCAGGCTTTTCCTATCGATACTGTCAGCCACAGTGGACCAAAGGTATCGGGAAGAAACTGTGCGTCCGGCTACACAGGCGGAATCCAACGCGGCATCCGCTGCCACCTGACGCTCCTATGTACCCGTAATCCCTCCACGACGCACTTCTGAGTACGTCACCGCCACACTATAACCATCCCCGATGTGCTGAGAGCCGCTTTTAATAGATCAGACAAAATTTGCAATATGATCAGCCAGCGACATCCCCATTGGAGCATTTGCCAATATCAGGAAGGCGGGTTCTAGGATTGTGATGTGGTGAGGCTCCTTTTGATCGAGCGCTCTACGATATCGAAGAGAACCCGAATGCACGTGAATGAACAAGAGTAGCATAGCGTGGCTGCCTTCTTTTTTTTTTTTTGCCTGCCGACAGGCTGTTGCCAATCTCGAGTGGCTTGTGGGATGAACAATATCCCACAGTTGCTGCCCCTGCAAGCGGGTTTGACTTTGCAGGGGGCCGGGGTTGTGTTTTGCAGATGACCACTTCGAACCCTGCAATTGAAGCCCACAGCTTGCGGAGATTTCCTGTCGGCGTCGGGGTAACGAGCGCCCTTCCGGTCCAGATGCTCCAGCCCGGGGAAATGGCCCCGACTGACGGAAGCAGCTGCTTGCGACAGGCTGTTGAGACCTAGTCGCCGGCGGCCAAGGACGCTGGGAAGAGCCAGAAATCCCTCAGTTCTAGGCGCCGCAATAGTTGTGTCGGGAGATACGGCACGCCGTGGCATGACGTGTCCATCGACTCGCCCTGGCGCCGGGCTGGCAGATAGCTAGTATACGGCGCGGGTGACGCCTGCGCGATGCCAAACAAGTTGCTTGGCAGCAATTCTTGGCGGGGCCATCCCGGAGTGGTCTTGGCGTGGCTGCTTCCTGATTGCTGATCGCTGATCTCTGATCGCACAAGCCCATGTTTAATCCCACAAGCGATGCGCGGGGGTGCTTTTGCGAAGGATTTGGTTTTGGCCCCGGCTCTCGCCCGGGCGGTAAAGCAGGGGCGACAGGGGCGCCCTTGGCACCCTATACAGTACTTCGTCGGTACTCTGTAGAGCCGCTCGGGCTGCGGGCCCCGATTTCTCGTCGGCGGACATTGCTTGGCCTCCGGACGCCCCAGCTTGTTGGCGTGTCCTCTAGACGAGCCCGCCCAGGGAGCCCGAAAAGGACATAATGTTCGAGTATCATAGATGAGGCCGATGGGCATAACCGTCGACTTTCCCAGATGAGTCCCTAGAAGGACATCATCGACAACCTTGAAGAACGTGACGGACCGGGGCTGGCAATGTTGCACCCGAGTGCCCCCTGAGAGACCGCTCCATGTCCATGGGGCACACGGAGGGGAACACGGGGCACACAGAGGGGCACACGGAGGGGAACACGGAGGGGAACACGGAGGGGAACGCAGAGGGGCACACGGAGGGGAACGCAGAGGGGCACACGGAGGGGCACACGAAGGGGCACACGGAGGGGAACATGGAGAGGCACATGGAAGGCACATGGATGGGCACTTCGTGTTATGATTCGAGAGTTGGGGGCCGCAAGCTGAACAAAGGTCACCAAGTCCATGGGGAAGCGGATACCTGGGACGGGGAATGAAAATATTTTCTGTAAAAGAATGAAACGGCGGTGACGACCAGGCCTTGACACCATGACAAGAGCGCGGACGATCCTCCCGAGGGAAAGACTAGGTAAATTCAGGTCAGGCCAAGGTTTCGTGGTGAGTGAGAGCGACTAGTCGTGAATCCCGGACCTAACCAGTACAGGGGGCCTTGGGCGCCATGGGCCTGGCTAGGTCGGTTGCCCCCGCAGACACTGAGTAATCATAGCACGTTCATTTGGAATTGTGACCAGACCAGACAGGAAAGGAGGCGACTAAAATTGTAAGCGACCCCAGACGGCCGTTATTGTCAGGCTAGCTGAGGAGAGGACCTAAGTTTCTTCCAACGCCACCTACTCTCCGACCGCTGATTCGCCTCGAATCGCAACGCAGAGGTTCATTTCTTCCTTCCTTAGCTATCAGACCCCAGCCTTCCCAGTCGCTCAGTACATCTACGGCGCCAGATGACGAGCGTTTCCCGCATCCGTCATTTCCCAATTTCGCCACCAGACGTAAGGCGGCGGCGAGGGGAATATGCGCTGGCGCCAATGCGAAGACTCGTCGTATCAATCGATCCCCGGCTACCCCCAAACCTCGTAGACTGCCTGCCGTGACCTTGGCCCCATGGTGCTCCGTAGCATGCCCCGCACCATGTTCGCGGCAGACTTTGCAGCATGTTCGGCACCATGTTCGCAGCATATTCGGCACCATGCTCGCAGCATGTTCGGCACCATGTTCGCGGCATGTTCTGCATGCTCCGCGAGTTAAGGTCTTAAGGAAAATCTGCGCCGCGCGTTTTAGTTCCTCTAGCTTTCTTTACTGGGCGCCTGCTTTGTTTAGATCGCTGCCTTCGCCCGCTATGCCGAGCCAACTGGAGGAGATGCAATCCGAGACAGTCGGAAGTCGGGTTGCGCCCGATGCTAGCGAGCGAGAGCGTAGGTTCGGATTTACAGATCGAGACCGAGCGAGGCCTCTTGCGGGAGGCGCTGGCCTCAACGCGCCGGCAGGCAGCAAACAGCGAGGACTGCCGTAAGCCTCATCGAAAAATAAGCTTCCTTGCCCATCCCTCCCCAGGTATCGATGCTGCCTGCAACTTGCCAGGTGGCTTCAAATGCAGCACTTGGCCGCTGCAACTTGTCAAATGAGTCCAAATGCAGCCAATCGGAGGTCGCCTCGCCAAGGAATTGTGTCGGGCGAGGCAGCACCTGGGTGCGTTTGTACCGCTATCTGCGAGCCTAGGCGTGGCTAGGCTCATGATGTCCGTCGCGCCAAAGAGGCTGCAGGGCTCGCAAGCGATGGTCCGATCTGGCTACCCAAATCAGCAAATCAGCAAAATTTGCCGGTCCTGCCGGTCGACTGGGCCAGGTCAGAAGACGTCTGAGCGTTGCTCAGCGTTGCTCAGCGCTGCTCAGCGTGCGAGTGTTGCCCAGTGTCGGCTCAGAGCGACATGCAGGAAGGCAAAAGTGGGACCTCTTTTGTCCTTCCTCCCTCCCTCCCCTTCGCCGGGGCCATGACGCCAAGAATGATTGGATATCCGCGCCGCGGCCGATGCCTAACGCCCTCTCCTGTGCTTGCCCGCCCCCTTACTTTCCTTTCTTGGGAGAACCTGGTATCATGTTCAAAAATCCTCTTTCGGCCTCGCGGGTCGGCAGCGGCTTCGGTGTGCCAGCTTTGAGCCGGACCCAACCCAGCACCTGATTGGCACCACCTCTGGCATCACCACCGCTGGGACCTGAAGGGACGAACTCTTGCCATTTCTTGCCATACAAGCCTGACCGAACGCTTCTTAGGCCCGTTAAGGCAAACGGGTTAGAGTCATCGGCTAGTCCTTCGGGGGGGATCCCGGCATTGGGCCCTCATCCTGAGAACGAGAATCCAAAAAAAGAACACCGAGATGTAGTGGGGAAAAGAGGAAGCGGTGGCTTTCTCAAATTTGCCCACTTTCATGACCCTTGTCGGGCTGGATTTGTAGATCCGGCTGGCTCCAGCGGCTGCAGGTAGTTGAGGGGACGGAAGGGGATGAGAGCAGCAGGGTCAAGAGGCAATCCTTTCGCACGCGGATGTTCAGTCCGACGAGACCCTAGCGGGGTGACTCGGGTGTCCACACAGACGCCCTCAGGGAGTCTCTGAGCCCCTGGCCCTGCCCTCCTGGATGTTCCCACTTTCGATACCTGTCCAGCAGAGCATCAGCCCCTCCATCGATCATTCACTTGGCCCCCTGAGAAAAATCTGGGCGGCAGAACGGGCACGACCAGGCTCCGGGTACTCACGAAGTACAGTACCGTAGGCTAGGGTGTGGGGGGCCGGGGTATTGCCGCGCTGCATCGGTCTGCTGCAGCACGGATTCGTACTGGTGCCCTCATTGCCCCCCCGTGTTCCGCTTTGTTGCTGCACTGCCAGATGCCAAGAAGGGACGCGTACCAAAGGTACCCTCGGGGGCGCCCACTCCCACTGCCAGAATGCGGGCAAGGTTCGGGCTCTTGGCTCCATGCCATGCAGGGTAGAAGTCAACGCCAAGTATATACCCAAAGAGCCGCGATGACGAAAGACTTGCAAGGTACCATTTTTCCGAGTCCGAGGAGTGCCTCGCCCTTCGCCCCGGGCTTCGAATAAACTAGCGGTGGAGCGAAGCGGTCTAACCTATCGTGCTGAGGACCCGGAGCTCTCCATCGCTCCCAACGACGCGCGGAAGCTTAAAGGAGTGCACGCCGGTAGGCCGTGCTCCTCGAATCCAAGTGGTCGATGGCCAATCGCTTGGCATATCCCTGGAGCAAGGGCCTGGGGGCGCCGGGGTGAACGCCCCTTGGGTGATGCCATGCAGGTGGCCCCGGCCGCAATACACTACGGACTACGGGCCTTTGGACGAGCCTCCCGCGGCAGGCTTTTCGTGCATAGAGCCACCCCACCTACCCCTCCAAGTCCTCACACAGGTCCGTCCCATCTTCCTCGCGGATTCGGCTCCATGCATACCTTACCCAGGGGGCCTGCCGCCGATCGATGGGACTTCTGGAATGTAGCCCTCTCCTAATCAGCGCCGCCGTGCAGCCCAGTCGGCACTATCAAGAGGGCTCCGTCGAAAAGCCCGTTTTGCTACGGAGGTACCTAAGTACTTGCGAGCCGCCTCCTCGGGCGGACCACCTCCTGCCCCTAACCCCCAAGACACAACACCTGCGAGATGGCGGGCCAACACACGGTGATAAATAAGTCGGGGGGTCTCCTCGGACAGAACGAGGTCCGCCCCTCTTAGCTCGCGCTTACCATAAGCCTACTATATTATATCACACCTGTCCGCGTCCATCCATCTACTAGGATCACATTTCCCAGACGGCCGCCCCTCTCATTCTCTTCGGATCCCCTACCATTCTCGCCTACAAAGCCCTCCCCGCCGCTACCACGGGCGAGACAGCTTCGCACTGCACTCACACCGCGCTGGACAGCACCCATAACAAGTATGGCTTCGTCCAAGAAGAAGTCGGGCGAGTCCAAATCTCGGCGCTCCGGGTACGATTCGTCCCTCCCACCTATCCCACTGCGCCATCTTGGCTGTCTAACACACCGCGCGGCTGCAGGAAGTCTACGGCAGCGATTCTCACCCCGCTATCAACGCGAGACAGCCAGCGACCCAGCCAAAACGACCAGCCCACATTCTCACCGTCCGAGTATCCCCTCGACTCAGACTACCAGATGGGCACCTACCTCGATCAGCCCGCTGACCAGGACGGCCCCATCTACGGCCGCCTCGTGGGGCTCCCGACTGACCCCCAGCCGTATGACCGCGTGGCCGCCTACTCAAGCCGGGCCGCCGACACTCTGGGCAACTTTGACTACTCGTTCTCCCCCAACGGCGGGGCAAGCAGCCACTAGAGCTTCGTTCGGATGCGGCCCGATGAGGCCATCGCCCGTTGGTATTAGCCTGCGTCCAGTCCTCGGTGATGGATTTGACGTGATAGCAGCCAACCGTGGGACAGCTCCGAGTCGTGGCGTGCCATCGGGTGCACATCTTCTCGACCGACACGGCCCGGTGGTCGAAATTTTGTTTGGATGGTGTTGCATGCCGCAGTGCGGCGGCGCGCCATGTGCTGATTGCGGAAACCCCCTTCTTCTGGAGAACCCGGTGTATACCAAAAGGGGTGCGGTGTAAGTAAGAGTGGGGCGCTCTCTGGGTCATGCGGCCTGCGGGGCAGCACGGAAATAGCGTTTGACTGGTTCGGCTTCTTGGGTTTTGGCGGGCGCTCGGTCAAGGTCATGTTCGGACGGCAGCGCTGGCAGGTCTCCACGTTTAATGTTCACTGTTTTGTATACCTTAGTGTTAGTGTCGGTCAATGTTGGTAGTTTGGTTCGGCGTCGTTGGCTACGGCGTCATCATCAGGAACACGGACATGGTTTGGCTCGGCCGGGGTGTTTACATAGCCGGCAGGTATGCACCCGTCCGTAGCGGGCCGCCATGCAAGCCACTAATGTCGAATAGCTTGCGAGTGCAAAATTTTGTTGACCTTAATCCTCGCTCTTTGGGCCTTGAGACTCGTCCCGCGTTCAAGATAGCCGGGCTTTCTTGACACATGCGAATAAACACACACCATGGGGTTACCCTTCCAGCGTCGAGGGTGCTCTTGCAGAGATAATGGGAGAGAAGCTCCTCCCCCAAGGTCCGCGTAAGGATGCCGCATCGCTCGTACAGTACAGTGCGTCAACAGGATCCAACCACCCTTCTCCCCGGACTTAGGCGGTCCTAACGAGACAGCTGGTCCCGACTTTCAGACGCAAATAGGCGAATTGATACTCATACTGCGGGGTGACCTAGGCCTGCAGGGCTGACAAGAGGACTTCGAGTTACCGTGGGCAGAGTTTTGCTTGCCGCTACACCCCTGTTCAGACCGACCCCCCCCCCCCCCCCCCCCCCCCCCCCCCCCTCTCTTCACGCACCTGCATGGACATAAGCCGCTTGCCAAGGGCCTTTCACCGGACGGCGGGAAGCTCGCTGTCTTCCTTCCTCAGTTGCAGGTTTAGCATGCGGTCAAGCTCAGCATGACGAAAAGGGCCACCCCAAACCAAGATTGCTAGGTATATTTTCCTATGCCTATGGTGGAGTGCGTGCATCAGCCGGATGGTGCCGCGATTAGGCGAATGGCCTGTGTCCAGACCACCACGCGACAAGAAAGTCTGCACGGCAGGCGATGCGGCGCCACCTTTGCCGAATAGGGAATATGGCCATGTTCTCCCCCAAAGTCCCCAAAGCCCCGCCCCCCACGCTGTCGCCAAAAAGCTAAGGCAGCACCACTCAACCCGGGCGAATTAAGGTTTACTCCATAGACCCAACAAGAAATGGCAAGAGCCAGAATGGGATCAACATGCCAGCCACCTCACAGCCATACATTCCCTTTACTGCCTACATGATGGCACTCGTGGCCACGAGCCAACTTTGCGGCGTCCAATCGCATGGCGTTCGAAGCCCGTCGGGATGACCCCGACTGCTAGGCTTGCGGAAACGAAAAGGCTGGGGCCGTCGTCGTTCCAGAAATTGACTGTCCACCGCTTCGACTAGTTTTGGGCCTGTTATGCGTGTTCTCGTCATGAGAAAAGAGATAGTATCTACATGGCTTACACGCCTGTCATCACCCCACCCCCTTCTCTCTCGTAATTATGCGTGGAGGAACTGGTACATATCATGTCAGCGAGAAGCCACGTCTAGACCGAAAAAGGCGAATGGGTTGTGTCGAGTACGATGCCGAGGGTCGTAAGCCGAGTCCGTGCCACAGATAGGGTTCTGACGCCTAGAGAACAAGGGCGCATGTCCGCTCCGAGAGGTGCATGACACGCGTTGGGTTGGAGACTGCCCCGTCATCATCGGGAAATCCGGTTTGTGAACACGTCAGAAGGTGACTATTGCAGCAGCCATCTAGCTACGGACTGCATATGTCCTACACACGATGCGGGTACTGGCAGCGGTTTAGTCAGACAGCCCATTGCACGGGACAGCCAGCCCTACGGAGTATGCAGGGGGGGGCGAACCCCACTGAAGGATCGATTCGATGGCCCGTGAGCAAGGATCGGGCCATGCCTTAGTGTAGCGGCGCCACTCACTGCCGAAAGTCCCCTTCCCTAGTTCGCGCAAGCCTAGGGCAGTTTGCCGCCCACTCCCAGCCCTACATCGAGCTTGCCAACGCCGCCTTACCTCAGCTTGGAGACCACCCCGTCCGTCGCCCAAGGAAGTTGCAATGTAATACAATTCTACCGCAAGGTTGGTTGTACAGTACGTAGATACCTCGGACTTGTTCGGACTTGCTGGGTGGGGCTTCTGATTGGAACCGCTAGTTCCAGGCACAGCACAGCGACCACAACCTTGTCCTCCACTACCACATGGGTTTTGGTGCAAGTCGAGTAGGACGGCACCGCCGACCGCCTCGAACCTTTTGCTAGAAAGGGCATGCTTGCCACTCTCATCACCTGCTAAATCGAGTCCGACAGGCTACATGTGGGCTTCCGCTCCATGTGCATCGCCTCGGGATATGGATCAAGCGCTTCTTGATTACATAGCTTATTTATGGCTTGCTTCTCTGATAAATTGGCGGACTGGGGGGGGGAACTACAGTACAAGGGTCAAATAGCCACTTGAGACTACCCTAGGTCGCTTACACATCCAACTGCCTGTATGTAATCAATGGGCCAAGGAGAACATCCATAAAATGTAAGTTTACCGGCGTATCCCGAGTCTCATACCAAACCAACAACGTAGATACCGTATTGTAATTAATACAGGAAAGCGGTACTAAGATGTGCTCGAGTCGAGTGCAATAAGATGATATGGCGTGCTGAGATGTGCAAAAAGCGATGCCTCTATAAATCCCGCCAACAAAGACCCCGCTTTCCGTTCTAGGAAATTCTGTCGGGTAGCTTCCCGACGCCCTGGCCGCGCGATAGCCAAGATGCTGTAGGGCCTCTGAATAGAGCCTTCCAGTGGATGAATTATGCTTATAAAAAAAACTTGTCGAGAGTGAATACATTCTCGCATGTCGTTCTACACCGTTGGCTGTTTTAATTCCCGACGGGCTTGCCTGACACGAGTCTGCGCGAGCTACTATACATAAGGCCCTGGTCGCCCTGGGCATCGCTATGGAGCTGTTGAATGCAGTCTTTGGCCGGGGAGTAACATTTCGTTTGGATCGATATTCTCAACCTCTATCATCTTAGGCTATAGGCCCCAGCAGCCGGAGCCCCAGTGCCCAGTCCGTGTAGCGGAATTTGCGAAAGGACCAAGACGACCGACTTAGACGCGTATTTTATGCTTCACACATATTGGGATGACCAAATTGTAGAAGGCGGGGTGGCGAAAAATAAAATAAAAATTTACTTATATATAACAAAGTGATTAGTAGGTAGGACTCATAATGTGGATAGAGCGATACTTAGAAATCTCCCTCTTCCTAGTCTTACCAGATATTTGAACCAGGCTGCAACAACAGCCGGTTTTGCGTCTGTCTCTGCATCACGATGAGGATCATATGCGTTCCTGCACTTATCAAATGGAGAGGTACGCACTAATGATACACTCGATTATCTTTCATAAGCCTGACATCAATGGGCAGTGGCTGCTCCATGAGCCAGTGAAGTCTTTTGCAGGCCAAGGGAAACGAACAGGAGGGTTTGGCCATAGATATACCAGGAAACAGAGAGCAGGACAAGAGCCTTATCCAGTAAGAGAAGCTTCCGTTATAGCTCGCCTAGAAGTTCCAAGTAAGCAAAATAGCTCCCCTATTATGCCAGAAGATACACCGGTTCTTATATCTTGTTTTGACATGAAATTTGGGATATATTATATGCAGCACACCGAGACGTGCGGCCGACCGCGTGGTATTCTTGGGCTGCAGTTCGGGGCAATCATTGCTAGGGTGATGAAGATTTATAAATCCTGCTTCCGTCCCCGCTTGACATAAACTCACTAATGAATAAAGTTCCCGTGGGAGAAGTACCTCGCCGTTACTTAGATGGGGACAATAGAAGCTCTAGTGAGGCATATGAAAGAAACAGAAGATTATAGGAACCATGAAAATAGGCCGTATAACTATATCCCCACAGACCTGCAATGTCTCACACTGTGACAATAAATAATAAAGTATTAATAAAGATGAGGGACTCAATCATTTGAAGCCCGGAGCAGCTCCACAACTGCGTCATGGCCCACCTCAGCAGCCCACGATAACAGCGTCCTGCTATTAGTATCCTTCATATCAATCTCAGCACCTCGGTCGAGTAATAGCCTCACGACCGCTTCGTGGCCCC